>CM057838.1:50214600-50679600 GCA_030068075.1 Paguma larvata | reverse complement strand
TTGACATATAACATTATATTAGTTTCAAGTATACAACATAATGGTTTGGTATGTGTATGTCCTGCAAAGTGATTGCCACGATAAAGAGGAGGACTCTGTACCATAGTACTGCTGCTGCCTCTGGGGCAAGCCCAAGGATGGAGCAGATACCCTCCTTGTCTCTCGTTTCACCTGGGCAAGTACACATTCCTTCTTCCTAGAGCATATAGAGGAAGTCTCTGGAGAAGTTAACTTGCTGTGCTCGGATAAAGCTGTGCAGCACCCTCAAGCAGACAGTCTATGTTCCTTCCTACCATTGGTGGGATCCAGAAGCCCTCTGAAAACTGCTAATTTTCCTCCCTCCCCCCATCTGGATACATCCCTAGGGTTAAGGTTAAGGCTGTTGTTTTGATATTAGTCTGCTATTTACCTTTGAGGGAAGACCAGTATTTACTCCAGCTAAGAGAAAATTTCTCCAATAGAGATGTCATTGATTGTCTAAAGAGCCATATTTTCCTAATGTTCTTAAGTAACAGGAACACTATATTTCCAATGCTGTGCTAGCAGTGGGGGTTGTGTGTAGACTGGAAATGCTGCCCCATGCTTACAGCAGAAACTCCAGCAGCAGCTCACATGTCACCACAGTATTCACAGCTCACAGAACTCAGAAGGAGAAGCAAAGATGGTCGTCAAGCTGTGCTTATATGTTCACTATTCTTAGGCACATTCACTGAATTGCAGAGAAATAGTCTTTGGATATAGATAATTCAAACTCCTGGATTTGAATATGCACTGGGTTCTAATCTAAGCACATCTAATGTAAACACATCTATTAATATGTACATATATGAAAAATAACATTTCTTATCACCTTGGTGCTAGGATCTGCTTAATTGGTTTATGAACATTTGCCACCAAGGAAATAAAAAAAATTAATGTTTAATTTTGAGAGAGAGACAGTGTGTGAGCAGGGAAAGAGAAGAGAGAGAGGGAGACACAGAATCCAATGCAGGCTCCAGGCTGTGAGCCATCAGCACAGAGCCCAACATGGGGCTTGAACTCACAAACCGAGAGATCATGACTAGAGCCAAAGTCCCATGCTTAACCAACTGAGCCACCCGGGTACTCCCCACTAAGAAAATTTAAACAGTGATTAATTTATATTTTTTTTACAGGTAAATTTAAATATTGACTTGTATGCGAAAATCAAGATTTTGTAGGATTAAAAAACACACTAATTTTCACTCAAGTTTTAGTCATTGTTTTCTGCTACTAATAATAGAAACACATTAAGCACATTGTTGAAGAAAAGAACACTCTTAAACTGTTCTATGACAACTTGCATTGTATTTTTTTCTCCTTTCTTCAGATTTCTTTGGTTACCTTATCTAAATATTATTTTTTTTAGTTTCTTAATTTTTTTTTACTGTTTATTGTTGAGAGAGAGAGAGAGAGAGAGAGCACACATGCTTGCACAGAAGAGGGGGAGAGGCAGAGAGTGAGGGAGACAGAATTCAAAGCAGGCTCCATGTAGGGCTTGAACTCACGAACCATGATATTATGACCTGAGTTGAAGTCAGACGCTTAACTGACTGAACCACACAGGCGGCCCTCTATTCTTAATTGCACATATTTAAAAACAACTAGCATACATTGATGTGTCCTTAAGTAGGTCCCCAGGTAGTAGCACTCTGCCTGGCACACAGCGACTCATAAATATTTGGTGCCTTTTACTGAAGAACAATCTAAAACATGGAATTAAACCCTTCCACAAATTTGTAAATAGATAAAAGTCAATCTCTTGTGGAAAAACACCCAGATATTTACTTAAATATGCTTTCCTATTTATAGCACATTTTGGGAAGTAGTTTAAGTAAGTATCCCTAAACAAAAATTCAGAGACATTAACTGATTTTAGTTATTCTGCCACTTTGCCCTCAATCAATGTATATGGAATACGATTTCAGGATACTCAGTGTTTAATAAATCTGGCTCACTTATAGGGGCATATCTGCCTAAAGGAAACTTATGAGGATGTGCCCAAAGTTATTTTATTTGAATTTATTTGAAACTCACAGTGAATTCTATTTAGTTTAAAGATCAAACATTTGGATGCTCCGATTTTTCTGTCATGTACACATGCCATTTTTTTTTCTTAGCTAAAACTAGAAATGGAAAAGGCAAAAATACCGTGAGAACAGCAGTTTTCTTGTGGCATTTCCAGCTCATTGAAAGTGGAGTATACTGGAAATCACGGGAGACAGGCCTTTCCCAGGGGGCTCGCAGTCCAGTGACACTAGTCCAAGATGTTCGGTTTATTTAAAGCAGTCCTTTTAGGCTCATCTATCACCAGTCTCAAGATCCTGAACAAAATCCCTAGCAGTCCAGGCAATTATACACACGTTCTGGCAGTCTTCTCCCGCTACATGGAGTTAGCGTCCAAATGCACAAACGTTTTCCTTTCAACAAATATGTAATGGGTTTTCAGAACTCTGAAAGATGGGTCTCCAAGTATAGGTTTGCTTTTCACATCCTGTGTGGAGGTTTGGACCACTTTCTGATAGCAGGAGGGAAAATGAACTCCCTTTCAAACCATCGGTGTTTTTATTTGCTTCCTTCCTCAATTTAGCTGCTGTGACATGTTACCATCACTGCCAATTCTAGGGCAGGGTACACAAAATAATTTGAAACACCAGGGATATGAGCAGTACATTTGGGGTTTCTCAGTCACCAAGATTTCTCTCAGTTTTTAAAAAAAGAATGTTTTTCTTTAGCCAAAGAGAAGCAATCGAGGGCCAGAAGCATGTATTTAGTAAGGAGGAAATTTAATTTGCTCAATAAACATTTTCCAAGCACCTATTTTTGTGGCAGGTCCTGAGGATTCTAAAATGATTAAGACAAAAGTAGGTGACATTTTGTGAATGCTGCTTGTTTGCCAGGAGGTCTTCTAAGTCCTGTACATATCTTATTCCATAAAAGCCTAACAACCCCATAAGGTAAACACTAGTATTGACCCTATTTTAAGGAAAACATCTGGGTGCAGCAAAGTCATTTAACTTGCTTAAAGTGCACAGGTAGAAAATGGTACTGCGATTCAAATCCATGTAGACTATCTTTTTTTTTTTTTATAAATTTTTTTTTAACGTTTATTTACTTTTGAGAGACAGAACGTGAGCAGAGGAAGGGCAGAGAGAGAGAGAGAGAGTCAGATGCAGAATCCGAAGCAGGCTCCAGGCTCCGAGCCATCAGCACAGAGCCCGACGCGGGGCTCGAACTCACAGACCATGAGATCATGACCTGAGCTGAAGTCGGTCACTTAACTGACTGAGCCACCCAGGCGCCCCCATGTAGACTATCTTTAGAAACTCTGAGTTTAATCACAGGCTCTCCCAAAATATTGACATATTAAGGTGAGAGACAAATTAGATAACACTCTGAAGGAGCGGAGAGTGAAGGAGATTGTTGGGGAGGCTTCCAAGAAGAAGTATTTGGGTAGGTATAGAAATGTGGAAATGGAGTTCACCACATAGAACAGTTTGGATAGGGGGATGGGATGAGGAAACTTGTATGAGAGAAGAAGAGCATGAAATAGTAGAGCGATGTTCTGAAAACCACAAATGATGTGGCATTTCTGAAGCATAAAGCATCCATGTGGAGGAAGGTAGAAGAAGCGAATCTAGAGATATAGGCAAATGCCAATTCACAGGAGACATCATATGACATGCTAAGGAGATTATATTTTATCCTGTAAATCAGTATTTCTCAAGGTTCCCCTTCAATGTACCCTTATAGACAGAGGGAGAAATACTCTCTGATGTTGTGGCACTGTAGTTCACATAGTCCAAAGTCCTAATGCGGGAAAAACTTTAGAAGCCTATGGTTTTGCTTAAAATTTATGAAAATTACATAATATAGTTGTGCTTATTTTAATATGTAAATTATTATTAAAATTCTTTCTCATTTAAGAAAATCAACATTTTGGAATGACTTTTATGCCTCATACAAATGTGACAAAGTGCCCTATGTTTGAGAAGTTTAGCTGAAGATGTTGTTTGGGCAAGAGACAAAGCAATGACATAATTATATTTGCCTCTTTGAATAATAATATTGGGGGGGGCAGAGAGAGAAGAGAAAACTGCTCTAAACCAGAACAGAATTGATAAGGCCCATACTAAGGCAATGATGGTGGTGATGAAGAAGAGAAAAATGACTTTAGAAACATATGTAAGGACAAATAGTTATCAAATAGATATAAAGGGAGAATGGAAGGGATCACGGTGAGGCTGTATATCAATTAATAGCAGGGCAATCTTATCAAGTGAGATGCAGAGTATAGGAAGAAGAAAGGCTTTCCAACAATTTTCATTGTAAAAAAGTCTCAAGATAAAGACACTAGGTCAATAATTAGGGACATGAAATTCAACCTTTTCATATTCAACAAGATCTCACTATGTCATTCATTTTCTTTTATAGTGTTTGAAGTATTTACTCCTGGAAACTGAAAATAATACATGTGTATTATAAAACAACCTATGAAATTCAAGGGTGTTGTTATGAAAATACAAAAATTAGTACGTATTGGAGAGGATGTGGTGAAATTGGAACTCTTGCACATTGTTGGTGGGAATATAAAATGGTGCAGCCTTTCTGCAAAATGGTAGGGAGGTTCCTCAAAAAATTAAAAATAGAATTACCATATGATCCAGCAATCCCAGTGCTGGGTATATACCTCAGAAGAATTTAAAGCAGGAACTCAAAAAGATATTTGTACACCAGTGTTTATGTAGCATTTTTGACAATAGCCAAAAGGTAGAAACAATTCAACTACCCATTAACAGATGAATGGATATACAAAATGTGATATGTACATATTATGATATTATTCAGCCTTAAAAAGGCTTAAGACTTAAAGACTTTTAAAAAAAGCTTTAAAAGGCTTATTTAAAAGGCTTTAAAAATGATTGGCTTATTTCAGCTTTTAAATATTCTGGTGTTAGGAGGCTGTGATAAAACCAAAAGAAGTCGATTTTCCTGAATTTCTTTATTAAATGATCAATTACTTTCCCATTAGTTGATGGTGCTTCTTTACCATGAATCAATTACATATTTTTACTAGGGAATTTACCAGGACCATGTCTTCTGTCACATGGACCTGTAAGGATGGAGAAGTTATGTAGAGCTAAGAATATTGACTCTGAATAAATTGGCCTATGTTGAGTCAAAGGATCATAGTTTCTCGTTGTGTGTACTTACAGAAGTTATTTAATCTTTATTGGCCTTGATTTTTCTATAAAATAGTAATAACAATATTAGCTACCTCATGGGATTGTAAGCAGATTTGAAAGGAGAAGCCTTGCAAAGTAACTTGCATATAAATAGTGCTTAATCAATGTTAGCTATCACTGCACTGCAATTTAGCAGAGTTATATATATGTGTATATATATATGTTATATATATGTATATGTTATATATACATATATATATCACAAATCTGTCTTGACTCCACTGTAATATATTCAGTTCCTACAATTTTCAAGTACTTCCTTATAGGAAAGTATTGAGGCTGAGATTGTATGATCGTGCAGTTTTTAGAGCTCTTTTGCAAATGTTATTGATTTCCCTTTGATTCACACAATAACCCTAAGATACAAGATACTTTTTCTCCCTTGTGGAGATGAGGAAACTCTTAAAGGTCACAAAAACTTTAAGGCAAAGACTTGGGACTTTTGCTAAAAGCATCTGACTTCCAAATTCAGAGCTTTTTCTGATTTATCATGCTGCCTCTGGGAACAGAATCTCTTTTATCATACGGCTGTGTAAACTGTGAACAGAGTCTTTTTATTTAGAAAAGCATTTATTTTAAGCATGAAAAAAATCTTCTGATACTTCTAGGACAGTCCACATGTCCCTAACTGAAATATCTCCTGAAGTATGAACAGGAGAGATTAAAGACACCACTGGAATACTGTAAATAATGTAGGAGGTGCTTGATTTATCCCTCTATAAACTTTCAAGAGGATTAAGGAGTCTTACCGTGAAAGTGGTGTCGAAACTAATTATAACACCTGATTCAAGATAGACATTCTTCAGACTTCTTTCTATCAGGTGGGAGCTTTCTTGGCAGCTTGCTCTCATCACAAAAAGGTGCTGTGAGAAGCTGATTTTTCTCTGGGCAGCCAAGTTGTACTAAAATTTCCAGAGGGGGAAATAGTGTGTTTAAAGCTTTTCTTGGTTGTTAAATAACTAGAACCTTTTTGCTGAATATAAATTAGCTCTTTCTACCTTTCCTGCCCTGGTCTGTCATGTTACTAACTTTTTACTAAAAATTACTAAGTATAATTGAATATTCCAGTTGAATCACACATAATAAACCATGTATATATGTATGTATGTATATATGTATGTTCAAATTATTATTAATCATTGCAATTACAGGGGTGCCTGGGTGGCTCAGTCAGTTAAGCATCCAGCTCTTGACTTCAGCTCAGGTCATGATCTCATGGTTTGTGAGTTCAAGCCCCACATCGGGCTCTGTGCTTGGCAGTTTGGAGCCTGCTTGGGATTCTCTCTGTCTCTGTCTCTGTCTCTCTCTGTCCCTCCCCTGCTCATGTGCTCCATTTCTCTCAAAATAAATAAACTTAAAAAAAAAAGAATTGGAATTACAGTAAAAGCACTATTTCTTGCCTTTATTACCCAGAATTAGTAATTCCTCCACAAAAGTTTTCCATGGCTCCAACTTACTAAGGAAATTCAATCATTAAGTTTAAAATGTCATATTCAAACTAAAGGTTAGGTCAAAATCTATATAATCATAAATCTTTTTTGGAATGTGCAGCATGCAACTCAGAAATAAGTTTCCATTTATTATGCAGAAAACAAAAATTTTAATGAATTTAATTTAGCTCCCAAAGAAATCTATCTTATAGGGAAAAGTTAGCTAAATCATCATATAAATGAGATTTCAAGTGTCTGTAGCTGGAGTTTCTTCTTAAGCTGTAATTTCTTAACCTGCCATTGAATATATTGATTTACACAGCCATTTAATTTATTTACTGTAGTGGACAGTTTTGTTTTTGTTTCCCAGTATCTCTATTACTTTCTGAAGAACCACCCCTATACTCCATGTGGCTCTCTTAGAGTGAATTCCATCTTGGGCTCTGAGTATGAGCATGCTATTCAAGCAGGGTTAGAGCACCTTAGCTTCCTTGTTCAGAGTGATTGCTTTAGTAATGGGCATGTGGCTCAGTTAAAACAAATGGCATTCAATAAGAATTTTGCCGGGACTTCAGGGAAAGAAAGGTACTCTTTTCCTCTGGGCTTGAGTAAACATAGATCTTCAGCTCTTGGCAGTCATGGGTGACACCAGAAGTAGTCTGGGAGTGAAGCCGAGAGATGCAAGGAAACAGAGTTAAGACTGGAACGTAGTTGGGTTCTAGTGACTCATGTGAAGCACTGGTTCAAGCTGGTATGCAAACCAACTCTACTCTTGAACATTAACCTGTTGACTTGATTGCTAAATACTTACTAAGAATTCTTTCAAAGACTTTATAATATAAAAACAGTATGAATTGGCAAATACAGTACACTATCATAAACAGTATATTAGGTCAAAGCAGAATGCTATAGGGGAAATTAGGGATACCTTGGAAGGGTCAGACAAGAAATTCAGAGGGAGGTGAGCTCTTCCAGTTGAGTCCTAAACCAAGAGCAGAGAGTGGTGTTTGGAGGATGGTGACTAAAGGAAGGGATGGCTGTGGAGGCGCCTGGGTGGCTCAGTTGGTCAAGCATCTGATTTTGGCTCAGGTCATGATCTCGCTGTTCTTAAGTTCAAGCCCCGTGTCAGGCTCTGTGCTGACAGCTCAGAGCCTGGAGCCTGCTTTAGATTTTGTGTCTCCCTTTCTCTCTGCCCCTCCCCTGATCATGCTCTCTCTCTCTCTCTCAAAAAATAAATTAACATTAAAAATTAAAAAAAAAATAAAGGAAGGGATGGCTGTGAATGGTTTTAAGAAATTAGCCTATGCAAAACCCTAGGGATCAACGGTGAGATGTCAAGTAACATTGAGTAATTTATTATGATAGGAACACACATTGAAGAAATGGGTTAAGAGTTTTGGAGTCATGATAAATCAAGCTGGTGGAGTAAGCAGGACCAATAGGAAGGAGATCTTTATACACCACGGGTTTAAGCAGAGAGCTTGTGTTTTAGAAATATGACTCCTAGCTGTGTGGAGAAGTGGTTTGAAAGGCAGCAAAACTGAAGGTGATAAAACTCGCTGGGGGAGAGATAATGGCCACATGGTCTGATGAATGGAGAGAATCAGATGGATTTCAAAGAGATTTCGAAAGGATGAAAAATCGGGTCTTCTGATTGATTGGATGTGGGAGAAATTCAAGATGTGTTAGAAGAGACTGAAATATGAGATAAAAGTTTGGTAGTTAAGTACTCCTCCAATACTGAAGTTCTGCTCTCTGTGAAGGAACTGCCCCTTCTTTTGTGGCTGTTCACATTAAATGGTATCACCAGCCACCCAACTGTTCAGCCTCATCCCATTATTTGTCTTTTTTGCCTTCTGGGTGCATATATTACTGTTTGCTGGCAGTCACTGACAACAGAAGTCTCCTTTGTATCAATATAGAACACAGAGAGAAAGTAGTATATTGGAAAACTACTAACAGTATTGCATTTAAGGTAGTATGAAAGTTACTACAAAGTCCAGACAGAATTTCACATCAATTAACACAGGAAAGCGGAAAAAAGAACAGTAACTTCTCTTATCAACTCAAGAGATAAATGATGTATATGTGATTGCTATCTCCTTAAAGACTCCTGTGTTCATTTTGGAGATAGGTGTTTACAATTCCAAAGGTCAGAAGGCCTGTGACCTTACATTTTAAAATCAAAAGGTTAGGCCTCTTCTTGGGCCTATTATGTTTTTAAGGAGACAACCTAAGAATGGGAGAGTAGGGAGGCAGACACTTCCCTTCCTTTCACTGAACAAAAAAATTTCATAACTTTAGTTGCACCAGGCTCTCCCTGATGGTTACATCCCAGCTGGTTCAGCCTGCCTCTGTTTATTTCCTGAATTCAACATCTGAGACTAATGTGGTATTATCTAATCCAAATTTAAGGGTAAAAGTCATATGAGACCCTGAGCTCCTGACAAGTTCAGAAAATTCCAAGGTCCCACTCAAGTTGTTGGTTGGCTTAGTAAATGACAGAAGTCCTATCACGATTATCGATTGGGTACCTCTATGTGTTTGACCAAATGTGTTACGAACCAAAGGACAACATTCAATTCACCCTGGAGGGGACAGGGCCAGGTTCCATGAACAAGAATGATACCAGGCAACGCATGCGTTTCTCCCTCCTTCTCTTCCTCTGTCTCCTAGCATTTAAGTTTCTTAATAAACTGCTGTAGTGGTTCCAGGGAGAAGAAAGTAGGGTGAGACTGAGGAAAGTCTTTACATGTACCTTTCAAGGATGTGTATCAGAAAGGTGGAGAGGGGTGTGTCCTATTCAGGTACAAAGAAGTTCTTTCTCAAGTCAACAAACCTTCTCACATTACAGTTAAATAAGGCAGTGTTAGTGATCTGCCACCTCTAGTTGGTTTGTCTCTGGATTCCACCTGATGCCTCCCCTACTGAGAATCCTAAGGGGGATTTTGGCTATTTTACAGAAGCTTCTCTGCATGGTGACTGTGGTGAGATGCTAAGCAGCAACTGCTGCTGTCACTTTGAGATGTTTTACTTGGCCAAATAACCCCTGGTTGGCTCTTGAGAGGAAAAAATTCCTGGCATTTGGGCATTGACAGAGGTGGTCTGCAGTACTGCTTTTACGAGTACAGACTTTTACTGATGATGTCATAGGGAGACCAAGGATTTTATTTGACATCACAAAAAAGTCTTCCTAAGATAGTTCTTTAAGCATTTTTTCTCTTTCCTCAAAGCCTTTTGCCCATATGGCATCCGTCATGCCTTTCCTTCGACTACTCTCATCTTCTCTTCCATGCCTCGCTTTTGATAACCCACTTTAGCCTTCTCTCATTTCCATTTCCTCTGGGTCCATCTATTCTTTTCCTTCTCAATTCTTTTGTCTTCTCCAAAATGTATCCTTAAGAGGTATATAGCTCATTGCCAAGCTTGAAAAACACGAGAATGTTAAATATTGTCATATTTTGTACTATACATATAAAAGTACACATTATAAATAAAATAATTATACATTATATATGTATAAATGAATAAATACATAGATAAATTTATATATGTAATTGTTTGGACTCTAAGCCTTGATGAGATGTAGAACTGGAAAATGAACTGTTTATTTTTTTTGAACACTAACACTTATCAAGTCAGTGGTGTCTTTAAAAACTACAGTGATATTTTCTTTTATCAAATTTTTTGCTATTCATCATGTGTTAATCAAGCAGTGGAAGGTACCCATCAATAACAGAGTGCCCTAGGTTTGACTTTCAACTTAAATTTATCTCTGAGGCTCAGTTTTCTTATCGTTAAAGTGGGAGAAATAATCTCCATAGGATTGCTTGCAAGACTGAATTCATTACATACAAATACATGGTAGACACTCAGCAACCTTAATTTCAATTCTCTTTTTTACCTTGATTTTCTCTTGTTTGAAAAGGAAAACGAGGCATTTGTTTTTTTTTTCCAAAAAAAAACTTACGTAAATACGACTTAAAGGTACACTTACCAGATGTTGAAACATTTATGCTATTTAACTTCAGATGTTCAGTTTTAATTGTTGCTGTTGGAGACAGTACTATTTTTCTTCACAGTCATACTTTTCTCCATGAAGTCTGTCTGGGTCTTTTTAACTTTATTTCAACCATCTTGCCCAAAATAACACTATTTGTTAGTATTGTTAATCCAAATTTACTTTATAGTTGTTTACGTGGGGTGGATTTCGTTTATGGACTCTCAAAATGTCCAAGAAATAAGGTAATTTTGGCAATGTTCTGGATTCATGTAAGTTTCTCTTTGAAATTGACTAAATCTGCTTTTTTCTTTTCTTATTGACTACACCTGTAAGCTGAAAGCCTGTGATAATTAACTTTTTATCATTTTAATTTGGATTGCAAACTGTTTTGGTAATTAAAAGCAGATGGCAGAAGCTGGAGAAAAATGTGTAGCAGCTGATTAGTGGAAATAAATGAATTTGGAGCTATTTCACTTCCAGATAATAGATGGGTCAAACACAGTTTATACTTCACAGTGTGTACTTTTAGAGTAATTCCAAACATGATGTTTGATAATATATCGAGAAGTAGGTGTTTGTTCTTCATCATCTTTTGCTCTCTGTCCTGTGATAAAATGCTCACTTTTCTTGTACAGCACATGTGCCAACACATTAATTTCAGCTCAACCTGGTTACTTGGGTCACCAGTGGGCTTCTTGATAAGGACTTACTTTGCCGCAGGGTATCTTGAGGCTAAGCATTATGTGTTGTTTGAATTTTTCTTTATGAAGCTTGTTGGCTCTCAAAGCCAGCATTCAACAAAGTTTAATCACCCTACAAAATTCATCTGTCAGCCTAATAATTTTCATTCTGATGCTGAAAACAATAGACTTCACTGGGTAAAATGAAGTTGTTCAGCAGGTTAGACTGGTTTTAAGCACCCTCTCGGATTAATATTGATTAATATTCTAATTCCCACTACTCTGGAACTTGTGACACCAATTTGAAAGGTGTGAGTGACTCTTTAATTTCCATAAAGTTGCGTTAGAGGAGCTATATGGCCATAAAGGCTAAAGGATCCAGCCCTAAATATCAACCCACCAAAGCACTGAAAATCCATGTTCCATTAATGAAAATCACCAGAAACAACCAAATCTTTTCACAGAGTTTTTCAGTAATTCTCTGAGAAATGTCTGCTGGTGTACAAAAGTTAGAGCATCAAAAAACCTTCATAGACTCTCCTTTTCAGGGCAATCATCCTTAATTCAAGAATTTTATCAACTTTTGGGAATAGCTCTATTTTTTTTCTTTGTAGATTTTTATCTTGATAGGGAAGGTGGTACATGATACCAATTTTACTATTTATTATTAAAGATTTCATGAGACTCCATTTGTATGTGTTGAATTGTGTCCCCTCCCCCACAAAAGATATGTTGAAGTTCTAGACTCCGATATCTCGGAATGTGATGTTATTTGGAAATAGGGTCTTTGTAGATTTAAACAAATTAAGTGATCAGGATGGGCTCTAATCCAATATAACTGGTATCCATATAAAAGCAAAATTTGGACAAAGGTACAGGGAAGATGATGTGATGATGGCCTTATGACGGCAGATGCACAGATTGGACTGATGTAGCTGGAGGTCGAGGAAAGCTAAGAATTGCTGGCTACCACCAGAAGCTAAGAAGCAAGAAAGGATTCTACCCAGTGTCCCAGAGAAGCATAGCCCTCCTGAGACCTGGATTTGGGAATTTTTAAGCAATTTGTGGTACTTTATTATGGTAGCTATAGCAAAATAATATACAATCTGTTGCCATCATGAAATTTTTTCTTTGAGAAATACGTTTGGAAGAATAGATGAATAATAGAGAATATAATGCTCTGCTTCTCATTAAAAGGTGTACTTTAAGTGTTGATTTAAATTCTAGTTAATACACAGTGTAATACTGGTTTCAGGAATAGAATTCAGTGATTTGTCATTTACATACAACACCCAATGCTCATCACAACAAGTGCCCTCCTTAATACCAATCACCCATTTAGCTCTCAATCTGTTTAAAAGAAATTTTTATGAGAGGTTTCTATTATTAACACAAAAGCTACACGTATTCATTATGGAAAATGTTAAAAGCAGATAGGTGGTCTAAATTGGTCCTTGCCCCCTGCAGTCTATTCTCCACAGAGCAACTGGAATGAACTAGTTAAAATACTGATTTTGCTTCTTCTCTCATTAGAATCCTTCAGTGACTTTCTATCTCTCTTAAAGCAAAATACAGAATGCAATGACCTATAATCCATTTAAGTCATTACAGCAATGGTTCTCAATAAACTGGGGGCATCTGAAAACTGCTGCTGTCTGGTTCATCCTAGCAAATTCCAACAGAATTTCCAAGGGTGAATACTAAGCAAGGGTATTTTGAGAATCTCCCTCAGGTGATTCTAAGGTAATACTCTAAGATGAAGAACCACTGCCTATCACAATTTCTCCACCCCATTCCTGAAACCCCTTTCCTTTGCCACTGTTATCTCTTAGACTTCATCTTCTGCTGGCCACACTGGCTTCCTTGCTATACCTTGTAAACCTCAACACGTTCTCACTCGCTCTTTGTTCTAGCACCACTTCCACAGGCAGCCATTCACACAACTGGCTCCTTCATTTCTTTCAGGTCTCTGCTCAATGAAACTTTACTGGTGAAGCTTTTTCTGACCCCCTAAAAAAATACTCCCCGCATTCCATCTGCCCTAGTGTTCCTTTTCCCGTTTTCTTTCTTTCTTTTTCTCTATATCATTTATGCTCTTGTTTGACATTTTACGCTCTTGTTTATTTTTTAATTGCCTGCCACATCCAACTTGAATGTAAGCTCCTTGAGGGCAAAGATGCTTGTGTTGTTCACTGTTACAGGCCTAGAATAATGTGTGACAAATAGTAGGCATTCAATACATGTTTTTTGAACAAATACATGAATTATGATAGGATTGGGAAATAGGCTAAAATGTGAAATGAAATCATGTCCTAGTGACTACAGGTAAGTTTTGTTTCAATTCAGAGTTAACTTTGCCTATCAGAACTGTATTAATTATCCTATTATAATAAAACAACATGAGGAATTCATGAACATTCTGAACTATCTTCAGTATCCTGCTAACATTCCTATTTCTACTCCTCAGTCATTTACTTTTCTTCATATTTTAATCCTCTGCTTTTCCTCTTACTCTGGAAACTCTGGATCAGTCTTTGTCTTCATCCTTTACTGATACCTTGAATATTGGTGTTGGTCATGTTCTCATCCTACCTATCCCTGCATATTCTTTTCTGCCCATGATAGCTTCAGTGGTTCTCACTTTGGCTGCATTTAGAATATGTGGAGAATTTTAAGAAAATGCCAACGTTGGGCTAGTTTCCAGCTTATACCAATTAAATAGGAATCTCTGAATTGAGGCTCAGGCATTGGTTTAAAAAATTCCATGGGTAATTCTAATGGAGGGCCAGAATAGAGAACCGCAGAAAGATGTTGAGAACTTCTCAGATCACAGTTCAATTTTTTTCTGTGTTTTGGGTAAGTAATATAAACAAGATGTAAGTTAGCAAGATAGAGAATTGTGGAAATGAATGTCAACCAGCGAGAGACTAGAGGGAAGTAAAAGAATCCGCTATTGCAATACTTTAGGCAAATGAGGAGAATCTGAATTTAGGATGCTGATGATAAGGAGTAGAAGGATAACAGATTATACAGACATGAGGCAGGATTTTTCAGTTATCCTTGCACAAGAAACCACCCCCAAATTTAGTGGCCTAAAAAAAAGCAACAGTGATCTCTTTTGCCTATAAATCTGCCATTTGGCTAGGTTCAGGGGGAATGGCCTGTCTGCACCAAGTGGTATCAGTAAGATGGCTCTAGTCTGAAAGATGTACTTTTAAGATGGGTTACTCACGTCTGTCAAGTTGATGTTCGCTGCCAACTTTGAAGCTTAGCAAGGGCTGAAGCTTAGAGGTGTTTTTGTTTGTTTGTTTGTTTTGATAAATCTGACGAGGGTCGGATGGGGTACACATTTAGGAAGACGTGCCAGTCTTGGCTCAGAAGGTTCCTCCGCAGGAAGGCCAGCTCTCAGGGCCTGCTCCTTCAGGGGTTCAAGTCCCAGGCTCGAGAGCTCCTGGCATCCCAGACTTAGGCGGTGGGGTCATCTCATCTCCTCGATGGAGGCCGGGTGACGGGGTCAGAGCGCTCAGTCTTGCCGGGGTTGGGCCTGCTCCTACCGTCCTGTGCCCGGCCCCGCGTTGGCAGCTGGCAACTGGGCTGGGGCTGGCAGTCTGGGCATGCTGGGCGTGCCGGGGGGCTTCTAGGTGGGCCCCGCGGGCCTCGAAGGTTTGCTCTCGACTTGCATACGGTTGTGCGCATGCACAGAGGCGTGACAGGGTATCTGCTCCGAGTGTAGGGCGGCCGTGGACAGCACAGCCGGGCTCACGTTGGCTTCTCCACAGATGCCTGGGGCTCTGGGTCAGGTGGGGGGAGGGCGAGCCGCTGGTGACTGTGTGGTTGGGGTGGGTATAAGGCGCCCGCTCTGTCTCCACAGTCACCACAGCGCATTTCGTAGGCCTCCTGCGCCTCCCTCTGGCAGTATCTTCCGTGTTTGAGGTGGCGCTCCTCTCGGAGCGGCTCCTGCTACTCCCGAGGAGCGGCTCCATTTCCTCAGTGGCCTCCTTCTGCCGCTTGGCTTTCCGCATGCGCAGACCTGTCAGATGTGCCTAGTCCTGGAGTGCGAGCAGCGAGTGCGGTCGGTGGTCGCCATCTTGCTGCTTGTCATTACGGTTCCAGGCGGAGAGGCTTCTCCTGGTGGCTGCCGCTCACTGCCCACGCTGCTGTGGTCGTCGCCTGAGGGCTTTGCTTCCTTACCGCATGGTGGCTGCGTTCTGAGGCAAGCGTTCCAAGATGGATTGCGTTTTCAGTTCCATCGTAAGTCTCACAGCGTCACTTCCGTTATTGGCCTAGGCAGTCACAAAGGCCAACTTGGAAGAGGACACGGACGCCATTATCTTGATGGGATTGGCAATGTTTTAGAAGAGGTCTGGGCTATGAGATATGGTGGTGGCCAGTTTAGGAACACAGTCGGCCCTGTTCTTGGGGTCTAATTGGAAGGGGACAATGAAAACAGCAAAGAAGGAAGGGCAAAGGTCTTTTAAGCAAAAGCAGCTTTAAAGATAATGTTTATTTGGATTATTACCAAAAGTTAAGTACGTAATGTTATCACTAGCTAGGGCTGCAGGAAAATACTGTTTCTAATACATGCTCTTAAAGCCCAGAGAGTAGTGTGTTTCATTTGCTTTGTTCAGTATATACATTGGACCTGGACACTGTGGATAATCCTTCTGGAAGGGTGATAATTTTCTAAAAGCTTTTGGAAACCTTTGATAGCTAGGCTGTTTTTACACGTGCGTTCTGTTACTTGACTGAATGTACACAACTCAAATGACTGGTAAGGTTAGTAAAAATATGAAAACAAAAGAAAATAGGAAGCCACTTCTTCCAACTCACTGTTACCATTTTAGGGGATTGATACAGGGAATCTCCTGACTTAACTTTAATCTTCGGTTATATGCTTCCATGACTGGTAATCCAAAAATAGGCCCAGTGGAACCACCTCTTTGTCTTAGGTAAACTTATCAATTGTTAGAAGGAAAAAAAAAAGGCAGCTGGAATCATTTTGAAAAATGACCTGCCTGACAGTCATGGGGTCAGTTGCAATAAATATTATGTGATAATGATGACTGTGATGAGTAGTAAAGAGAACAATGTTCTGGTTCCTTTGGACTCTTTTATCCTATTGGCAAACACTCCAAAGAGGAATTCACACCCAGTTCTGCCTTGTCCATGTGAGTTCTTGGTTCACACAGTATTTTAAAGCAGAAGAACGAAGGAGAGAGGGATTGAGAAATGCCTTTAATGGTTTCATTGCAAGGCTGAGCTTACCACACACTTGGGCTGCATTTTTTTCCCCCTAGAATTAACTCAAACTGCTGCTTAGATTTGTTGTTTTTGATAAAGTTCAAACTGTGTGAATCATGTGAAAAGGCTATAACTAAATGTGTCAGATATTATTAAAATATTATTAGGAAAACAAGTGAGTGGCAAAGCATATTTGTACACTTAGCAAATACTTATTAAATGCCTACTATGTACACACACTAGAACACAGTACTAGCCGGACTCAGAATCTAGTTCTCATATGGATGAAACCTGAATGCAAGAGTTGATCTTGTAATCATCGTTTTTGTTAGTCCAACATTTTGTTTCACTCAGCCAAGTTTACAAAGCAGCACATGGCTTACAATTTGACTCATCAACTGGCAGGTTTTACTGCTGCTTTTTCTTTTCTCAGCCTTTTCATTGACTATATGAGTACACATCATAAAATCAGCACCATTGACTTTGAAGACATTTATTAAAATAATGCATTTGTGAGAGGACATTTTATAAGACCTGTGGTTTATAAACTCCTTGATCTATTTACTCCAGATGATTGGATCCTAATCCTTGCAGGGTGGGGCAGGCCCTGATCCTCCTAGTGTGGTATGAGAGATGTTTCAAATGTATTAATCAAAACTGGAGTGTACTGTGTTCCCTCAATGATCGTGGTCCTCACATTTGTTACTTTTGTAACCTTGATATAGATCCAACCAATATAATATAACTCCTTCAGAAGAAATGGCCTGTAACAGCTATACCTTTAAAGATATATTTTCTATGTAGCTAAATTTGAGTGAATACATGTTTGCGTATATGTGTGTCTGTGTGTGTACTGACAAGATTCTTTACATTTTATTTATCTAAAATGTACCAGTCAATATTTACTAAAGAAAAAATTGAAGAATGGATCTCTCAAAGATGATAGAAAGACAGGAAGAATTTTTCTTAGGTAGTGTTCTTATGTTTGGAAGAAGGTTCATAACATAGATTTTGGTGGAGAAACAAACCTATATATATGTTAGGCACTGGTAGTTGATGGAGAATCAAAGATGACCAAGATTTGGCTCAGACCCTTTGGGAAGCTGCAGTGAGGGAGAACTTGATTCAGATGTGAAGAACAGAAAGCAGTACCGTATATGCTACGGTATTGTCTGCAGAAAGGAGTTGAGGAAGACAACCCGGACAGACAGATATTTGAACTGACTTGTAAAGCCTAATAAGATTTCTTGCAGGAATCGCAAGACAGTGTGTTTCAGGAAAAAGCCACCAAGAAAGAGAAAGATCCATGCAACCAAAGTGTCAAACCCTAGGAACCTATAAGAAAAAACAGGATAGGACAGATGAAGGAGCCCTAGAGAACTTGGGTAATGTGAGACTTGGGGTAGAGGCTGGAAAGGCTTGAGGGTGAAGAGGTCTTGAAAAATAAAGAGGGAGAAAATCTCAGTGGCTATTGAATGACAACAACAACAGCCTAGTAAGAGGCAGCCTAAAATAAAATCAGAATTCTTTCCCCTAGCCTAAAAGTCCTTGCCTGGTGGGAACTTCACCTACCTTTATAACCCTATCTCCTGACCCTCTCCTCCTTACTCAATATGAACTTCTTTTGAACACATACCAAACCTGATCCTACCTGAACAACTGTGCCCTCGGTCAGTGGTTCTCAATCAGGTGTGATTTTTGTCACCCTAAAGACATTTGGCAATTTTGGCTGTCAGGACCTGGAAAGTCTACTGGCATCTAGTGGGTAGAGGCCACCAATACTGTTAAACTTCCTGCAGCACACAGGATGATCCCCCACAACAAAGAATTATCGGTTCCAGAGTGATGGTCATGTCAAAATTGAGAAACTTTTATGTGTTCCCTTAGCATGAGTACCCTTCTCACAGATGTAATCATTCTGTCACCTTCTTGTTTTATGTTTAAATAAATTATTCCTCTGGAGTTATTCTTGTTTGTTAGTGATTCTTGTTTGTTTGAGTTATTGTGCCGACCTTCTATCAAGATATAAACTCCCTGAGGACAGAGGACTGCACTCTATCAATAGCTCCCAGACAGTGCCTGGAACACCACAAGTGCTCAATAAATATTTGTTAAATAAATAAATGGGTGAGTTGCAATCCTGGTTCTAGCCTTTACTAGCTCTGCGATTTTGGCAAGTTTCTAAATTGCTAATGCCCCTTTTTCTCATGCAAATTATGGGGCAGGGATTGTGTGTATTGGGTATAGAGCTGTCAATAATAGTTCTTGACACATCAGTAGATCCTCATTGGCACTAGTTAAATAAATGTTGAAAGGCACTAAATTCCTTATCAGAACCTACTAACCCCTTGCTTGGATTCCCAGGAAAACTTCAGCATTTAGGAAAATGGAAAAGTGGGTGGATGTTTTAGCAAAAGTAGCTTGGGTCCTTCAAAACTAGATGATAATAGTGCGTGTTTTTCCTCTTTTAGAAACTGATTTTTGTTGTAAGTTTCTTTACTTGTGATTGAAAAGCTCCAGGTTGTTTTTGTTTGTTCGTTTGTTTGTTTAAGAAAATAAGACTCTGGTTAGACATTTTCGAGTAGCTAAACTATATGTTCAGACCAATTCTGGCCAAACTTGAATACTTAATGAGGATAGAGTTAGTACTAAGCTCAATGCAATGCACAGGGCCAGACATCTGAGTGACAAAGTAAGGACAAGTAACTCCCATGGCTGATTTTTAAAATAATTAGTTTCACAGCTTCCATTTTTGGAAAAAACTTTGGGGATATCGCTGGTTCAGAAACAATATGATGAGACAGCATTAGAGGAAAAAGAAAATGTCACATTTAACTTGCGAAAAATGTTCAGAGATAAATCAGATATTTTCCCCATTGGTAAAACAAACAAGCAAGAGCTGGTGAACTGGACCCAAGGAGCCCTGCCAAAGTCAAATCGCCCACGGGCACTGTGCAGACTCCTTATTTCTATTTCATTTGTTTTTTTTTTTTCCTATCTTTCCAATATCTCCAGCATAAAATTAAAGTGGGAAGCAGTATGTTCTGGTTTATTATGTACTTTTTCATCCTCATTAGAATCTAAAATTATACCTAAGCAGATATTCATGTTTAGAGGATAATGTTCTGATATTTCCTAACCATGATAAGGATTGTATGTTCTTTGGAAAAACGTTTTAAACAAACCAATATTATTGCTAATCTTTTAATAAATTATTAAATTTATTTAATAATCTGTAAATAAAATTTATTTAATAATCTCTACCCTCTCTTTTCCCTCTTTTGAAGGCTGAATTGGAATGTCCTAGATCTTCAGAACCACAGGACAGAAAGAGCCTGAGTGCAGAAGACACCCCTGAGCACAAATGCACTGAACCGTTACCTTGGTATTTATTTGACACCAGCTAGTATTAATTTAGGTAAGATACCATGTCTTTTACCAAAATTGGGAAAACAAAAGAGCATTCAAGAGAGTGATATGTTTGAAAGTAGAAGAGAGAATTACTTGCCCACATCAATAATTTGCAGTACCTTCTGATCCCTACAGACCTTTGAGTTTGAGACTCCTTGCTTATTGAAACCCTTCAGATCATTAATTTCACTTTTGGTCATCTTCTCTATAACAGGAATACATGAATTTGGTCATAAAATTCACAAAGTTGAACTTGTCTAAAATTAGACAAAAGGAAATGGCTTGAGAAACATTTTCAAACATTATATGTTCATTATTTTATCTGTGGAAAGCTATAGAACAAATAAAATTAAGGACTTACAGAATTAGAATAGGTCTAGGGCCATCTAACCTTATCCTCTATATTTGATGTGTGAATTTTCTCAATTGTTGCATTTGAGTTCCACCTCTTTGGTAAGTACTTACAGTGATGGGAGCTCCTTACCACACAACACAGCTTTAGTGAGCAGTTTTATTTTTAGGACTTTATCTTTTGATAAAAATCTGTCCTCTATACCTACCACCAACTATAATAAATTCTGTTGTTAATGCATATGAAGTCATGTAGGACAAACCTAATTTCTCTTCCATGTGCTCATGAAACAGTCCTTTAGTTACTGGAAAACATGTCAGATGTCATGTCTTTACTAAATCTTAGTTTTTCCAGACAAAAGACCCTTGGTTCTTTCAACTGTTACACATATTTATTGCGCTATCATAATCCTGATTGGCTCTTCCAGAAGCAATCCATAAACTTCTAGAAATAGTCTTAGTTATAGCCTATTTTTTATTATCATTTTGGATTTATTTTGGGCCATCCTCATCTGACAGTTGAAACTGTTGTCTACCATATAGCCTATATGTTTTATGGTAAATACAGCTCAATGTTTGTTGTTTATTGTTTGTTTAATTTATTAATCCTTTGTCAGTTTAAAATATTTCTGAAGATTTCATACATTTCAGTACTTACTTACAGTATCTGCAGTTTTGGTATGAGGGGAAATTGATTTGGTCTCGGGAACCTAGATATTTATTTTTAAAGAATAAACTAGAATTTATTCTGTGAGAGATTCAGAGGCAATCTTAGATTGAGGGGTTATTTTCACTGCCATTTTTTTAAGTTTATTTATTTATTTTGAGGGAGAGAGACAGGGGGAGTGTGTGTGTGTGTGTGTGTGTGTGTGTGCGCGCACGCATGAGCTGGGAAGGGGCAGAAATAGAGTGAGACAGAGAATTCCAAGCAGGCTTCTGAGCTGTCAGCGCAGAGCCTGTGATATAGGGCTTGAACTCATGAATTGTGAGATCATGACCTGAACCGAAATCAAGAGTTGGCAGCTTAACTACTGAGCCACCTAGCCCCCCCCCCTGGGCTGCCATTTTTAAATAATCATTTTCCCATTTCCTCTTCATATCTCTTAATTACCTTTAGGTTTCTACATTTCTGTCTATATTTTCTTATGGAATTTTGACGCTTTCTGCATTCTAACTTTATTCAATTTGACGAAAAGACCATTTTATTTTTCAATATATCTGATATGATGCTTTATGGTTGTGATAATTCACAATAGTGAAACAAAAATGAAACTTCCATTTTATAACTATACAAATTTTGCTGAAAAAGAATCCTGCTGCCTTACCTAGCTATACCAGTAGACTGATAACTGAAGTTTCTTCAAGCACATTTAGGTATTATAGTTCACTTGAAAACTCTACACATCAAGTTTCTCTTCAAGGGTTTCCCATTCCTTCTTCCTGGTTCTAATTTCTTATGATAACAGAAAAGGTATTCTTCCATAAGGTGTTAATGGAAGGGGTATAGGGAGGTCAGTGTGTATGATTGCCCACTTGTCAGTACTGAGAAGTAACCCAAGTATTCCAGAAGAGTTTATATTCTGGCTCCAGCTGTTAGTGAGCCCAGTGGGTTTGTTGACCAGTTGTTATTGCCCTCACAGCACATGCTGGCACTTATAGAGTGTTACACAGCAGTTGGAATGCCCAGCTGGGTCTCTATTAATGATAATTTGATGGCATGGTGGTCCTTTCACCTTTACTCCAGAGACTCTTCCATGTAATTAACGCCAAGGTCCCTGTTGGGGACTGATGGATTGTCATGTGTCTACTTAATAATTATAACTTCTTATAAGCCCACATAAATTTTAGGATTTTCTTCCATACCAAATTTAACTTCAGAGAAAATTGTAGCTGATTCTTGCCTTTTCCAGCCTAGGCATGCCTTTGCCCCTATCACTTGTGATCTGCCCCAGAAAAATCTGCACATTCCTCTGTTAAGCAACTCCAGTCAAGGGGTGGTGGCTCATCTTTTAGATTCTGAGCCCTCTTCCCAGTTTCCTGGCAGGGCAATTTTTGTGGTACAATCTCTTTCCCCCAGTAAGCACCCAAGTAATAGCTAAGGCAATATAGATTGCTCTGTCAGTTCCTTCCACTTTCTGTTCACCTTTTTATAGCTGGAGAAAGATGCTAGATTTTCAGGTTTGCATATTTCCCCCATTCTTCTGGCTGGTGAGTTGCTTTCTAGCCAGATAGTTAAAACCATCCTTCTTATTGGTGGTCCATGGAGGGAATGGAGGAAAGAATGAGTGTGCTCAATACATGGCTCAAGTTGAAGCCACATCTATCACCCAGTTCATGCAGTTCTCAGAGACAGCTTTACCTTGATCTTTTATTAGCTCCCTTTTCAAAGCGCATTGATACTCCAGATAATAATAATTATTCACAATAACAATACTGTGAAGATTTGTGTTTGATGACGTACTGGTCTAACAAAAACGTGGAATTGAAAAATCAGTTCATGCGATCATATATATTTGAAAGACAATTCTGGGAACTGTTTCTTTTTCATCTTTTGCAAAACTACTCTTGAATTTGACAGTTGTGTGACTCAGATAAGTGGATAATTAAGCCCATCTTTCAGTCCATCTGTCTATATTTGGCAAGCCACCATGTGAGGATATGAAAATAAGACCTGGCCCTTGCCTTGGGCCAAGAATGGTTTTCACATTTTTAA
This sequence comes from Paguma larvata, assembly GCA_030068075.1. Lineage (NCBI taxonomy): Eukaryota > Metazoa > Chordata > Mammalia > Carnivora > Viverridae > Paguma > Paguma larvata. The sequence goes on along the minus strand of CM057838.1, from coordinate 50,656,507 downwards.
AGAGTTGAAAAAAAAAAGAACAAAGAATTTGTGACACTCTTCATGGCTTACAAAATCTAAAACATTTAATTTCAAGTCATTTACAGAGCTCACTAAACCATTCACCAATGACATTTTCACCTGAGTATGATATTTTTGTATTTTTAATTACTTTATATTTTTACTCACTACTTTATAGTTATTATTTTTATATTGATATGATTAATTTAACATTTTGAGATATTTCATCTAATTATCGATAATTTTGTATCTATGATTCTTGTATTTTGTTCATTAGCTTTTTCTCTCCTTCTTGCTTTATAAAGCTAGTCAGCTCTTCTACTTAATTTATACAGTCATTTTGGCAGGGTAAAAATTGAGTAATACTACATTAAAATCATCAAATTGATTTCCTACATTTGATTCGGGAATTTTTTAGAGTTTGTACTGAGAGCTGTAATCAATAATTTTACATTTAAGAAAACTTTATTTGAATGGAACATGATTCCATTTAACTTAAATTGATTTATCAATTCAGTCAAAATTATCAACATTTATATACATATACGTACTATAGATGTATATAAACAGATATCTTCATCTAGGAATAATGTAGCATGTCAAAACGTTGTACTTTCCTTTGACTTACTGCTATATTTCAACACTGTCACCTTAAATTCAGTGCATTTGTGCATTTCACTGTACTTTTTCGGAAAGAGTTGACTCACAACCATCCAATCTAAATGTCTTTTTCAGGATATGAAAGAAAAATATTATTTTAAAAGTCAAGTGAGTTTTAAATACTTTTTTCAAAAAGTATTCTGCACTTCTATCTGAATTTCCTGAATTTGAAGGTTCATGATAGCTTATCCTTTTTTAGTATAAAAGGAGTTAGGATCTAGAAGTGTTTTGGTGTGTCAATTTTGTGTACAGAATAATTCAAACATTCTTAAAATGGGCCTAATGTGACCCAGATGCTTTTATTCACTACTTGTTACTACTCGAATTATTTTAATCCCTATCATTTATATATTGGTCATATTATTCTTTCATAGTGTTTATTATGCCAAATAGAACCAGGAATAGCATAGTAATTGAAGCAAGCTAAAAGCTTTCAAATGATGTCTATGAAGAATATTCCTGCAAAACCCAAAGAGGACTTAATACCATATTCGAATTCTTTTGATTCTGCAAACATGCGAAACTCTTCTTTCTTCAGGGGTCTTGTTGCCTTTCTCTCAGGATGATCCTTTACCAAGTCTTTGCTCTAATGAGTTTCTCATTTTTGTACCAGAAGTGTAGGATCAATCCAAGGCACCAATCCAATAATTCATGATTAATAAGATTATATTCTCCGGTATCTATATCTAGAGGTTTTAGAGTGCTGGAGTACGAACCTTGTGTATTCTTCCTTACTTTGTGGCACAAACATCCAGATTGCATGTGGAAATTTGTTTCAGATCATCTGCTGTTGGCTTCTCAATGTTGTTTTCTAAAATATTAAATATTCTTCCAGAAGATGAGGCAAATATGTACAGTGGGAACAGACAGAAAAAAAAGAGTTGCTATTTCACATGGTCACTGCCAAGAAAAGCTCCTCAGGCACCAGTCATAAACTTGTAATTCTGGTCCTTGCAGTAAGCATCCTTTTGTGATCCTACTAAGATTGTGGAAACAATGCAGCCGTGATTCCTTCATAAATAATACTGACATAAGAATTTTATATGGCATATTCAAATTAAATATAAGACACTCAGTATATATACCTAAAGTCTGAATGTGAATTGTACATATAGTTATAATAGTATTTACAAATTTTACTCCATAATTTTATAGCTGATAAGTAAACTATAGATTTAGGTTTAAAATCAGTTCTTTGGGGCAGGCTAATTAATAACAAAGACAAAGTCTTGATTTTGAACATATGTTAATATACAGTGAATACATGCTAATCTCTTTTCTTCTCTTTGTGTTTATAAATGTATATTTAATACCCTTTAATAATTTTTGAATTAATCTTTGGATGTGTTTTTATGTTAGTCTCTCACTATTTCAAATCCTAGTGCACTTATCTAGAGTTACATGTGACAGTGGTAGTTGTAGCCTAAACAAAGCTATTGCAAATTCCTAATGGGCTGCACTTACTTTTTTATGTTGAATTTTGCATAATCTCTATCTCTTCAGCTATTACACCAAATCTTAGTAATTAGAGATAAACAGGCCAATAATCATTTGGTCAGTTCCCTCTCATATAGAGTGATTCCCTCTACTATATTTTCTACTATCTTATTACAGTTACATGACTTAAGGAGAGAGTTGCTACCATTCCCAAAAGGAATGTTTCCTGATGCAAGGTGTCAAAGAGAAAGCATAATTAGAGCTGGAACTTCTGAGTCCCAGTTTTAGCTCAACTGCTTATTATCAGAGTAGTCATTTAATTGTCTGTGAAAATTAGGATGATAATAGTACTTTACAAGTTTACAGACGGGGCCAAATGAAATGCTGTGTAAGAAGGTATTTAGTGAAGTGCTAGCTGTAAGTTAACATCATCAGTTATTTAACCTGTTTCTTTTCAGTGTTCCATTGAATGGAATTTTATGGCATGCTTTCTTAACAAGGGTGATATTGCTACCAAGGGGGCAAAAATAGATTGGAGGAGGCAAAAAGAAAGCTTACTCTTTTTTATGTACACCACATATACAAATACAGTATATATATATATATATACATAATATATGGTATATTAGTAGTGTTAAAATTTTATGAGGAGAAGTGGCACCTGGGTGGCTTAGTTGTTTAAGCTTCTGACTTCAGCTTAGGTCATGATCTCACTGCTCCTGAGTTCAGGCCTGCATCGGGCTCTGTGGTGACAGCTCAGTCTGGAGCCTTCTTCGGGTTCTGTGTCTCCTTCTCTCTCTGCCTGTCCCCTGCTTCTGCTCTGTCTCTCTTTCACTCTCTAAAATAAATAAACATTTAAAAAATTATAAGTAGGATAATAAAAAAATATTTCTATGAAGGCTCGTTAGGGGGTGATAATATAAAAAATTTGAGAAACACTACTTCATAGTTGATAACAGACATAAATCTCAGTCTACAGATTTAATGTGGAATAAGTGTAATTTCTTGTTGGTTGTTTTCTGTAAGCAAGCTTGTTTGTTTCATGCTCTCATTGTGCCAGGAAGAATACGTGTAATCTGAGATTTTCAGGGTTTCAGTGCCCTTACCCACCTCATTCCCAGAATCGTATCCATGTGCTAGGGAACTTATGTCATAATAAGGTTTTGAGGCATTGACTCTTTGAATTCCAAAATCCCTTGGAGTTGGTCTCTCCCAGCTGCTTCTGTACCTCTCTGTAGTGCACAGGTTAAAACTGGCTGCTTTCTTGCTACTCTAGAGCTATGGGAAACTTGAACTCTCAGAGGCCTTCTGACCAGATTCTCCCTCCAGATAGTTTTGCCCTGTTCAGTTTTTGACCATGAGGAATCCAGAGATTTTGTCTATGTTTTGGGCATTATCCAAATACAGGAGCCAACGATTCCTATGCATTTAGATTCCTCAAAATTTTACTGCTTTCTTTATCTTACCACTACCCCACCCCATGGTTCAGCCTAGGGGAAGAAGGTGAGGTTGAGTGTGCGGAGTATAATTCCTTTTGGGGAGAACATTCTCAAAGCTATTACCCCTTCCAGGTGTTTTAGAAATGTATTTTTTTTAATTATTTATTTATTTATTATTTATTTATGTTTTTTTTTAATTTTATAATAGTTTATTTTCAAATTGGTTTACATGTAACACCCAGTGTTCATCCTAACATGTGCCCTTTTTAATGCCCATCACCCCTCCCCCCTCCCTCATCCCCCTCACCCTCAGTTTTTTTCTTAGTCTTTGAGAGTCTCTTATGTTTTATCTCCCTCCCTCTCTGTGTCTTTTTTTCCTTTCCCCTCTTCCCCTCCCCCTGGTTTTTGCTTAGTCTCACAAAGTCCACCTATTCGTGGAAACATATGGTATCTGTCTTTTTCTGACTGACTTATTTCACTTAACATAATACCCTCCAGTTCCATTCATCTGGCTACACATGGCCAGATTTCATTTTTTCTCATTGCCACGTAGTAGTCCATTGTATATAAGTACCATAACTTCTTTATTCATTTGTCAGTTGATGGGCACTTGGTCTCTTTCCATGATTTGGCTATTGTCGAAAGTGCTGCTATGAACATTGGGGTACACGTGCTCCTATGCATCAGCATTCCTGTGTCTCTTGGGTAGATTCCTAGCAGGGCTATTGCTGGATCCTAAGACGCACCAATTTCTTACTCGACACGTCTCCAAAGGCTAGAAATGTATTTTTAAGTGTAAAGGATGGAACTTACTTCTTTATATTAATTCTTTTGTTGTAATAACCCCATCCTCACAAAATGGTTGCTTCATGATATAATTTAGTGGGGAAGGGCCACTATGTTAATTGAAAGTATATGCAGGTGATGGATACATGCAGGAAGCACATTAGATTTTATTAAACAATTATTTCAGGATATTTTTCTTTGTTAATATATCACGTAGCAGATTATTTTTTAAGCAACTTAATTGAGATGTAATTTACATATGTAAAATTTACCCATTGTAAGGGTACAATTGAATATATATTTTTTTGTAAATTTATGTAGCTATGCAACTGTAAAACCATCCAGTTTTAGAACTTTCCATCACTCTCCCTACATTTTCAAAAGACCATTTCAACTCAATCCTAATGAGATCAGTACTTCATTCCATTTTACTGCTGAATTAGTATCCCAGTGAAATAGTATTTTGTGGATATACCACATTTTGTTTATCCATTGACCAGTTGATAGGCATTTTCATTGTTTCCAGCTTTTGTCTCTGATCAATAAGACAGACTATTATGACATTCCCATAGAAGTCTATGTGGGTATAAATTTTCATTTATTTTAGGTAGATTTCTAGCAATGGATTTGCTCATTCATGTGATAAGTTTATGGTTAACATTTTCAGAAAGTGCCAAACTGTTTTCCAAAGAGACAGTACTTTTTTCCATTCCCACCAGCATGTATGGAGAGTTCCAAATTCTTTACATTTTTGACAACATTTGGTATTATATGTGTTTTAATTATAGTCATTTTGGTATGCATGTTGTTTTTTGTCATTGTGGTTTTAATTTGTATTTCTTTAACAACTAATGATACTTGAACATCTTTCATGTGCTTATTAGTAGGTAGTATATTTTCCTGGTGAGCTGTCTACTCAAGTCTTTTGCTTATTTTTTAATTTGGTGGGTTTTCCTTTCTAATATTCAATAGTATGATTTCTTTATATTTTTTTGGTATAGATCTTCTATCAGATACATAGTTTTCAAATAGTTTATTCCAATATGTGGCTTGTCTTTTCAGTCGCTTAATAGTATCTTTAGAAGAACAAAAGTTTTTAATGAAGTACAGTTGTCAGAGCTTTTTACTTTTTTAATGTTTATTTTTAAGAGCGGAGGGTGGGTAGGGGTCGAGAGAGAGGGAGAGAGAATCCCAATCAGGCTGGGTGCTGTCAGCGAGCTGTGGGATTCCATCTCATAAACCATGAGATCATGACCTAAACCAAAACCAAGAATTGGACACTTAACTGATTAAGCTACCAGGCGCCCCCGATTTGTCAGAGACTTTTAAAATGGATTGTGTATCTGCTGTCATATCTAAAAACACTTTGTCTAACCCAAGATTATGAAGATTTTCTTTCATATTTTCTTCTAGAAGTTTTATAGTTTTAATTCTTATATTTCAGTCTCTGAACTATTTTGATTTACTTTTGTGTATGGTTATGAAACAGGGTCTAAATTTTATTTTTGTTTTTTATCTTATTTTATTATTTGCAAATGCATTTCCAATTGTCCCCAATGTCCTAGCACCATTTTTTATTTTTTAAAGACTGTGTTTTCTCCATTGAACTGACATTGTGGCACCATTGTAGAAAACCAATTGACCATAAATGTAAGGGTTTATTTTTGAACTATCACATTTTTTTTTCATTGGTCTATCTGCCTATCATACAGTTATTACATTATTTTAATCATTATAACTGTATATTAAGGTTTGTCACCAAGTTATATAAATTGTCCAAATTTATTCTTTTTCAAAGACTATTCTGTCCTTTGCATTTCCGTATAAGGTTAAAAATTAGCATGTAAACTTCTACATAAAATATTGCTGGGATTTTAATGAGAATTATGATGAATATATAGATCATTTTGGGAAGATTGGAAAGTTTTACAATATTCTGTCTTCTAATCCATGAACATTGGAATTTCTTTCTAGTTATTTCTTAATTTCTTTCAACAATGTGTTATAGTTCTCAATTTACAATACTTAAATTTTTTTTGTTAAACATATTCCTAAATATTTTATTCTTTTTTGCTGCTATTGTATGTGTAATTGTTTTCTTGCTTTCATTTTTATATTGTTCACTGGTGATAATTTTGATTACTCAAGCCCCTATCTGTCTCCCATCCATTGAGTCTCTGGCTGGTTTACCAGTTCATCGCTTGCCTCTAACAAGACCATAACCTCAGACTAGCAGAGCTGCTGTCTGTTACTTTTTGCTTGCCACCAGGGTCACCACTTTAACTGTCAACACTTCATATCAAAGGAGCCTGTTCTGGCAGAATCAGCAAAACTAAATAATTGTTTTTGGCAATTTTGCCCAACTATATAGTTGGTTTTTCTGTCAGATTGAAAGGTGGAAAGAACTTATTTTTGTATTCTTTTTCTATATTAGTTTCAGTATTTAAAAGGTTAGCTATTTTATACTTAGAAAGTTTTTCTTACACTTTTTTTTTGTTTAGAACTTTAAAATCAGAATTAGGCAGGTATACGTTTTGTATTTTTTGCTAGATAAAACAACTCTGATAATGTATTCTATTTCTTGTATCTATTCATGAATATTTTGTGATACTTGAAGGATAGAAGTAACTGATGAATAACCAAAAGTATTCACATGCTAAAGTCACTCTCTGTTAATTAGGTGAGGTCATTATTAATATAGCTTGAGTAGTGTGGTATTTTTCAATGGTTTCTTTCTCTTTTGAAAGTTTCAAATTTACTATTCCACTTCAGTGTTTAAAGGGCTGTTATAATTTCAATATTTATTCTGAAAATGAGAATTTTTCAGCTGCTTAGCTATATAATTGATTCATTATATGACAGTGCTCCTAAATCCACACACAGATACAGATACTAAGCCAGAAGTGTTTATACAAGTTTTATTTTACTTTAGTGTTTTCATTTATCAAGATTAATAAATATTTTGTAGTCTTTGGGCCAAAGTTTTGGATTCTAGAGAGAAAAGAATTTGCTTTATTCTTGACTAAATTTTAAGCCCTTTGGATGTAGATATTACATTCTTTTAATAATAATTCTCTAGTAGTACTCTTTACAGAATCTTACATAAGTAAATTCAATAGATGCATTCACCATGCCACTCAATCCCCCATCCTTTCACATGTCCCATTATGAAAAGTTAGAAACAAAAGATAAAGTACCTAGATATTAAGATAAATATAGACCAATAGTTTTTTTTTTCCCATCTAATAAAAAGATATTTATTTAGTACCTACATTATGCTACCCACTAAGCTAGATGCTGGGGTGGTGGTAAACAATAATAAGCATTATCACTGTGCTCAAGGATTGTTTCCTAGGGATACAATCAGCAAATAATGAACAAATAAATAATTCAAACCATTTAATTACTACAAAAGGAATTAGATAGGTGAAGCAACAGAAAATAATGGGAAAATCTACCTTGATAAAATGGTTCAGAGGAAAGGTTTTTAAACATTTTCCCCTATTGTTTCACTATTTTACATTTCTTTTATCTGAAATTTTTATTTGGAATAATTTAAAACATGAAAAATTTCAAAAATAAGTATAAGGAATGTCCGTATATACTTGTTCCGATTTATGAAATGCTAATCTTTTACAGCATTCTCTTTATCATTTATTGTTTAAATCTCACTTTCTATCCATCTACCTGTGTCCTGCATAATTTGTTTTTCTGAGCCATTTAAGTGTACTTCCATCATGGGCCTCTAACCATATTAGTTTAGTGGATATTTCCCAAAAGGAGGAATATCCTCTTACATAACCACAACAGACTCTTCAACTTGGGTAAAATTAATGTTGAGGAAACAGCTTAATTGAAACTCGTATTTCTATTCCTGTTTTGTGAGTTGACCTAATACTGTCCTGTATGTAGCATCCTCTCTCTATTTTCAAGTATGGGATCTCACCTAGGACCAGATAGTGCATTTAGTTCCCATGGCTCTTTAGCTTCTTTTAGCCTGTAACATTTTCATACCTTTTCCTTGCCTTTTATGACATTGACATTTTTGAGGAATACAGTTCTATCTGCACCCCACTTTTTAAAAAAAGAACAATCCTTACTTTGAGTTTGTCTGATTTCCCCTCATGATTAAATTCTAATAACTACAAAACAACCTATAAGAAGACATTTTAAGACCATGTACATATCCTTCTCAGCAAAATGTTCCTCTGGATTTGGCTTCCTTTGACGCTTCTTTCCTGTTCATTCTTTATTGCAATAGTTGCAAAATAATGATTTTTCTACCCCCACTGGTTCCCTCATCTCCTTCAGGCAGCATTTGTCATTCTCCTATAAGGAAAGCTTTCCCTTCTTCTCGTTTATTTACTTATCTGGTTATTATTGGTAGAGATTCATAATTCCTGTTTTTCAATGGTTTATAATTACTGAGCTTAGTTAATCTGGTTTTCAAATTGTCTCAGATTTGGCCAGTGGGAACATCTTCCTTCTATCTCCTGTGTCCTTATGATATACCCATCTTTTTAAAATTTATTTTTATTTTTTTTTTATCATTTCCTCCTTACTTTCTGGCACTACAAGGTGCTTCAGGGTCATCTTCTTAACACTTTGTATTGGCTCTGGTGTCAGTCATTTCTCCAGAAATCCTGCTCAGTATGTCCCATATATGTGAATAACAGTGTTATAAGAAACATCAACCATTTGATTCTAATATGTGCATTTGTGTAACCAAAATTTCCCCTTGAAAATATCTTAGGAAATCCAATACATCTTCTAAAAGCCAATAAAATATAGGAAAATAGAGCAAAAAGGCAGATTTCATCTTAGCAAGTGAAAATTTGTTGAAAGATTGATATATTTGGAATAATTTGGTATGGTACTAGACTCAACAGGTGTAATACAGTAATGGAAAAGGCTAAAACAGACTCAACAGTGATTTTTAAAAAAGGACTAAAATCACTGATTAATTTATAGATTATTGATTAATGTAGTATTGGACTTTTCCTCCCTCATTGAGCAGAATTCATTTAAATGGAATGGATTAAAGAGTTAATGCCAAAAATTAAATGTTTTAAGAAAAAAGTTACATATGAATATGTAATTGAACTCAGGATCATCAGGAATTTTTTTTTTTTTTACATAAAAGCAAAAGAGAAACAAATAATAGTTACTGAATGGTACTTATTTATACAAATGTTTTACCTTTTTCTTAAAATTATTTTCCAAAAGCTGATTATTTTACAACTTTGGAATAAAATGCTCTGTTAAAAAAGGAGAAAAGTCTTCATATATGTCACAAATGTCTCCATGCAGCCTGCACTTTCTGTCCACAAACCTTCTTAGCCTCATGTCTGCTGTCTCCTTTGCTCATTTTATTCCTGGTCCCTAGGAAAGTACCCAGCACACGGTAGGGCCTGGATAAATATTTTCTGAGTGAATGAATCAACAACTTGTGGCAATTGGAGTAAATGTATGTGTAATGCCGTTCTAGCTGTAGGATTAAAGTGAAGGCTTTCAGACTTTGGGCCCATATTGTTTTCTGTACGATGTCTGTCATCTTCAGGCTATTTAATTTGTATCTGTGCTCTGATGTTGGCTGAGCTGAGCATCCACAAACACACAACGTTAATTGGATTTTCCCTCATGATTAAATTTCCTTGCTTTTCCAAGCAAAATTCCTTTGCTTGTCCTAGCATATTTATATAAATATAAATTTATATGAATATAAATATAAATATAAATATGTATCTTTTAAAAATGGACTGAATGTTGAAGAGGACTGACAACCATTTCAGTATTTCAAAGAAAATGTGATTTTAAACTTCTTTAGATTTCTGACAATTTTGAGCACTCACACCCTCAAGGTGACTATAATTTAGAGGGGAAAAAAAAGATTGGAAATTATTTTGGAACCCTAGGAGCACAAATGTTACTGGCTTCTGTTCTTCAGTAGTTGTGAGTAATGATAACAAAGAAAAAGATTAAGGTTGCCAGTTTGGGCCCATGGAAATGCACTGGAGAGCCTCAGGCCTGTTGTGGTTCCTGCAGAGATAGGTGTTGATTTGGAGGTGTCTTTATAAAATATCCAATGAAAATATTTCACAATTTTTGTGTGTGTTTGAAGAGATAAATAATTATAAGAATAGTTACACTGACCTTTTTTTAAACACTGTTTTGTCAGGTTAGACTAAATATGAGAGATTCTAGTATTTTTTTATGCCTTCCAATATTTAGCTTATATGAGTCATGCTTAATTTCTATATTTGAGAAGTAAGGTGCTGTAGAACATGTGTGTAGGTATATGGTACCCTGTCCATTATAAATGCCTAATGTTATAAATATCAAAATGTTACTGCCAATATTACATTGTTTAACTCTTAAAAAAAGCTGCTGGGCAGCTATTTTTGTATCCTGTTAATAGATGAGGAACACAGGTCACATAAAGCTCAGGCAGTTTGTCCAAGGAACACAGACTGTGAAGTGGCAAAGGCAGGGCATGTCTCCAGATTAACCTGTCTTTGCTGCATGGGCTGCCCTTGACTTCTCATGGCCCTAAAATGTTGGTTACCACGTGGATTTGATTTCAGGCTAAGAACCCAAATGTATTTATTAAACACACGTAATTCTTTTAGGTGTAGAGCCCTCATCTTCATATATTGCCTGTTTCCTTGTTAAATGGCATTATAAATTACACACATACACACACACACACACACACACGCACACGCACACACACGCACACACACACACACACACAATTTTTTCCTGAGTGGGGAAGAGAGAAGAAAGGAGAAATACTGGGTATAAGAGTAAAGTAAGATACCTAAAGAAAAAAATATATTATTAGCATAATTACCTGATGTTGCTAAAATACAGAAACTCATAAAATATCCTTGATTCTCAGTTAACTTTGTGTTAACTCACATCTTTTGACTCCTGGCTTAAAACCTGAAATAGCTTCTGTGTAGGCAGAATAATGGCCCTCCAAAGATATCCACATACCTATCTCAGGATCTTGTGAATATGTTACCTCACATGACAAAAGAGACTTCACAGGTATGATTAGATTGAAGATCTTGAGATGCGGAGATTATTCTTGTGGGTCCAGTGTAATCATTTTATAAAAGCGAAAGAGGGAGGTTAGAAGAGTGAACGGAAGAGGAGATGTGACATTGAAGTAGTAGAATTTCTGTAAGGGGGCCATATGCTAAGAAATGTGAATGTGGGTAAACTCTAGAAGCTGGAAAAGAAAAGGAAATGAGTTCTCTCCTAGAGCTTCCAGATGGAACACAGCACTGGTAACCCATTTTGGACTTCTGACTTGAGAACTATAAGACAATAAATTTATGTCAACTTATTTAAGCCACTAAATTTGTGATAATTTGTTATAGCAGCAATAGAAGACTAATACAGCATCCCGCTGTGATTGTAATCAAACCCGAAGTCCTCATCCTTGCCTCTAAAACCTGTTAAGTTTGGCTCTCACTCAACTGCTTGCCTCGCATCTGTACTCCATGCTTTATAATTTGCTCTCCACCAACACAATGTTGCTCAGAGTTCATCTGCATGAATCTTGCCTTCTCTGTTTCCTGGTCTTGCTTTTCTCTGCCTTGTTCTGTGCCGCCTTCCCCATTCTTTCTCGTATCATCTCTTCTATCAACCACAGTTCTACTTATACTATAGCCAGGCTAATCAATACTTAGCTCAGATTTCATTCCCATAGGAAGTCTTCCCAGTACTTTTTCTATCCATCAATAAGCACTTCTATGCTCCCTGTGATACCGTGATTTGTAAGAAATATATATTTGGTTTTTGTTTATGGTTCCTGGCGCATGGCTTGTAAAACCCTTTCCTGTGATATGAGCAGTGAAGGTGTTTTTTGTTAGGCTTATGAAATTACTTTTGTAAAGCCCTTGGGTAACCTAAGGGAAGGGATGTGGTTGTCAGGAGAATTAACAATGTGATTAGAGGGTTCAAACATTCAGCCTTCCCTTTCCCCACATCCCAACCTCTGGAGAGGGGAGAAGTGTTGGAGATTGAGTTCAGTTGCCAATGCCCAATGATTTAATGAGTCATGCTGCTGTAATGGAACCTCCATAAAACCCCGAAAGCACAGGGTTCCAAGAGCTTCCAGGGAGTGCTGGGAGAGTGACTACCTGAAGAGGGCATGGAAGCTCCACACCCTGGCCATGTATCTTGCCCTTTGCATCTCTTCCATCTGGCTGTTCCTGTTATTATATCCATTTATAATAAATTGGTAATCTAGTGAGTAAACACATTTCCTGAGTTCTGTGAGCTACTCTAACAAATTAATGGAACCTAAAGAGGGAGTCTTGGGAACCTCTGATTTATAGCCAGACCTGTAACTGGTGTCTGAAGTTGGGGTGGGGAGCAGACTTGTAGAAGTGAGCCCTTAACCTGTGGATTCTGATGCTACCTCTGGGTGATAGTGTTAGACTTGGGTTGAATTGTACAATAGCCAGTTGGATCCAGAGAACTTCTTGCTGCTGGTAGGGGGAAGCCCTCCCTACCCTCCATGAATTGGAATTAGGATCCTGTTACTCCCTTAATCCAACCTCTACCCTAATTAATCTTATTGATAGCATCTATTATATTGCATGAAACTATATATATATATATATATATATATATAGTTATATAGTTATATATAGTTATATATATAACTATATATATATAGTTTCATCATAATTTTGTCTTGAGGCCCAGCATGGTGCTGCCAGTACACAGTCAATACTCATGAAATGTTTTCTAAATTAATATGCTCAAGCAGTGTGTGAAACTAAAGGTAACTGAATTATTTATAAAAGGAGGAAAGGCTTTCTTGGAGATAGTCATGAAAAAAAAACAACTGTAAGTACTGAATAGTTTGACTGATAGGCTGTGCAGCTATCTCTGTTCTGGTAGAACATTTATGCCTTTGATACACATAACATTAACCTCTTATAGAGGGAAAGGTTCAGCATAGAAACTCATGAAATGATCCACCGTTCTGTAGCTCTTTATAGCTGAACTATGTATCACAACTGATGTATCCAATATTTGCATTATGTACTAACAACTATAGGGCATTTCTTACATCTATATTTCTTTTAAACTTTGTTTCCATTTTAGTAGTGTAGATAGAACATGGACAATTTCAGGGAGAAGTGACAGCCCTTGTCTCATCACAGTATTAAAGATGAAAACTTCTTAAATAGGCTGGGGAGTTAAGGGATCCTTAAGCAAGGTAGAATCTGTGAAAGAGGGGGTTTCACATGAGGGAAGGGTTAGGATCTGAGGGGAAGACTTGCCATCCTCATGCTTGCTACTTCAGAAAAGTCAGGAGTAAAAGAAACCACATAGAAATTTAAAAAATAGTTTTCTGTTGGGAAAATTTAGGTTAAATTATACTAAGCCTAGTTTCAGTTGGTAAGAACAATTATATTAAACAGATATATCCTGGAATCAGAGACAACTTATCAGCTTTGCTTATCTGAGTCTGAGTTAGGTCCTCCAGTGTTTGAAAAGCTTTGATGCCTCAACATGATGTTTGCCAAAGTGGTGTCTATAATGAGCAGCCAAATTCTCTGTATTTCAGGCACTTTCTTTTAAACTGCTTTTGAATGAGACTGTCAAGTGTTGCATGCTGTATGTCAGTTAACACTTGGGGAGTGAAATTCACAAAGGGCACTTATTGTACCTTCACAACAAGGATATCTTTGCCAACACTTCAGAGCTATTTTAAGTTTTGGAGTTGTAAGTATCTCACTCTTCTTAGAAGTGATAGTAGTGACCCAGGATGCCTGGGTTTTAAGTGAGTTTGCACTTTCAAGACATTCTGGCACAGGTTGGATTTTAACTGCACTATATGTTCAAGGAATTGGGCCTTTGACTTATGTGGCTTCCTTCATCTAAGAAGTTTAATAATAATGACAGTGACAAAATAAGCAATGATAAATAACATTTACTGATTGCTTATTAATTACTTGACATTGTAAGCATTTACCTGTATGATCTAACTGAATATACACTAGAACCTAGAGGTATATTATTACTGTTCCTCCTATTTACAGTTACAAAAATTGAGGCTCAGAAAGTTTAAGTAAAATACTTAAGGAAATAGAACATAAATGGTGAAATTGAATTTGCTCCAATGAACCCATGACTTGAGATCTTGTACTTTATATTTCTTTATTCTGAGAAGACAAGGCTATCAAAGCAAGGAAAAAAAGGTGGCAGGGTAGGCAAGGATCATATAAAAAATACTTAGACACCAATTAAATCCTTCCTTTCTCAGTATTTGTCAGTGGAGCGTATTGTGTGTGTGTATGTTTGCATGCGTGTGTGTGTGTATGTGTGTGTGTGTGTGTGTGTGTGTACTCTTTGTATGTATGTGTTTTCTCCTTTCCAGTTTTCTTGTGTGCTCAAAAACCTTCTGTGTAATCTTCTGTGTTTTATTCTGGCAACTTGAGATACTTGTATTTCTCTCTCTTGTAATGCATTCTATTGGTAATATTTTAAAAAGTGTTAGTTCCTGAAGATTGGAGCTGGGAATTTAATATGTAGACATGTCTTTACTTATCTCCTTGCAAGCTGACCACGGACTCACTTTGTACATGTTGCTGTTGAGAATAATGGAAAGATAAAGAAAAACAAAGAATAAAAGCAGGAATCTAAAGATTGGGAAAATAAGCATCAGACTCATTTTGGAGACAATTGTGGATTGGCTTAAGTTTACAATGCCTATACATTTCCCTCAGCTTTTCATTCATCACTGTCATTAATTTATCTCCTCATTTGCTAAATAGATGAATAGCAAGGAAGACAATAGAATTAAACTGGAACAAAAAGGCCCCTTTATCCCAGTTTCTCAGTGTTCCTTTCAGAATAGGGACATTTAATGATGGGAGGTCCATCTGATTATCCGAAGCCAATGCATTTCTACCTCAGTAGTCAACTGTTTTCAGCAAAAGGAAAGGCTTATAAAGATCAAGTTAATTGAGTGCTTCGAGGAGAATTAATCTATGAGAGGAAAAGGTGGACACCGCAAATGTATTCTCCCCTATACAGAACTACATTATGAAGCATACGCCAGGCACTGTGTGACTTAATTTTTTGTGTCCTTATAGCTAACTTCACCTCTAAAGACTTAAATGTCCTCTTCTAGAACCTGACTTATCTTTCCCTTGACCTCTCTGTCTGTTATTTCTTTGTAGAACTGCTGCAGAGTCTATCCACTTCTCTCTTCTTGGCTTTACCTTACTAATTAGCCACCTAATTAATCTTCCTAAAGTACAGATCTGATCAGGATATTTTGGTAAACTTTATTTAGTAGACTTTAATAACTTACTATATCTAAACAACAAAGTCTGAATTTCTGGCTTAACCTTTAGAAATTTCTATGTCCTGGCTCTGTTTTCTTTCTTTCCTTTCTTTTTTCTTTCTTTCTTTTTTTTAAGTTTTTATTTATTTGAGAGAGAGAACGAGAGAGAATGAACAGGGGAGGGGCAGAGAAAGAGGGAGACAGAATCCCAAGCAAGCTCCACACCAGAAGCACAGAGTGTAATGTGGGGCTCGAACTCACAAATCATGAGAACATCACCAACCTAGAGTTGGTCACTCCACTGACTGAGCTACCCAAGTGCCCCTGTCCTGGCCCTGTTTTATCTTCCCAAACATTATCTAGTTCCCCAATGTTTTTTGATTGACTGATGGATGAATTTTCTGGTTTCCTTTGTTTCTACCAAACTGAAACTTTGCTTTCCTACAATAAAGAGTAAGTTTCTCAGGATAGGATTTTTTTCCCATTTGTTTACTGCTGTATCTCCAGCAGCAACATTAGTGGCTGGCTCTTGGTAGGCACTGGATAAATGTATGCTAAATTAATACATGGCCCTTTTCCCCATTTCCCTGACTTTGTAACTCTGCTTGTATCTTGTCTTTCCATGAATAAAGGTTCAACCTCTGTTTAAAACCTATTAATAAACTAACTCCCTCATTAAACAATGTCAGCTTAGCCAGAATAAAAATCTCTCCTCTCTGTGAGTTTCAGCAATTCTTTATATTCTAACAATTCTCAATCACATAATTTTATTACTTTTATCTTT
This sequence comes from Paguma larvata, assembly GCA_030068075.1. Lineage (NCBI taxonomy): Eukaryota > Metazoa > Chordata > Mammalia > Carnivora > Viverridae > Paguma > Paguma larvata. Next base: position 50,640,081 of record CM057838.1, on the reverse strand, counting down.
TAATTATAATTATTTAGATGTATTATTTATTTTATAACTTAAAGCTCAGAAGAATAAAAAGCTTATTGAACAAAATATACAACTAAATCATTTTCATTTCCCTATGTCTTCCCCTATAACAGTGCCTGGCAGGTAGACAGTCAAAAAAGCACTTGGGTAAGAATTTTATGTTATCGTGTCACTTTTTATTCCATTAAAATAGTAAAATCCTTGCAGGCAAAGATTTACTTTTTAGTGTTTTTTTGTTACATCCCAGTCAACTGTAGTTTTGATGAAATAAGATTGTTTTGTTAATAGTCACTGAATTATTTAAATATAGTCAGAATGGTCTATTTGGCATTTTTGGAAATAAATAATTTATATCTAAATCAATAAAATGTGCAACACAAAAGTAAATCCTAACATAAACTGTGTACTTTGGTGATAGTGATATGACAGTGTAGATTCATCAGTCATAACAACCGTGGCTCTCTGTGGGGATGTTGATAACGGCAAGGATTTGCACGTGGAGGGACAGAGAGTATGACAACTCCGTACCTTCCCCTAAGTTTTGTTGTGAACCTAAAACAGTTCTAAAATCTAAAGTGTATTTAAAAAACAAAAACAAAATTAAAAAATCATTTATGTACATCCTTCTTCCTTTATACACTGCTGCCAAATTTTAAAACACACACACTCATTCATAGGAAATCAGTAACATTTATCATAATACTGTCTAATATTTTTGATGCTTAGTCAGATACTAGTCATCGTCTACACTTATGTGACAGATAGGTCACATGAGTAAAAACTTAGAAAAGTTGAATAACTGGCTTGCTTTAGCAGCTGCCAGTTGGTGAGTCTGGAACCCAAATTCTGTAGTCTGAATTTGGAGCTGAGCCTCCTGCAGAGCAGTCCGCTTTCTACCAGTCTCAGTTCTCTGGAACTCTGTGCCTCTGCTTTGGGCTCTAACAACAAAACCTTTTTTCTAACACAAGGCTAGGATGAGTGGAGGACAAGAAGGTAGTAAAATGTATCTTTGCCTTTGGTTTAAACTTCTTATGTATTCTAGGCAATAGAACAAAATAACACTAACACTTAACTTGCCTAAGGTTAATCCCCTATTTGTGTATTTCTAGAGCATTTATAAATAGATTTGGCAGCACTACCCCAGTCTATACAATTTTTTTCTGTGTTGCTGTTTCTTCAGTCTATATATTTTTATCTTTTTCTTGTTTATAGGTACAACCTGTCAGGGGAAAAAAATGTGTAACAGCAAGAATAAATGAAGTGGAGATCAGTTTCCAGCAGGCACTTTCATCTAATAAAAAAGATGCCTTCTAAATTCGAAGCTCTGTTTTCTAAGTTGGTTATTGTCCCCAAGGGCATGCTTCCTCAGGGAAAAACATGTTTTTCTGTAGGCTCCTCTCCATTAGTTCCTGCCACACAGAAAAGTAATAATCTATGCAGAGGAATCTTAGCTTTGGCAAGACTCTTTTAAAGATATATAGATTGTAATCAATTAAAGATTTCTGAAAATAAGTTCCTCATGCAGGCTTTAATGAGTTGAAGTCTAGTTTCATGGTTTTGAAAGTAAATTATAGTGAGAATTTCAGCTTAAGAGTGCCAAAAAGAAACTATCGAGTTGCCAGCACCTATATGGCTACTCTTTTTCTCTAATTTCCTTAACTGTTCCATATGGGGTATAATTGTTTATTCATGCCATTGATTACTCCTGCGTTTGAAGATAGATGTTCATCCACAAAATCCACCTCCTGCAACAGGGACTATATGGATTGTCAATGAGAAGAAAAGGATTCAGCAGGACCCTATGATCTGAGACCTTTATGGCCAAGCACATGTTTTTCCTGAGATGTTACTAGTATTGTTTTTGGTGATTAAGAATGTGCTGCCTCCTAAAACACCACAAAACAGGTTGTGTGTAGATTTTTTTCCAGAAAAAGAAATTAGACATTGGACATACTGAGGTTGTTTGAGCTCTGGAGAATATATGTGTCACTATCTCCTTAAAATATGGCAGCGTCTAAATTGAGTCGTTGGATTACCAGTACTATCTGAATGTAAACAGATAGGGGTGACAAATAGGTTCAGATGTCCTCTTACATGAATACAGAGATTGAATGAAATGGAGGACAGACTGAACCTATTGTTAAATCTTAAAACTAATCTAAATTTTCCATCTTTTAAATATATAGTATTTTTAGTGGTTTCCATACAAAAGCCAAAACAGGATTCTAGTTGTATTTATGGTATTTTCACTCATCTAGAGCTAGAACAGACTGAAAGTATTGCTAAGTCTTATTTTTTAAATATAATGCCTAGAAAATAATAAATATTTAGTTAAACACAGAAATGCTTATTTAGATGTTTCAAATATACTGATTATTTGTTGATATAGAAACCAAATCTAGTTTTGGGTGGTCATAGTTTTACAAGTCAGCTACACACCAGTAAGTATCCATGTAAATTGAGTTTTGTTATTCATATGTTAATTTATTTATTTGGTAAATATCTAGACAATGTCATCTGTGTGATGAGCCTTGGACTTGGTGCTGCATACTGAATACTGAAAAAATAGATGTAATTTCTGCCCCTTTGGAACTTACAGCCTATTGAAGAAAACAATCATTAAACAAAAATAAATGAAGTGTAATCACAGAAAGCTACAAAACAAACAAGCAAGTTGGATATAAGCATCTGTCATTGTAATGCAGGCAGATTTAGAAGCATTTTGCCCCTATTCCTCTTATTAAAAAAACAAACAATGGATTCTCATTACTCAGAGTGAACATTCTGTTATGTGGCCCTGCAGTATTATAATTTCCCATTTTTCTGTCACCCTTATTCTCTCTTCAAGTCTCCATGAGTGTTTTGGTTATTGATTGACCTTCCCTGCTTTCCCACATGATCAAGGAATTCTTGCTCGACGACAAAATGTGAAGTCAAATCAAAATGTGCTTTTGACCAGTCAAGGCTGATGTTTCTTTGACTGGCTGCCCAGTTTTCATGTTGAGTGCCGCATGCATTTCTGCATATTGTCTTCCTCTGTTCACCTCTTTGTGGTCCACTTTGTCACCTGCCATCATCTGCTTACTTCCCAGAGACTTTGTTCCCACCAGCTTTTCCTGCTGGTCAGTTTTTTTTTCCTGTTTCTAAACATATATCCCAATGTCTGGCATGATCTTTACACTTTTCCCAGTCACCTTCCTCAGTTAAACCTGTCTACTTGGCAGACAAGCACTTTGGAACTTCATATCTATTCTTTCTCATGCCACTGACGTATTCTTTTTTTGGCATACAAATGTCAACAGGTAGGATCAAATGGAAAGAGGCATGAAAGGTTAATTCCCCAATATCACCACCAACTATAGGAAATATATTTGCAGAGTTACAGCTAAGTGGAGTTCATCGAATGAGCTGTGGTCTGCGACAACTATTTAATGAGAACATTTCTATCACAAAGAGGATAAAGTTAGGTTGTTTCAATGTCATGAGTCACTGGGTGAAGAGCAGAAAAAGTCAGCTCTTCATCCTTACACAAGAGCCCTTCAAACATGGGAGGCCAGTGTTACAAAGGTTTAATCAAAGAGTGAGCAGATCTTGTCAAAAGTCAAAGAACAATTTTTTTTTTTTGAACACAGTTACCAATCTTAATCAAATTCCTATTTGGACATGGCCAATATTAGCTTGTCATTATCACATATGAAGACACATAAAAATGATAAATGTATAACATATAGAAAAGGAATACAGTTGTTCATTACATTCTTGGAAAAATCATGCAATCAGTGATTCTGCTTCTAGAATGGGTGCTATATAATGGTTTTTACATAAATGAATTTTTAAAAGTTAGAAACTAAAGATGTTATTTGCTAGTCCAAGTTGAAAATGAGAAAGCTTTAAGCTCTTCCCTTCATGGCTCCTTTCCAAATTTCCCTTTTACAGGTAAAATTTTTAATGAAATTAATATACAATGGAGAGAACTTCAATTGAGCATGAAGATATTTCTTATTAAAAGATTTATAAGCACTTATTTGCTTAATTTTGACCTATACTCAAAAATGATTTGAAATGGCTTATATATAATCAAGGAGATACAACAGATGAATAAGAAAAAGTAAAGAAAACAAAAACAGAAAAGTAAAGCTGAACCAGGGATAAAATTAGTGTTCATAACAATGGATTAGATTGGAGTTTCTTAGTATTGAAGACCTCATGAGAAAGGATAATCAGGGACATACTCCATAGATTTTAGTAGCTCAAGAGAAGACAATAAGCTCAGGTGTACTGACTACATGAAAATTTATTTTTCTCTCATAACTCTAAAAAGAAGACCTAGTGTGGTGGAGTTAATTACACACTCAGCAGTATTAATATAATGAAAACCATATGAGATTTTACATACTATTTTCTTTTAGCTTGCTATATTTCTTATTGGTGCTGTAAAAAATTACACTTAGTGCCTTAAAACAATACAAGTTTATTATGTAATAATTCTGGAGATCAGAAGTCTGAAATGGGTCTAACGGTACCAAGATCAAAGTGTTAGCAGAGCTGGGATTCTTTCTGGAAGCTGTTGGGGAAAGTGATTTTGTTTGTTTGTTTGTTTTGTTTTGTTTTATTAATTTTCAGCTTCTAGAGTTTACCCACATTCTTTGGTTTCTGGCCATATCACTTCAGTATCTGCTTCTGTAATTAAATCTCCTTTGATTCTGACCCTTCTGCCTCTGTTTTATAAGGACCGTCATGGTTACATTGCACTCAGAACAATTTCTCTATCGCGAGATTTGTTTTTTAAACTTTAAAAAAATTTTTGAATGTTTTTATCTTATGTTTGAGAGAGAGAGAGAGAGAGAGAGAGAGAGACAGAGCACCAGTGGGGGAGGGGCAAAGAGAGAGACGGAGACACAGAATCCAAAGCAGGCTTCAGGCTGAGCTGTCAGCACAGAGCCTGACATGGGGCTCAAACCCACAAGTCATGAGATCATGACCTGAGATGAAGTTGGACGCTTAACCGACTGAGCCACCCAGTCTCCCCTCCCCATTACAAGTTTTGTAAATCCCTTTTGCCATGTAAGGTAACATTCAGTAATTAGATGTAGTCATCTTTGGGGGATGATTATTCACCCTACCATATATGCCTTAATCTAAGAGGATGATTGTATGATAAAATATCTGTATATGAAGGTCTCTGATATTTTTATCTAATCTGAAAAAAAATGTCAACAGAAAAAGATGAATTATAAGGCCCCAGGCAACTTTCAACTAATATAACTTATTTCGATGAATATTTTTATTAGTGTTGGGAGGGTGGGCAAAAAAGATTTAGGTTTGCTATCTGATAATATCTGGAGTGCAGATGTTCTGTGCTGCTGATTAAAGGGCAGATCCAAAATTTTGCCTTGCACAAGAGACAGTTGATACCTTCTAATGAAAACTGAGAATTCTAACCAGGTTTTCAATGGAAAAACCACCCTCTTGGAATAGAACTCCCTAGTCAGGGCTATTAATTATGCACTGTACAGCTCTGTACCCACTAACCACTGAAAAAAAAAAGGGTACTGGAGACCTCAAAGTTCTACATCCTACCACTAGCAGAAATCATTGTAGCTTGTTTTTTTGTTCGTTTGTTTGTATTTTTTAGATGGATATTTCAAAACACTTACTACAGCCATTAAAATTTTGGAAAATCAAATTCATTGATGCAACAATTTAATTGAGAAGCCTGTATGGTAAACTTTTTGCAAAATATGCCTCCTTGATAAGCAAATGAACTCATTTAAAGGTTTCTCTTTTTTTAAATCAATATTTGGGAACGTTCTCCAAAATGATGGCTTGGATTATTTTGCCTAGATATGAGGCATTCATTTGCACAGTATGCAGATTAACTGGATTAATGGAGAACACCAGTCTACTAAATCAACTCTGATTATAAAACAATAAAAAATCTTGTCAACAGCATATAGAAAAATATTAACTTTTCTCTCTTTCATAGTAAAGCAGAAAATACACCAACTAAAATGATCTTAAGTCTTCAATATACAAAGAAAACATTTCAGAGCACGCATATTTTACCACCATGAGAAGAAAATCTGTTCTGACAGCTCTGGTTTTCATTTTGATGTTAAGCCATAGGTACTACTCTGAGCTTACATAACTTATCTTAAGACCTATCTCTGTTTTCAGAGTTAAAGGGCAAGAAAACATTAGTAAAGGCTGCAAATAAATTTCTGTAGATTAATCGACATGGTGATTAAGAGTGTAGCAGTGGTCAAAAGCAATAGCTGTGCCTAACTGTCCATATGGAGGAAATTGACCTAAGAAGCTCACACTTGAAATTTATCAAAACCAAGACTGGTTTATATTTTATAAGGAATTAGCTAGACCATTTTAGAGAAAATGTCTCATCTAAAATATTTACTGTGTTTTGGTATGCTAGCTTGTCTTTTTGCTGGCTAAGCAGATGTCCAGAGACCTAAACTCTAGTGTCCCTTCGTTTTAGGCACCCTCTATCATTAGAAGGAATTCTTTTGGGAATCTTATATCCTTGATATCCAGGAAGGGTAGCATTCGCATAGGGTATACAGTGGGTAGAGCCCTCTTGCTGAACACTGCATGCTCCTGATAAGTGATACTTTCTATCCACTATTTAGTTGCTACTTTGTAGTCTTACCTAGTCTCACCCTTAAGTTAATGGGGGTGAAACTGGAAGAAGGTTAAGCTTTGGCCAAGATTTCTGAATTGGTACCTCTTAGGAGGCCCTGAAGGGAAATGGCTGGTTCTAATCGTTGGAAGATCTATAGAAACAAAATGTAGAGTGTTTGCATATTTAGTCGCATTTGGGCCTTAGCCAGATTGTGAGACAACAGGAAAATTTCCACCAGACGTTTATTATCATTGCAAACATACTAATTTTTGTATCTAGTAGGTTAGTAAGTTGGCCATAGGTAATGATAGGAAAGGAAATATTTGTTAGAGTAGCTCCTGATTTTTGTGTGTGTGTTTTGTGCTTCCGTCACTCTCCTCACAAAATAACACATCAAATCCACTTCTCCCACCATTGACCACAGCCTGTCAGAGATATTTGTCCTCATCCAAAGAACAGATAAGATCTTAGGATTTTTCAAGCTCTAACTAAGTAGGAGAGGACACAATTTTACTCCATAATCCACATCCAGAAATCCATAATCCACATCTACATTCTCCCTTTTGGAGAAAGTGCTTTATGAAATGAGGCAAAAATGAGAAACTAGTGAAAGAGAAGGGGGAATCAAGCATCCTATGGATTTTAGTACATGAATCTATCATCTCTGATAATGGGTTCCCTACCTTTCTTCATGAAATCTTGTTATGTTTGCCAATAAACTCCACTTTCTGGCACACCCTGGCTACGTTTGCACATCTGGCACTTTTAGCCGGCATCCTGATCACTTCCATTGCTGACACCTGAATGAATGCCTCTCTCCATCTTACCTGAACATGTGCATAACAGTCATATCCAAACGAACTGTCCAATGAAAGTATTGGTTATTTTTAATATTCCCAAACATACTACTGTTTCAACTTCCCATTTTTCCTAATCTAGGTCATTTGGGTGTACCCCATGTTTTTCAAAGGCTGGGTGCTAGGTTTCATTTTCTATCATGATAGATTTAATGGCAGCAGGCCATCGAAGTTGACTGCTAGCTTTATCTGGTACATAACCATTCAGCATATAAAACTCAGATAACCAGCTAACTTCATGGATTTATTGTGCTTCCAAAAGGCCTTGCTGACTTAAACTATGAAGGAGATGAAAATTATAAACATGATTATAATTAGAGGTACTTCAAATCCAGTTCATTATTTTTATTTTTGCAGCTATTAATTTTTTAAATAGATTAAATATAATTTGCTTTTCCTTAAGGAGCATAACAATGATAATGCCCTATGACTTTTAGATTTCCACATCTTTGGTAAAAGATTATCCTACTGTTCATTAGATAGTTGCAAATACCTACAACATTTGCATAAATAAGTTATATATGTGTGTGTATATGAGGTTATGTACATTAACCTCAAAATACATATCTTGGTATGTATCAATCTTGGTACATTAACCTCAAAATATATATATAAATGTGATTCATTTATTTATACCCAAGATTAAAATGATCTTTCTTGAAGTTGGTCCATTATAGATTGAAAATGAGCAAATTTTCTGTAAAGGACCAGACAGTAAACACTTTAGGTTTGCAGAATTAAGAAAACAATTCCATTTACAAACACTGATGAAAGAAATTGAAGATGACAAACAAATGGAAAGAGATTTCATGCTCATGGATTGGAAAAATTAATATTGTTAAAATGTTCATACTACTCAGCAATCTACAGATTCAATGAAATCCCTATGAAAATACCAACAGCCTTTTCCACACAACTAGAACAAATAATATTAAAATTTGTATGAAGTCACAAAAGACCCAAATAGCCAAAGCAATCTTGAGAAAGAAGGACAAAGCTAGATGTATCACAATTTCAGATTTCAAGACATACTATAAAGCTGTAGTATTCTAAGTAGTATGGTACTGGCACAAAAACAGACCCATATATCAATGGAACAGAATAGAAGACCCAGAGATAAACCCATTGCTTATATGGTTAAATAGTCTATGACAAAGGAGGCAGAAATATACTATGGGAAAAAGACAGTCTCTTTAATAAATGGTGCTGGGAAAATTGGATAGCTACAAGCAAAAAGTGAAACTGGACCACTTTCTAACACCATTCACAAAAGTAAACTCAAAATGGATTAAAGACCTAAATGTGAGATCTGAAACCAATAAAAATCCTAGGAGAGAGCACAAGCATAACTTCTTTGACATCAACCATAACAACATTTTTCTAATATGTCTCTTGAGGCAAGGGGAAACACAAGCAAAAATAAACTATTGGGAATACATCAAAATCAAAAGCTTTTTGCACAGTGAAGGAAGTCATCAACAACAACAAAAAAGGCAACCTACTGATTGGGAGAAGATATTTGTAACCAATAAGCCAGATCGCCTGCTCTTTACAATAATTCTTCCTTTCTGCTGTTGTGGTAGGAAAGCAGCTGTAGATAGTGTAAAAATACATGGGTGTGATTTGGTTCCAATGATGTTTCATTTATGAAAACAGTTTTGGCCTTAATTTGCTGATCCTGGCTATATTGATTATCACTTTTATGGTGATATTTTAAATCTGTGCCTTTGATTCTGTGTCCCTTTAGACCGTAGGACATGTTCATGTCCTATGTGCTAGATACTCCACCATTAACTCAGTTTTAACTGGAAGACTGAACACTTGGGAAGCTGGTTTACTGATTTAGACAAAAGAAGATGGTGACATAGGTTAGCAGATGACCAAGGGTGCGAAGACAAGTGGGGGTGGGTATGTTCATAGTATAAACTCAACAGGACTTTTTGATTGACTACATAGGCGGCGTGAAGAAGAAAGGAGACAGGGAGTCTTCCTGCTGAGTAAATAAACAGTAATTTTTTCTTTTGGAGGTCTTCCTGTATAAAATTTGACTGCAAATTCAAGTTGTGTTTACCTAATTATCTAACTGCTCAAATCCACAGTGATGTTCTTTCTTTGAACTCTGTGAGTATCTATTGTCTGTTTTTCTCATCTTTGCGTTTACATTAATAATGTCTTACATTATTATTTCGTGCATATGCCAAGATTGTAGGATGTTGTAGGATATGTGGACTATGTTTTGTATTTCTTTTACTTCTTACCAAGTTTCTGGCATGGTTCCGTGTACCTAGCAGATACACATCAAATGCTTACACACAAATGGATCATTGAGCTATGAGTGAATCACATTCAAATTTAATGAAGAATGCAGTAGGGAACTTGACCAGATTTTGTCTTTCCACAATCTTGCATTATCTTTCTTCTCAACTCTATCAATTATTAACGATGGCTAGTTTTACTGGCAATCAGGTCTTTCATTCCTTCATTAGAACTTAATTCTTATTACACTGTCTACATTTTGATTTTTCTAATTATTCTATTTTCATTCTGTGACTGTATCTCTGATGCTCCATTGTAATATTTAATTTCATATTCATTTCCAAAATCTGTTACTTTATGTGTACTCTTCGACTTTCTATTCATCCAGAGTTTTATTTAAATTCTGCCAAAGATCTATCTAGTCTAAACTAATGCCTTTTCCCAGTGATATCCGTGCTCTGATGTCTTTTCCCAGTGAGATATCTGCAGACAAGATTCAATGTTATAATAGTTTTATAGGATCTGGGAAGTCTAGGCCTGTTTCCATTGCCTCATGGAACGATGTCAGAGGAGGGAGTTGAAAGTTGAGAGTAATGAGGTAGTGCTCTGGGGTATAAGAATCACTATAAACTAGAGGATATATTGGGAGGACAAATGATTTCTCCTTCTAGTGGTGATTTCTCATGTTTATATCACAGATTCTCAATGTTTTCAATCTTATCTCTCAACATAGATGAGATGCTAATCACATTTATTATATGTATGTATATATATATATATATATACATATATATATATATGTTTTCCAGGTTAAGTCATAAATATTCTAAAAAGGCCATTTGATAAAGTCACAGATGAACTTTTCAGCTGGAGTTTAGTTATCAAATGATAACCAATGTGGTGACTGGACTACTGGATTAAGCATAGGATTAGAAATTAAGTCTGAGGAGCACATGGGTGGCTCAGCTGGTTGAGCATCAGACTTCAGGTCAGGTCATGATCATGCGGTTTGTGAGTTCAAGCCCCACATCAGACTCTTTGGTGACAGCCTGGAGCCTGTTTCAGATTCCGTGTCTTCCCCTCTCTCTGCCCTTCTCTCACTCGTGCTCTGTCTTTGTCTCTCTCTCTCAAAAAGAAATAAACATTAAAAATTTAAAAAATTAAGTCTGAAATGTTGCCGCAAATATATGTGTGTAAATAGTATATATATCCACATATGTAGTATATCTTTTATACAGTATATTAAAAACCATATGAAACCAGGAGAGATGAAGAGAAAATGCATTTGACTCTTTACCGCCTCCCATCAATTCCTGAAAATATATGTGGACACTAAATTATAAAAATTATTTCTTAATTTACAGCGTATAAGAGTTATAAAAACACAGGTTTGGGAAAAATTATGTTATTTTAATGTTCTATTGCATCCTATATTGATGTGCCTTTAGATCTGTGTTCAGTAATCAAGTATGTTTCCCGTCCCTCTCAGATTCTTGTTAAAGTTAATAAGCACGTATCTTTGGCCTGGTTCAAATAACTGATAAATATGTTGAACAAGATGGATCTATCAACAGAGACTAAGGTCATAGACTTTCTGCCAAAGTGACTTTAATTAATTGGCTATTACCCTTTTTTAAATATTTGAATTATTATGAATAATCATGCCATTCTGTATAAGGAATTTTTTATAATAATTCCTATACGTGAGAGGAAGTAGGTAAAACCTTAAAATAAACTTATACATTATGATTAATGCCAACCCAGTGTCATGGATATCTGTAGTTTTATTTTTTAATTCTATACCCTTTTATTCTTCCTCTGGTAGCCATACCTTGTCTTACTTGAGGAAGTACATCCCTTTCCTGAATCCTGTAATTCTGGGATCTGCCAAGTAGTACTTAGTTTCTCTCCTCTTCTTGCTTGAGTCGTAATCATAGGGGCTGATTGGAGGCCTCCACCAAGATTTTTAAAGAGGGGTTGAAAGAAAGAGCTCTTCTCTTTTCTGTGGTTACATCTATGCATATAAAGCCTGAAAATCTTTTCTAAAATTTCTTAAAAATGTTAGTTTGAGAAACATAAGCCAAAACATAGAGAATGTCAATTTAGAGATCAGTACAAGTTCAGATAGTATCTCAATTCCTGTTTCCAGTTGTCCTAGCTTTCCTGTATTTGCCACCACAACTCAGTAGATTCCCTTTTGACCTAACCTAGTTTAAGTTAGGTTTCTGTCATTTGTAACTAAAATAATACTGACTAGAATTTTCAAGAACTCCTAATAGACATCTGCATCTGAAGAAATACTTGTTGCTCACACATTTTCAGAGCTAAATTTCAAAATCAGCAGTGTATATAACTGTGTAAAGGGTAGCACACTTTGAGGGTCTTTCTGATTCCCAAATGACTGCCTGTATGACTCTAGTTAAACTTAAGTTCTCAGTGTCTGTACCAGTCAAGATGTATCAGAGAAAAAGAACAACTAGGAGGGGGTGTATGTGAACATGGTGTGTGTGTGTGTGTGTGTGTGTGTGTGTGTGTGTGTGTTAACATTTTGCTTTGGGGATTTGATCTAACACAATTGTGGCAGCTGGTTAAACAGCCTCTGTACAGCTTTTATTTTCACATGTGATGATGGATCTTATAGTCCTGAGGAAGGAAAAGTGGATATAAAGTACAGGAGAGCAAGAACATTCTGGAAACACAAACACACAGTGGGGAGAACAAGAAAAAGCGCATGAGTTTGGACTGAAACCCTTGTCAGTTTTTATTGCCTCTGACTTGGATGTTGTGGGTCTCCTACAAAAAACAGGGTTCTTTACCATAGAGCCAAACACAGACTCCTGTCCCTGGAGTTGGAAATGCTGAAGGAAAACACAGAGGAGGATTGGAGAGTTGCAGACCCTACCACTCCCTCATGTCCATGCGATGAGCCAGAAAATAATCAACAAAATGACTTCTGGTCTACTTCTGCACATTTTCAGAACCTCCCACAAGAATCTCTTTTGTGGGCTCTCTAAAGAAACATATGGAGATAGGAATTCTGAGATATATAGATCAGTTTAGCTAGTTACCCCATTAAAAAATCACCACGGTCTCTAAATCATTGAAATACTTTAGCATATCCTGAAGAAGCAAAAAATGTTCTAGGTGGGGTGTGTATATATGTGTGTATCTGTGTGTGTGTGTGTGTGTGTGTGTGTGTGTGTGTTAGGAAGTGGTGGTATGAGTTTAGGATAGGGAGAGTAGGGAATCACTGTTAATAAAAGACAAAGACATCTTAATGAAGCAGAGAGCCAAATTATTACTGTATTTCATATTGGAATATCACATTGCAAAGTGATTCCTTTTAGTGTGCCTAAATTCCTTGAGGCTTTGATGAAATTTTTTTCTTAAATTTTTGGAAGAGAGCGTAGGTAACATCAGAATTTCCTGAAGAGCTGTATTTTACCTTCTAGTAATTGTTGGATTTTCTCATGCTATTTTCTTCTGAATTGTATAAATAGAATTTTATGGTCATGGTGTTTTGTTTAATTCAGGGGTGGGTAATCTTGGCTACAGTGTGAGTATTTTTTTTACATCTTAAAACTATTTTAGTTTGTTCTAGGTTTGATAAAACATGTAGCCTGAAGGACTTTTCCTTTAATTTATAAGGCATATGCTTTTGGAAGGAAACTTAATCCATATATTATGGATTCGTTTATACTGAAATCATTAACATGTAGTGCAAGAGTACTCTCTCCCTGTCTTTAAAATAAGCTTTTTTTCTCTTAAAACAGAAAGCTTTGCTTTTCCAAGAGTAAATGAACTTGGAAACCAATGGTCTAAATCCTGTTTGAAAGTTAAACTCCATGAAATTAGGGTAGGTTCTTTGCCTATTTGTAATTTTGTGGCAGAGCTGTTAATATATTTGCTTATATTTTCATCTAAATTTTATTAATATCTCGTTTTGTGGTGGAGTGTCTCCATCTGCAAAGGATTATCATTACATTATTGTCCTATCAGCGTCCTTTTGTTAGATATGCTAATTGAATCATTATTAAAATTCTTTTATCTTTATTGCTTTATAATTCCAAAATACCTCATCATTGCAGAAAGTGTATTTTAAATCTACTTAAAAATTTAATTATGTTTAAAAATGATTAAATCTATTAATTATAGTGTCTAAATACTACTATCCGTATTTCTTTTTTTTAAACTTTTTTTAACGTTTATTTATTTTTGAGAGACAGAGAGTGAGCAGGGGAAGGGCAAAGAGAGAGGGAGACACAGAATCTGAAGCAGGCTCCAGGCTCTGAGCCGTCAGCACAGAGCCTGACGCAGTGCTCTAACTCACAGACCATGAGATCATGACCTGAGCTGAATTCGGCTGCTTAACCAACTGAGCCACCCAGGAACCCCTACTATCTGTATTTCTAAAGTTTATTTAGGGTTTTCTCATTGATAATGTTTTTAGAAACTTTTTCTCAGACCATTTTTGCTATAATTTCAGTGAAATGGAAAAGGATCAAATACTATTCTTCCTGAAACTTTTTCCTATTCAAATCCTGAATTCAAGATTATGTTATTATTATGTGTAATTTTCTTGAGGCAAAACCAAAACCAAAGCCAAAGACAAAAATCCAAAACAAACTAGAAATATTACCACAAAACAACATATTTAATATATGTTAAAACATTTTTGTTTATTCTTAGGCACACACCTGTATGTGCATATATGCATATGTGCACATACATATGCATATTTATATGTATATACCACATTAGTATGGAGGCAGACATATATATTATTAGTTTTTATACATGTATATGTTAATATATCATATATATGTCTATATGTATAAATATATTTTCTAATAATTATATACATATGCTATTTTCAGAATTATGCATACTAAGTTAAACAATTCAGACAACAAAGAAATGATATTAAATTCATCTTTCAACTATCACATGTTTGAAGCAGCACCTTTAGCTTATAGTATTTTCAATCATACAAATGGTTACATTAATGGATCTGTTCTAATTAAACTGTCTGGTATGAAGGTATATAAAATACTATAACTTTATAATGAATGTTGTTATTGAGCAGAGTAAGTCCCCCATCCTATGTTATTTTTTCAGCATTCCCCTCCTGTTTCTAGAAATAATTACAATTATTTTTGATATATATTTTAATATAAGCTTGTCAAATTTAGAAAAAATACACTTTGAAGTTTTATTAATATTAAATTGGATATATAGATTAATTTAGAAAAAAATTATCCTGATTACAATATTAAATCTTTTCTCAATATTTAAGAAATATTTTTAGGAGCACCTGGGTGGCTCAGATGGTTAAGTGTCCAACTTTGGCACAGGTCTTAATCTTGAGTTCGAGCCCCGCATTTGAACTCCGAGCTGTCAGCACAGAGCCTAGAGCCTGCTTCAGATTCTGCGTGTCCCTCTCTCTCTGTTTGTACTGAAAAAGAAATATTTTTATCTATCCCCTGTGTAGTTCTTGTTTATTCCTAGTTATATTCTTGTTTCTATCTTTATAGATACTTTTTTCTTCCATTTGTTTTCTAATTTTTTGGAAATATATACAATATTTTTCATTTAGCTGCTTGTAATGAATATCTTATGTGTGCCGTTATAATACAAAGGACTAAATGAAACAAAATATTGACCTTGGTTATTTTCATATATGTATCTTCATTTTAAAATTTATACACATTGCAAACACTCTGAATGTTAAATATTATGTATACACTTACCAAATGAATAAATAGCATCTTTTTTGGTTGCTGTTTAGAGACTGCAGATTTACTAAGGTTCCCTCAAGCAGGTAGAGTGGATTACAATACTAGAATTCTTATTCTAACTTAAGGAGATATTTCATTTATTATAAATGCTATAAGGACTCGACATTTGGAAGACCATACTTTAAATCACCTTAAAATGGATTTCTCCCAAGAAATACAGAAACACCCCCTCAACATCTTTTCTATTTGGTCTAGATTGGAAAAGAATCACATCATCAAGAATGATACCATGTCAAGATATTTAAAATTAATAAGTTCAAATGTATGAACAAGAAAGTACAATTAACACATAAAATTCTATTTACATTGTTACTGTATATCCTAGTCTTTAAAAGCTATGATTTATTTATTTGAACTTCACTAGTTGAGTTTTTTCACCGAGTAGTATTTTTCCTTCCTTTTCAACTCATGACATTATATTTTTATTCAAAAATGATATTTAAGATTTTCTTATACCTCATAGTGAAGCCGAAATTTAATTACTTTTTTGTATATAACATTTGTATTGCAGAAGAATAATTTTGTATAAATTTCTTCAAAGTGGGTATCAGTAATTTGTTAGTTATCCTTCATATTATTATAATTTATTACGGTTTGTAAATATGTGTCAGAATGAAAAAGTAGGAAAGTATATAAATATATCAGAACCACAAAAATGGCTAGCTAAAATGAATGGTAAAAGTAGGTCAAGGCTTGAGAGGGAAAAGAAGTTATAAAATATTATGAAATAGACATAGAACTTTCACTTTCTTATGCTTAAGGATAAAAGACTAATATTATGACTGTGTTGCTATTACATTTATATTTTGCTCTTTGGAAATGTTTTGGGAATCAGTGGAAAGAAACTTTCTTGTGCTATTTTGGTACATTAAAGGAGATACATACACATTTAACACAGTAGATAGAGAAATCAGATAATTTTTAGTTCTTTGTCATTCTTTCACATTTACTTTCTCTTTTATTAACAGTCAGAATTGTGTTTTAAAAAGCTTAATCATTCAGTCTTAAATTTCTCCTTTCTTCCAGGAAAGAGTACATGTTAGGAAGAAGAAGAGAGAAAAAATACCGTGTTTTATGCAGTCATAGATAAAGTAGAAAACCTACCAATAGATAAATCACTGAGATTATATTTGGAACTTGATGGGAAGACTGAAGCAGGTATTATTTAAAAGAAGAGTATAAAACACAGCTCGTCTAATTCAAAGCACATGACACATAGGAAAATTACTACAAATTTCCTTAATATAGGTTATTTTAAAGCTTGAGGGCTACATGCAAATAAATTTTCAAAGAACTAACAGGGAAACCTAAGTTAATAGTAAGTAGCAATAAAGGATGAGATGACTTTTAAAATTTTTATTGTCATAAAAATTACAGATTTAATAACTAAAGAAAGCATAATTTAAATGTCAGTTCATATTGATATTACTTATTTCTCTGAATGTTTATTATAAATTTAGCATTTTTTCTTTATCTGATTATTAATAATAATATATTAATTTGTAATACTGGTATGGAGGATTTAAAGAGGTTGCATGTTTTATCTCCTGTTTTGATCCAGAATTTTCCTTCAAAGTACAGCGGTGATCTGAGTTCTCCTTTTAATAGCTTTAAATTTTAAGTGAAAACCCATACATACTTGGGAACTGCAAGAAAGGTTCTGATTATTTCTCTAAAAAAAACTATTTAGTTATGGATATATATTGTCAAAATCTACTCCAAAATTTAACTTACCTAAAAGTTTAAAAAATAAAACTGAACAAAAATTGTGTCCATAGTCTAACTAGTGACTGTCTTCAGAGACTATGTATTTAAATGGGAAGCTGCTTTAAACAACTTTAAGAAGCAGAAAGAATAGAAAGATGTGATAACAATTTGAATAAAAGAAGTCTCAGTGGTAAACTGTTAAGAGAATGGGAGAAAGAACGGAGAATGGAGAAAGAATGGGGAATGGAAGTCTTTCTTATACACCTGGATTAAATGTTTATAAGCTATATTGAAGCTGCTACATTACGTAATACATGGCAGGTGCATTTACAGATTAATGCTGTGCTAAAATACTTTGCTAATCACTAAATAATTTGTGCATCTTGATGTCCCGGTCCTGTAACAAAGATATTGCAAAAGGCTTTTGAAATTTATTTGGATGGAGATAAAATATGAAGACAATAAGAGTTAGCAGATAAAAATTTATAATCAAGTTATTTTTATTTATGCTCTTTATGATTAAATATAAAGCTAAAACCATGCTACAAAGATCAAGTATAAATCTTAGTCTCATGATTTTCATGTGCTGTCCATATGCAGTTATATGGAATTATAAAAGCTTGAGATAACATATTAAAACTCTTTCATTTTACAGATTAGATTCAGGAACTATCCACAGCATTGTATTTATGTCTCTGAGATAAAGTGAAATTTGGGAAGTGAAAAGATAAGGAAAGAACAAGGCAGCCATCTTGTGATAGAGAGTTTTGTTTGCTTAATAAAGGATCTTTCTCTTTATCCTATGGCACTTCAGATGGCACATGGAAAACTCGGACTGCAATAGTAGAACACTGTAATAATTCATGTCAAATGGTAATAAGAGTGGTGAAAAATAAGGCAATTGGAGGAGAAACAGGGCTGTCTTCTGTAAGCTGAAATTTTAGGTAGTGTTAGCAAGGCCTTGTTTGATTTGAGTACCCAGAATCACCCGCTGGATGCTGAGCAGCTGCTGTCTACTCCCTCCCCTCAGGCCTTTGTGCATAATGGGAGGAATGACATATAGGTACCAAAAAGATAGAAAGCAAAGGTTATTTGTTATGTAGTAAGCAGCAAAAGAATTCCCAGAAGAGAATTCCAGTTCAGTTGGGAGTGAAACAAGGAGGGACACTAGTGACTTTGGGTTTTTATTGTGGTTAGTGAATGGAGCTGGGATGGGGGTTTGGAATTTTGTTGCCTAAATGTATGGCAAAGGAGTAAAGGAAAGGCGGAGACTTGAAGGCTGTCTGTGATGGTCAAATACCAAAAATATGGGGTCTTTGACTTTATTACAGTCTCATAGTTGGGGGAAGTTTGAGGAGAGACCTATCTTTTCAAATTTTTTTATCCTTTTGTCACATTACTGGATTGTTCTTAATTCAGTCAGCCTATCCATGTATTGATAATGAACTTTTCCCATTTCTTCTTATTACTACTTGAGTTGCATAGGACTTATTTCTGTATAACAGTTTCTGTTTTCTATTTCTATACTTTTCTTTTTTTCTCCCTTATTATTTCATTTATTTATTTATTTTTGTCATTTATTTATTTTGAGAGAGAGAGAGACAAAGCATGAGCAGGGGAAGGGCAGAAAGAAAGGGAGACACAGAATCGGAAGCAGGCTCCAGGCTCTGAGCTGTCAGCACAGAGCCCGACGCGAGGCCGGAACCCATGAGTGAGACCATGACTTGAGCCGAAGTCGGACGCTCAACTGATTGAGCCACACAGGTGCCCCTCTCCCTTATTATTTTATATTGGATGTGTTTTTTTATTTTATATCTTCTGAGGGTTATCTCTATCAAAATCATTTATTTGGCTGTCTTTCCTGTTTGCCTGAAATTTTTCAAATTATGTATTTTCCCAAACAAAACTTACTACAGGGCACTTTTAGCTTCTAATATCTTCTTCCCTGAATATACCGTAAGCCCAGAACTACCTCCCATGTTGGTATCTATAGTATCTTGTGTAGCTCAATGCAATTCATGAAGGATATAAATTTTTTTTAATGTTTTAATTTTTATTTATTTTTTTTCATTATAGTAGTTTATTTTCAAATTGGTTTACATATAACACCCAGTGTTCATCCCAACACGTGCCCTCTTTAATATCCGTCACCCCCTCTCCCCCCTCCCTCACCACCCTCACCTCCCTCACCCTCAGATTGTTCTTAGTCTTTGAGAGTCTCTTATGTTTTATCTCCCTCCCTCTCTGTGTCTTTTTTTCCTTTCCCCTCTAGCCCACCCCCTGGGTTTTGCTTAGTCTCACAAAGTCCACCTATTCGTGGAAACATATGGTATCTGTCTTTTTCTGACTGACTTATTTCACTTAACATAATACTCTCCAGTTCCATCCATGTTGCTACACATGGCCAGATTTCATTTTTTCTCATTGCCACGTAGTAGTCCATTGTATATATGTGCCACAACTTCTTTATCCATTCGTCAGTTGATGGGCACTTGGTTTGCTTCCACGATTTGGCTATTGTCGAAAGTGCTGCTATGAACATTGGGGTACACGTACCGCTATGCATCAGCATTCCTGTGTCTCTTGGGTAGATTCCTAGCAGTGCTATTGCTGGGTCATACCGTAGCTCTATTTTCATTTTTTTGAGGAACCTCCACACCGTTTTCCAGAGCGGCTGTACCAGTTTGCATTCCCACCAACAGTGTAGGAGGGTGCCTGCTTCTCCACATCCCCGCCAGCATCTATAGTTTCCTGATTTATTCATTTTAGCCATTCGAACCGGTGTAAGGTGGTATCTCAGTGTGGTTTTGATTTGTGTTTCCCTGATGATGAGTGACTTTGAGCATCGTTTCATGTGTCTGTTGGCCATCTGAATGTCCTCTTTGGAGAAGTGTCTATTCATATCTTCCGCCCACTTTTTCACTGGATTATTTGTTTTTCGGGTGTGGAGTTTGGTGAGTTCTTTATAGATTTTAAATACTAGTCCTTTATCTGATATGTCATTTGCGATTATCCTTTCCCATTCCGTCGGTTGTCTATTAGTTTTGTTGGTTGTTTCCTTTGCCGTACAGAAGCTTTTTATCTTGATGAGGTCCCAATAGTTCATTTTTGCTTTCAATTCCCTAGCCTCTGGAGATGTGTCACATAGAAAATTGCTGCGGCTCAGGTCAAAGAGGTTTTTTCCTGCTTTCTCCTCTAGGATTTTGATGGTTTCCTGTCTCACATTCAGATCCTTTATCCATTTAGAGTTTATTTTTGTGAGTGGTGTAAGGAAGTGGTCTAGTTTCATTCTTCTGCATGTTGCTGCCCAGTTCTCCCAGCACCATTTGTTAAAGAGGCTGTCTTTTTTCCATTGGATACTCTTTCCTGCTTTGTCAAAGATTAGATGGCCTTATGCTTGTGGGTCCATCTCTGGGTTCTCTATTCTATTCCATTGGTCTATGTGTCTGTTCTTGTGCCAATACCATGCTGTCTTGATGACTACCGCTTTGTAGTAGAGGTTAAAATCTGGGATTGTGATGCCTCCCGCTTTGGTTTTATTCTTCAGAATTACTTTGGCTATTCAGGGTCTTTTGTGGTTCCATACAAATTTTAGGATTGTTTGCTCTAACTTTGAGAAGTATGCTGGTGCAATTTTGATTGGGATTGCATTGAATGTGTAGATTGCTTTAGGTAGTATTGCCATTTTAACGATATTTATTCTTCCGATCCATGAGCATGGGATGTTTTTCCATTTCCTTGTGTCTTCCTCAATTTCCTTCATAAGTTTTTTTTTTTTTTTTTTTTTTTTTAAATTTTTTTTTAATGTTTATTTATTTTTGAGACACAGAGAGACAGAGCATGAGCAGGGGAAGGGCAGAGAGAGAGGGAGACACAGAATCTGAAACAGGCTTCAGGCTCTGAGCTGTCAGCACAGAGCCCGACGCGGGGCTCGAACTCACAGACCGAGAGATCATGACCTGAGCCAAAGTTGGCCGCTCAACCGACTGAGCCACGCAGGCGCCCCAAGTTTTTTATAGTTTTCCACGTAAAGGTCTTTTACATCTTTGGTTAGGTTTATTCCTAGGTATTTGATGGTTTTTGGTGCAATTGTGAATGGGATTCGCTTCTTTATTTCTCTTTCTATTGCTTCGTTGTTGGTGTAAAGGAAAGCAACCGATTTCTGTACATTGATTTTGTATCCTGCAACTTTGCCAAATTCATGGATCAGTTCTAGTAGGCTTTCGGTGGATTCTTTTGGGTTTTCCATGTAAAGTATCATGTCGTCTGCAAAAAGTGAAAGTTTGACTTCGTCCTTGCCTATCCTGATGCCTTTTATTTTGCTTTCTTGTCTGATTGCTGATGCTAGGACCTCCAACACTATGTTAAATAGCAGTGGTGAGAGTGGACATCCCTGTCGTGTTCCTGATCTCAGGGGGAAGGCTCTCAGTTTTTCCCCATTGAGGATGATATGAGCTGTGGGCTTTTCATAAATGGCTTTTATGATGTCTAAGTGTGTTCCTTCTATCCCGACTTTCTCGAGAGTTTTTATTAAGAAGGGATGCTGTATTTTGTCAAATGCTTTTTCTGCATCAATCGACAGGATCCTATGGTTCTTATCTTTTCTTTTGTTAATGTGATGTATCATGTTGATTGATTTACGAATGTTGAACCATCCCTGCAACCCAGGGATGAATCCTACTTGATCGTGGTGGATAATTCTTTTTATATGCTGTTGGATTCTATTTGCTAATATCTTGTTAAGAATTTTTGCATCCATGTTCATCAAGGATATCGGCCTGTAGTTCTCTTTTTTTGCTGGGTCTCTATCTGGTTTGGGAATCAAAGTGATGCTGGCTTCATAGAATGAGTCCGGGAGTTTTCTTTCCGTCTCAATTTTTTGGAACAGCTTGAGGAGGATAGGTATTAACTCTGTTTTAAATGTCTGGTAAAATTCCGCAGGGAAGCCATCTGGCCCTGGACTTTTATTTGCTGGGAGATTTTTGATAACTGATTCAATTTCTTCACTAGTTATGGGTCTGTTCAAGTTTTCTATTTCTTCCCGTTTGAGTTTTGGTAGCATGTGGCTGTTTAGGAATTTGTCCATTTCTTCCAGGTTGCTCAATTTGATGGCATAGAGTTTTTCATAATATTCTCTGACGATTGCTTATATTTCTGAGGGATTGGTTGTAATCACTCCATTTTCGTTCATGATTTTATTGATTTGGTTTCTCTCTCTTTTCTTTTTGAGGAGCCTGGCTAGAGGTTTATCAGTTTTGTTTATTTTTTCAAAGAACCAACTCTTGGTTTCATTGATCTGTTCCACTACTTTTTCTGTTTCCATATGATTAATTTGTGCCCTAATCTTTGTTATTTCTCTCTTTCTGCTAGGTTTGGGCTGTCTTAGCTGTTCTGCTTCTAGTTCCTTTAGGTGTGCTGTTAGAATTTGTGTTAGGAATTTTTCTTGTTTCTTGAGATGGGCCTGGATTGCAATATATTTCCCTCTCAGGACTGCCTTTGCTGCATCCCAAAGTGTTTGGATTGTCGTATTTTCATTTTCATTTGTTTCCATGTATTTTTTAATTTCTTCTCTGATTGCTTGGTTGACCCATTCGTCTTTTAGTAGGTTGTTCTTTAGCCTCCATGTTTGTGGGGGCTTCCCAGACTTTTTCCTGTGGTTGATTTCAAGTTTCAAAGCATTGTGGTCTGAAATTGTGCATGGTATGATCTCAATTTTTTTATACTTATTCAGCGCTTCCTTGTGCCCCAAAATGTGGTCTATCTTGGAAAATGTACCATGTGCATTTGAGAAGAATGTAAATTCCTTTGCTTCTGGATGAAGGGCCCTGAAGATATCTGTCAGGCCCATCTGTTCCAACGTGTCGTTCAGGTCCATTGTTTCCATGCTGATTCTCTGTTTAGTGGATCTATCCAGCGCTGTGAGTGGGGTATTAAGGTCTCCTGCCACTAGCACATTTTTATCAATAAGATGGCTTACGTTTGTAATTAGTTGCTTGACAAATTTGGGTGCCCCAGAATTCGGCGCGTAGATATTTATAATTGTTAGCTCTTCCTGCTGGATAGTCCCTGTGATTATTATATAATGCCCTTCTTCATCTCTTATTACATCTTTTACTTTAAAGTCCAGTTTATCTGATATAAGTGTGGCTACTCCAGCTTTCTTCTGAGTTCCTGTAGCATGGTAGATAGTTCTCCATCCCCTCACTTTCAGTCTGAAGGTGTCCTCAGGTTTAAAATGGGTCTCTTGAAGACAGCAGATAGATGGGTCTTGTTTTCTAATCCATTCTGTTACCCTGTGTCTTTTAATTGGAGCGTTTAGTCCGTTTACATTCAGTGTTAATATTGAAAAATGTGGGTTTAGAGTCAAGGTGTTGTCTGTAGGTTTCATGTTTGTAAGGATGTCTCTGGTGCTCTGTGTTCCTTGCAACCTTTCCTTCATAGAGTCCCCCTCAGGATCTCTTGTAAGATTGGTTTATTTGTGATGTATTCCTTCAGTTTTTGTTTGTTTGGGAAGACCTTTATTTCTCCATCCATTTTGAATGACAGGCTGGCTGGATAAAGGATTCTTGGCTGCATGTCCTTCCTATTCATCACATTGAAGATTTCCTGCCATTCCTTTCTGGCTTGCCAAGTTTCTGTGGATAAGTCCTCTACTACCCTAATGTGTCTGCCTTTGTAAGTCAAGGCCCGTTTATCCCTAGCTGCTTTTAGGATTCTCTCTTTATCTTTGTATTTTCCCAGCTTCACTATGATGTGTCTTGCTGAAGGCCTATTTGGGTTACGTCTGAGGGGAGTTCTCTGTGCCTCTTGGACTTCAATGCCCATTTCTTTCTTCATGTTGGGGAAGTTCTCATTGATGATTTGTTCAAATACCCCTTCGATTCCTTTCTCTCTCTCTTCTTCCTCTGGAATTCCTATAATACGGATGTTATTCCGTTTGATTGCATCGCTCAGCTCTCGAATTCTCCTTTCCTCTTCTTGAATCAATTTCTCTCTCTTTTTCTCTGCTTCATCCTTTTCTGTAATTTTGTCTTCTAATTCCCCTATTCTATCTTCCGCCTCTGCAATCCGCGCTATGACCGCCTCCAATTTGTTTTGCCCCTCATTTAAATCCTTTTTTAATTCCTGTACATCTTTTTTTAGGACCTTGATCTCTGCCTCTAGGGACCTCCTGATTTCTTCTATGTTTTTTTCAAGCCCTGCGAGTATTTTTATATTTATCGTTCTGTATTCTTGTTATGTTAAGTTGCTTATGTCTGCTTTCATCATTTCTTGGGCTGTCACTATTTCCTGTACAGTCTTCTGAGGGGAGTTCTTCTGTTTGGTCATTTTGGCAATGTGTGTATTGGTTTATTTCCTATTTCTCCCTGGAAAGGAAAAGGGTCAGACCGACAAACAGGAAGCACAGACTCACAACCTTACTGACCAATGAGACGGACAAACAAATCACAACATAAAAAAGATTAACAAATGACAGTCTGGAGGCATGCAACCTGATGTACCAGCTACAAGATAATGATGGGATGTGCACTCTGCTGATGGCAGAGCATACATAGAGTAGTGACAGGTGTGGGCAGAAGAAGAAATTGAACTTTGACCAGGTAGAGAGATTAGAAGACTTGATCCAGCAGGAGAGAAATCAGAATAAGGAAGGATGCGAGGAAAGAGAAATGAAGTTAGATGTTGTCCAGGTGCACTATGTGGTCTGACTGTTCCATAGAGAGAGATAGGAAGTTAAAGAGGGAGGTGTATAACATGCATTGAGAGAGTGGGTAAAATGTCTGTTTAAGCAAGCCAAAACCCCCTGGTGACAGGTTTAGAAGTGGGGAGAGCGAGGAAGAAGAAGAGGAAGAATATATCTAAAACCGAAGAACTGACCTAGAGTTAATCCAGGCAATGCTGCAGTAGTTGTGTCTCCGCAGCTACCACTCCAGGAGAAGGGCGTCTCTCATATGAGGAGGGGCGTTGCCTGGTGTAGGCGGGTCCCACCTCCACCGCTGGGGGTGGAGTCCTAGGTTTTGGCTTTATGGGAATGCGCGACCACAATGGCGCCCTCCCGGCCCGACTGTCTCAGATCACTCCTCAGTTTCCGTCCTCAACTCCATCCAGATTACCAACACAGTTCAAATTGCTGGGCGGTCGCGCCGCCCAAGCTCATCTGAGTTCCTTTAACTCCCTCTGACCGCCACGCCTTATGTAAATTGAGTCTCTGACTCAGCACCGCTGCGACCACAATGGCGTCCCCGTAGCCTCTTTTCACGGAGCTAGAGTCTCTGAACCCTCCTCTGTGTCCGTCCTCGACTTGGTCAGGGTGCAGGGGCAGCACGACCCGCTGGGTGGTCGCGAGACCCTGCACGCTCAGCCTTCCCCACCCGAATTATGCCTCTGACTCAGCACCGATCCAGCAATGGCGCGCGCGCCTCTCCGTGTCAGGGACTGGGACAGCGTCACTGGCTCCGGAGTGAGGAAAGCTCCGCCAGCTCCACCGTGAGCAATGACCCTCTCTCAAAAAAGCCTTGCGGATAGGGACTGGATGATAAGCTCCCTCTCCGCCCGGGTTCGAGGTACTTTCCCCTCTGCTCTTTCTCTTCCCCTTGTCTTTTGGAGGAAGGGGCCCAGGGCCCCGGGCCCACTCCCGCAGTCCGCACCTCCGCGGCTCTCTTTCTTTCTCCCAGATTTCACTCACTCAGTGTCCCCAGATGCTCTGGTTTTGGCGTTATCTTTCCTGTAGGTTCCAACTCCTCTTCCTGCAGATCCCTGCGATTGAGAGTTTCTCGGTCTCAGTCCCTCTCAGATTGAGTCGCCAGAGACCAGCAGCGGGTATTACTTCTTTTCCGCCATCTTCTAAAGATCAGCTAGTAATGTTTTATTTTTGAGAGAGACAGGGCATGAGCAGGGGAGGGGCAGAGAGAGAGGGAGACACAGAATCTGAAGCAGGCTCCAGGCTCCGAGCTGTCAGCACAGAGCTCAACGCAGGGCCCAAACTCAGGAACTGTGAGATCATGACCTGAGCTGAAGTCGGATGCTTAACCAACTAAGCCACCCAGGCGCCCCTAAGGATATAAATTTTTAAAGATCATCATTTAATTGGAAAAAGGCCTTATTCAATTGTGTATTCACTTTATTTCCTAAATATCGTCTTCTTGGGTTAATCTTTCTTATGCATGCAGTAAATCTTCCAAGACTTATTTCAAACAATATCGTATGTTAAACTTGCCAAAGAGTATCTTTGGTTTACTTTGTGTATAAAACTATAGATTCCATCATGTTTTTTCCTGGCACACAGTAGGTGATAAGTAAATATTTGTTGACAGTTGAGTAAATGAGTATGAAAGTACACAAGGAGAATGTTTTCTTACAAAGCCAGAGAAACCAATGTTTAACAAACCAGAATCACACACACAAAAAACAGCATAGCCCAGTGCTCTTTTAATTAGGATCTTTAAACAAGAAAACAGATTTGTTGTTCTTTATCCACCGCAAGTTTCATAGGAAAATAACACAGTATATTTGTTTTTAAGTAAGTGTGGTGTAAATAATCTTCAATAATCCTAAATTTTGACTTGTAAAGCTGTGACATATTTAAATTTTATTTTCTTTTTAAATAGTAGGGAAGGGATGAGTAGAAAGAGAACACATAACAGGCATTTCTGTAAGTGCCTATTAGGATCAAGTTAGAGTATTTTAGAGTTGTAAACTCTGTTTACACAAAATCAACTTTATCCTACATTTTACTGAATTTAGGGGGCCTCTCAGATTTAGCAGCTCCCTCTCATGTCCTCCATAAGCCTTTGCATATTTCCTCTAAATCATGTGTTTGTATGTGTGAATCCCTTATTAGACCACAGACTGAGAAATGCATTTTTCTTATTTCCTCATTCAACAAACAGATAGTGAGTTTATCTCTGTGCCAGGCACTGTCTCACCTACAGTAAAACATGATATAAGTATTCAATAAGAGTCTCAAACTGGTAAATCTTCTCTGCCCCTATTTGAAAACATTTCATAGCACTTGGGTCATATGTCATTATTGTATTCATATACCTTTTGCTTAGGAAAAATTCTGCAAATTTACGCTAAAAATCCAAAAGCCATTTTATTCCTTTATTTCTTTAAGTAACACTGACAGAAATATCTTTTATCAGTATTTTCTTAATTCTTTTAAAAGTATTCATACTCAGATTAGCGTGTAGAGATTGGACCACATTAGTGCCATGATTTCTGTGTGGGGCTGCAGCGTTGACACCCAAGTGAGTACTCATGCTGGCTAACTTATTCATTACTGCAGAATGGTAAGGAAATTAGTCTCCTTCAGAACACATCAGGATAACCTTGAGCAAGTTAGTTAAACTTTCTGAGTCTTAGTTTTCTTGTTTGATGTGAGGATTAAATAGTAAATATACATAAAGCACTTAGCACACAAAGTCCGTGAAACCTAGTAAATGTTCAAGAGTGATGGGTATTGTTATTTTATATGTTTATTTAGATAGTAAGGATTGGATAAGTTTTTAAGAAAAAAATGCTTAAAATAGCCTGTACATCCTCTCTACCCCATCCCTAGTCAGTTTCTAGGATCATCTTCACGGCATTTAGAAAAAGGTAAGATTGGGGTGCCTGCGTGGCTCAGTTGGTTAAGTGTCCAACTTCAGCTTAGGTCATGATCTTGTGGTTCACAAGTTTGACCCCCACATCGGGCTCTGTGCTCAGAGCCTGGAGCCTGCTTCGGATTCTGTGTCGCCCTCTCTCTCTGCTCCTCCCCCACTCATGCTCTCTCTCAAAAATAAATAAACATAAAAAAAGAAAAGATAAGAGTGATTTTGGAAGTAATATTTTTTATTATACTGTAAAGTGTGAAAATATTTTGGTAAAACCACAATTTATATTATTGAACATAATTAGCAAGAAGTAAGTCAGTTTTTACCTATATTTAGTGTATCCGGATCAGAACATTCCATTATCTACATAACCAGGAGTCCAGATATCTACTTTTCTTCTTTCTCTATCAAAACAAGAAATAATTTCATTTGCTTTCTCTAATCCCAAGTCTTTGAATATTTTGAAACCATACTGAAGCAGAATTGAGAAACATTAGCTCTATCTTTTAATCAGAGTAAATGCTATAAATAGCATTATCTTTTCTTTTTTCATCAGTAATATTTACAGTTTTGGAATAGAAAATTGAGATGAGCCATGTGACTTATCTGGGGGAAGAGTTTCAAGGAGACAAAACAGAATAGACAGAGGTCCTGAGAAAGAAATGAATTTGAACTGTCGAGGCCAGTAAGTTAGAGCAGAGTCAGTGAGAAGGAGAAAGGAAAGTCACAATATAAGACTATCATGGAAAGTACTTAAAGACAAGAAAAACTAAATTCTGAAAAAATTTAATTTCTTCCTCTAGTTCACCATCAAGGTTATAACTTTTAGCATCTCAACTTAATTTTTTATTTGTCATACTAAATTCTGTTTTTTCTTGAGATCAATTGATTTATTTAAAAATGACTAGGGAGAGTGAATACCATTAAACAGATCAAAAGATTTTTCTGTATTAAGGATGACTTATATGAATTATACATTAACCAGTAGATGATTTATTTAAAAGAATTCTTTTTAACTTCTCATTTCTTGTTTTAATTCTCTTACACAAAACTTTATCCCTGAAGTATCCTGAAATCAGAGTGTATTTGATTTGTGTTTGATTATGGCTTGTCTACACACAAGATATAAAGTGTATAATTGAGACAATTATCTAAAAATTAAGGGCAAATAGTAATTTTGTCTTAAACATATAA
Source organism: Paguma larvata (assembly GCA_030068075.1). Taxonomy (NCBI): domain Eukaryota; kingdom Metazoa; phylum Chordata; class Mammalia; order Carnivora; family Viverridae; genus Paguma; species Paguma larvata. The sequence continues at coordinate 50,611,028 of CM057838.1, read as the reverse complement.
ACAATTATCCAGTTAGGAAAGAACAAAATTAGATATCCAAGTGGGATTCTTAAGTGATGTTTTGATGATTTAAGTGTAAATGAATCATAAGCATTAGGATTACATTTCCCCTAAAGAATCTCGTATTTAAGATCTATGGAGCAGTATACTTGGTAGAGTGTATTTTGAGTTATATTAAAACCAAAGACACATGAAAATGGCTTGGGGTAGTTTGCTGAAACAAAAGCTTGTTCTCCACATATGACAAGCATGAAACTGAAGCAATTAGCTGCAGGTTTGAAGTTACAAATATGTTTGTTGGAAATTCCCTGATCATTACCCAATCATTTTGTCGTGCATTCAGTGAATATTGTTTGAACTCCTACTATGTGTTATTCATTGTGCTTGGTTCTAAATTTACAAAGAAAAAGAGAGTCTTGTCCATCTTTTAGGGCTTACAGGCTTCTGAGGAAGTTGATGGATAATAAAAAATGCCATCCCTCAATTGTCTGTAGGGGAGAAGGGATTTCAACTCCATTCTAAGAATTGATAGTATAAAAAAAGACCATCTGATCTTTTTCTCTGTCCTTTCTCTAAAAATTGAAGGATCGCCTCTCTGATGAATTGTTTTTTGTTTGTTGAGAAAATAGATTAGGAGATGAGGTTGTAAGGAAGGCATGACTGGAAGAAGGACTGGTTAATATTGCCATGTGATTCAGTTGCTTCTCATTAGCAGTTAGGGAAGGAAAGGGAGAACTCAGCTGTTGGTTTAATGTCCATTTGGGTGATTTACTAACAGCAATCTCAACCCTAGTTGACTTTATTCAAAACATATGTTTGCAAGAGTAGTGTCATGTAGGGAGTTTTGAAGTGATGGATCATAGATGTAGAGGAGAAAGAAGGAAGTAGTGGCTAATTGGGGGAGAGAGTAGAAAGACCTGTGAAATGGAATCTATGAAATCGAAGACATTTGTGGGAAAGATAGAAAACTGTGGTCTCACAGTAGAGGGAGGCATTTCTGAGCATTTCTGTGAGGATCCATGAGAAGGATAATGAGTGGAGTAAAGGGGAAGAGAAGTTCAAAGATTATTTGCCTTCAGGTGTGAGTGAATTGTGTGACTGATGATGATGTTCCATGGAATAACAGGAAATAAATGATTTCAGTAGATGCCAAGATTACATTGAATCAAGGAAAGTAATCAGGAGGATAATAAAAGATAAGGTCAAAATATGTAAAGAATGTAGGGGTGGGTGCCTGGGTAGCTCAGTCAGTTGAGCATTCAACTCTTGATTTCAGCTCAAGTCATGATCCCAGGGTCTTGGTTTCGAGCTCTGCTTGGGGCTCCATACCGAACTTGGAGTCTGCTTAAGTTTCTCTCTCTCCTTCTGCTCCTCTTTCCTTCTGGGACTCTCTCATTCTCTCTAAAATAAAAAAAGAAATGTGTGATTAATTTATAGTCATTTAGCAAGAATTTCAAGGGAACAGATTTATTTGTTTATTTGTTTATATGAAGATGGAGTAGTCCTGAGCTGAGACTTGCTTGGAAACTTTGAAATATGTGATATGTAGAGAAAGAGCTTCTATACTTGAAAGGACAGAGACAACTTATTGAAAAAGCCAATGTCCAGCTAAGCCAATCTCAAAGGAATGGTCAATAGAGAGGCAAGAAGTGAAGGGGAATTTGTTTAACTATTGAGCAAAGAAGCCTATACAGTGAATGTGGGGAGAAGTAAGATCTCTGTGGTTTGGGCCTTGAAATAGACTAGTAAGTATCAAATTTACTTTTACTTTATCAAGGGAATAAAAGCAACAGAACCTTTTAGCCTGTAATACCCAACAAATTGCCTCAATTTACTTCATTTCATAGGTGTAGGTCTTGTGTGAATATCCTGTTCTCAGGGTATCATCTGACATTTCAAAAGTCTTGGGTAATAAAACCCTAAATGCATTTTGCCAAGAAAATATCACTTGAGATTTTAGGCATTTTTATTTTTGGAGAAATATAATCCTCATGTTTATGATTCATTTACACTTAAATCAAAATACTGCTAAGAGAAATCTACAGTACATCCAAGATCATTCTTTTCATTCATGCATCATTTTAAGAGAAGTTTTATCTAAGACCTATAACTATGAAGATTAAACCTTATCTAATTTGTAAAGTTAAGAGATATGACTTCTCAATTTAAGGAGTGATATAACCACATTGAATCATAGGCCGATACAACTTGAAGGGACTTTGGGAATCATCTCATCCCCTCACTCTACAAGGAGAAACCAAGGGGCAGAGGGTCACCCAGCAAACCTGCAATCACATTCAACTGAGGAGGAACCAAACCATGTAGTTAGGTGGTGCTTACTTAATGTTTCACAAATACATGTTTGTTTAATTATAGATTGGTGTCATTGGGAACTTCAACTGAAGAGAAATGTGACCTAGTTTGCCATTTGGCATATTTATCGTCATCCTCATATGAGAGGTGTAATGATAGACTCTGTACAAAATTATCTTATCAAACACCATTATTGGCCCCTAGAATCTGTGAACTCAAAAATAGCAAAGTGAAGTGTTTAAATATTAAAGAAACTTATTGAATCAATATACAAAGACATAATTGTCATTTTGTGTTGCTATTAGTATGAGAATGTGAATCCAATTCTTTATTACAATAAATAAGTGAAACATTGTTTTTTGTTTCAAGTGCATGGAAAATGTTTATGGAAGAGCAGGATTTGAGGAGTTCTTAAATTAGGAAATATTGCTAGAGGAAACAACCTGTGGAATCATTGAACAGACTGAGAGAAGATCTAATAGCAGGAGGGAGAATTTAAGTGGAGTTAATGAGTAGCAAAGTGAGGTGAAGTGTGGTGAAGGAACTCATGGGGCTTGTAGCAAAATATGGTGAAGGACTCAGAGGTGACAGTGTGAAATGAGCTGTTGGAAAGAAGAACTGCTTCAGGAACTTCAGGAAAAGAACTAGAACTTGAACACAAAGATTTTGATGTTTTGGTACAGAGGTTTAGCTGTGTGATCCATGGCAAGGCATTAAATTAAAATTAAAATGATCTCAAGAAACCAATGTTTAAAAATGCAGATAATCATAGTATCTGTCTCATATGTCTTTCAGAAGGATTAAATTAAATAATGTTTACAGATAGGTCAAACTAAACTCAGAAATGAGATGTGTAGTGAGATATTGAATTCTTATGTGTTCCATCCTTAGTCAAGAGGCACTGCTCCAATTCCTTTTAAACTGTAGATCTCATCTGAGAATTTTCATATATATTCATTTTCTATATGGCTTCTCTTTTCTGGAAGCCCTTCACCTATTTGAATCTCTTTTATTAGTCAGCTCACCTGGAATGCTGGCAAGAACAAACTAAGCTAGAGTTATTTATGCATGCTGACCATATTTGAGTGGTATGAATCATGGCCATTTCTTTGGTGGTAAGTGATAGATGGGCAGCGTGTAGGTCAAGATGAGGCTCTCCTAATGGCCTGTTTGTGCATGTGCGATTTAGTGGGAAAGTCCCCCAGACATACAGTTGGAAGACCTGGGTTTGAAAAGGAGCCTGCTTCTGCTATTTGCAGATACATGGCTTTCGATAATTACCTAATATCGCTGAGCCCCCATTTCTCAATCTGCAAAATGGAGATTATAGTACAAATTATGGAAGGTTGTTGTGGCAGTTACATGACATAATATAAAGAACTTAGCACAGTGCCTGACACTTAACCAATTCTTAATACATATCCCTATTCTTTCTTTATCATTTAACTCTCAAGATGTATTAAAGCAATCTTTAAGTTCTTTAGAGAAGAACAACGAAAGCCAAAAAAGGGCCTGAGAGGGAAGAAAATTTGTCCTTAACCATCTAAGGAAAAACAAAAAGAAGTCTCAGCAGAAACCAAACCAAAACAAAACAATTCACAGAGAACTATTATTATCATTATATGTTTAAAAATTACAAACATTGTCCTTTTTATAAACTTTAGAAATCTAAAGCCGTCAGATAATGGGTGTTTCACTCAAAATCACACCATAATTGGGAATGCCACCAGAGTCTAATTAAAGGGTGTATAATCAGCTTCCCTTCCAGCCGTATGAGTTTGTGGAATGACTAGGACAGAGAGAAAGAGAGAAATGAAATTAATATATGACATGGGCATGGCAACACAGTAGTCAAGTTTCATAATGTCATAGAGCATTAGAAAGACATTACTGGAATTTCAGATCTCTGCACTGCTTTTTTACTACAGAGCTGAACGTGTTTGTTCTGTTGTTTAGATGACTTTCTTCAAATTTGGAGCTGTTTGGAGAGCTAACGTTAGGATTATAATCATTTCAGCTTGTTTGCCATCATTAACTTACTATTTCATTTCCGCCTGTAACAAAGCCTGCAACAGAGCACATTGCTCCCTTTATACGTTGATTAAGTGGGGAACAGCAGGTGAGATTTATTTTTCATGTAATTAAACACTGTATGATTTCTTAGACATATTTATGACAGGACCAAAACTGTATTTCCAACATTTGGCGAGATGTAATTTATGTGGTTCTGGATAATTATAGAAGGATAGCTTTTGAAAGTTAGATTTTTTTTTTTTTTTTGGACAGTTCAGTTCTTATGTTAAATCTGTAAGAGGACATACAATTTGAGATAACAAGCTTTTCCTTTACAACCCGGAATCCCATCAATTTACTTTGGTGCTCACTGATATATTAGAAAGGTAAAATTGAAATAAGATATATGCTATCTTATGGTCAAATGAAAATGCTTCTAAACTGAAAGTAGCAAATTCTTAGAGATAAAGAACATGTTCAAGATTTTGTCTATCACATGGTTACAAAAACCACCTAAAAAAGTCCCCAGTAACTAGACTCAATATTCCTCATAGATACTGGATGATAAACTCTCTGAAGGAAAGGGTTTCTAACTTATCTCTGCATCCATTATCTAGAGTACAAAAATTTTTGCTCTAGAGTCAGAGTCTATACCTCCTGCAGTAAAAATTGTTCTTAAGTCATTTTTTAAGTGAATGTTAAGGGACATCTTATTTAATCCCCTCTGATCTGACTCTAAACTGAACATAATATTTAAATGTGGTTGGTATACTATTCTTTCCTCAGTATTTGTGGGCTAGATTTTTTCAGTCTCGTACAAGGTTCATCTTTGTTCTCTGAACATGTTCCCTATCTGAGGGCCAAGCTTCATATGATTTGTGTATCTGTTGATAAGATACATTTTTAATTTGACACATTGTTTTAAAGAAATGCTATATGTTAGATATTCTTCTGGAGGTCGGCAGGTCATTGGTTAGCAACTTATGTAAGCTCTGGCTTTATAAAGGTTATGGTCAAAGAGCTGCTGGAAAATACAGCAGACTTGGAATTGTCTGAAGAAGGCAGAAATAATAACAGGTGATACTTATCAAGGGCTTCCCACATACCAGGCAGTATTTTAAGTACTTAACAATTTTAATCCTAAACATGGCCATGTCAGTGAAATCACTGTCTTCAGTTTGCTTGTGGGGAAACTGAGGCACAGAGAAGTGAAGTCTCCGTATAGTAAATGATGGTTTTGAGATTCGAATCCAGGCAGTCTGACTCCAGACTGTGTCATTTTAGCCACTCACAATACAGCCTCATTGCAAATGATTTCAGTCATCTTATTTTTCTTGTAGCTAAAGTGAAAAAGGAAGAATAGTTGATTTTATATGTAAAATGTAGTTTTGTGTTTTCGATGACAGAAAAATAATATCCTCAGGCATGTTTTTTCTGGAACAAATCTCAAGTTTCAATTAATAGTGTGGGATTTGCATAAAGTATATTATGTGACACACTAGACAGTGGCTTTAACTTTAATATCACAGGAGATAGAGAAATACTATTTAACCAAATAGTTCTTATATTAACACTTCAAACAAGTAGACAGCATCGTATCCAGGCACTTGGATCCTTAAATGTACATAATGGGAGTATAGCACTGGACACTCTAGATGATGAGATAGCATGTACATCCATTAGACTCTCTCTCTGAAATATCAGAAGTCTTAAGATTTCACAGGTGCTGGATTTCATTCAGTTTGTAAGCAGATCCTCTCATAAACAGCTTAATTGCAGAGATTCCATAATGCTGACTACAATGAACTGAGAGAGAGGCAAAAGGGACCTTCTCTAGGAGTGGTCGGACAGACTATTACAGAATAAAGGCCAACTCTCTTCAGCATCGCCTTGTAATGGCTGTTGGTTATCCTTTGACTCCTTTCAACAAACCTTTGTAGGTAGGCCTTATGCTAGATGTTGGGGTGCAGATATAAATGTAACATAGTTTCATAGAACCTTCAATATTACCAAAAGCCAACAATTGTTTTTCCAAAAAGTTTAATGATGTTTTAAACTCTTGCACTAGTTATTGGTTAAGAATTGAGAATTTTGTATCATAGCATGTGATTTTAACCCAGAGTTTCTCAATCTCAGCACTAATGACATTTTGGACTAGATAATTGTTTGTTGTGGGGGGCTGTCCTGTATGTAACAGCATCCTTATCCTTTATTAATTAGATGCTGGTACTGCCACCACCCCCAGTTGTGACAAGCAAAAGTGTCTTTGGTCATCACTCTTGGTTGAAAACCGTTACTTTAAACCTGAAAATATTTTAAAGTAAGTGTTAATATGTTTATTACCAAACAAAAAAAATAAAAGATAATAACTAAAATCTTCCCAGTAGTTTGAGCCTTACATTTAATGAGTTGTAAGATATTACTCCACCAACCGGCCCTGCCAAAAAAAAATGACACAATATGTACACTTAGGAAACTAAAACTTGATTTATTATTATTTTTTTAATTTTTTAAATATTTATTTTTGAAAGAGAGAGAGAGACAGAATGTGAGTGCGGGAGCAGCAGAGAGAAAGGGAGACATAGAATCTGAAGCAGGTTCCAGGCTCTGAGTTGTCAGCACAGAGCCCAATGTGGGGCTCGAACTCACAAGTGTTGAGATCATGACCTGAGCCAAAGTCTGATGCTCAATTGACTGAGCCACCTAGGCACCCCATTTTTTTAAATGTCTATTCATTTTTGAGAGAGAGAAAATGAGAGAGAGTGTGTGAGATATTAAGTGGGGAGGAGCAGAGAGAGAGAGGAGACACAGAATCTGAAGCAGGCTACAGGCTCTGAGCTGTCAGCAGAGTCTGATGCAGGACTCGAACTCATCAACTGCGAGATCTTGATGTGAGCCAAAGTTGGATGTTTACCTGACTGAGTCACTCAAGCACCCCTATTTACAGTTGTTTTAGATTGAACATTTAAAATATAAGGAAATGCCAAAGTCTTTTTTCAGGGAGAATTTTTTTCTGGGAATATCATTCTTTTCTTAGCAACCATTATTATCATACAGGCCTGGAAATTTCTAAATCTCAAGTATTAACACTCTGAATTATTCTTTAGCCCTTGTAATTCAGATAGATTCAAGGCAATATAGATCTTGTCTCAAACACCCAATAGCTGATTAGACTCAGCTGAGATCACCCATTAAGTATACGTTCATGTTTCCCATTGCTGGAAAACATGTGTCCAAAGGCCTAGTAAGATAGGATCCCACTTATAAGAATTTTGTAACACACAGAGAACACTCAATGAACAATTGTTGGGTGTTTATTTTTTATTTAGCCTTTTACTTGTCTAGCTGTTTTCAAAAAAAAAGGTAGGTTTCAAAAAAAAACCCCACCACAATATAAGAAGGTAAAACAACGAGTTAATTAAGAAAAAAAGGAAAGCATGACTATGAAAAACGAGTTAAATGTAGCATGAATTTGGCACTCAAGTTCATATTCTTTTAGTTGCCAAGAGTTAGGCAACAAATTTGACTTTTATTGGACATGGCAAAGAGGAAATGATAACTAGTTACATGATTTGGGGTCTCAAAATAAAGACAAATTAGTTGCTGATGAGAAGTTCAACTATTTCTGGTATCAACCAGAGAGAAATTTTACTTGAAGATTCTCTTAAAGGAGACAAGACTGATGTTATGAGTCCCCGCTTCACTTACATTCACATAAGAGATATAGTAATGAGTTTTAAAAGGCAGTGGCAAAGGCTAACAATAGAAGTTTTGGTGTAATGTGTAAATTCAGTTTAGTAAGAGATTATAAATAGGACGTTAAAATGATGAGGTGTTAAATTGCTGGCTTGGATGAATCCAAGTGCAAGCAAGAACTAGAGAACTGCAAGTACTGCATCATCTCAGGAATTCACTGTGACCAGCACTTGTTTTAGCTGGTCTTTGCTAAGTTGTGAGTGGCAATGAGTGAAGTGATACTCTAAAAAGTACCTGGAATGTGGGTACATCATGTTACCAGTTATGTTCACAGTTATATTCTTAATGGTAGGCAATGATGGGAGGAATAATATTCTCCTTCAAAATTTAGTGGCCTACCAAGGCAGTGGGTGTGAATACAGGATCATCTCACGTCTGTCTGATACTTGGCTAAAGAAGGCTCCATCGAATGGGAAAATAAGTACCTTAAAAAAAAAAATAACAAAACAAACAAAAAGAGCTTAAAGCTTTAAAATTTCCACATCATAAATTGGTTACAATAATTTAAACTCAAACAATTTTAAAGAAGATATAACTAGAAACAACCATTTTTCCCCCCAAAATGATATTGGTAAAGCATCAACAAAATATGTATCTTTGAACTGTGCATATTTTTTAATGTATGTTTTTGTGTATCTTTCTTTCTTCCTGGTGTATCTTCCAATGTGACTTTGTGTAGAAGATTTAAAATGGCCAAAAATTGTTTGCTATGATTCTCATGGAGATATGATGTTGAAGTGTCTCTCCTTTTGTGTCTGATCTGGCTGGCCTTCAGGTCCAACTTGACTGATAAAGACTTCAGAAGGACATTCTCAGACATCTGGGGGAGGTCATAAGAAGCCTTGCAGCTTCCACCTGGGCTTCCTTGGAATACTCCCTTTGGGATCACTCAGCCGCCATGTGTAAAAGCCCAACTACCTTTAGATTCATGATGGAGAGGCCATGTGTAGATGCTCCAGCCCCAGCTGACCTTAGCCTTCCAGCCATCTCTTCCAAGGCACCAGATGTGACAGTGAGGCTGTCTTGGACTTTTCAGAGTAGCCCAATCTGTCAGTAACACATGGAAGGGAGAATTACCCAGCTGAGCCCTACTCTGACCCACAAATGTGAGATCATAAAATGATTGCAGTTAAGCCACTAAGGTTTGAGGGATTTAATAACAGGAACAACTTATAAACATATATACACACAGGATTTTACTGGTTATGTGTCCATAAGCCAGAAAAACTCAAAGAGGTGGCATGTTTACTATAGTTAGTAGTTGGGGTTTTGAAATGTTGATTTCCTTTTTTAATAGAGAGGACTGATATTTCCCTTTGATGATCTCTTTTGTTTATATTTAAGGCTTTGATAAAAGTCCTCCCATCCTTCTTCCCTTGCTCCTTTCCTTCTTTTCTGCCTTTTCAGTTAGATCATTGCAAAAAATAAATTACTGCAAATCTGACTTTTACTATTTGTGGCTTTATAACAAAGACTATATATCTATATCAAATTTGTGTGTGTAAAAATGAGATGTATGTCTATATATCTATATCTATGTCTATATATATAAGATACATATGCAAGCCTAAAGGTAGCGTTATTATAGATAGACATGTATCTTATTTTCTATATATTTTTAAAATTTATGGTGGGATTATTTTCATTTCATAGAAGCAGCAGACTACATTTAGTTTAGTGGTAAATTCTATTTCAAATAGAATTCTATTTCAAATAGAATTCTATTTCAAAGTGGTTGTGAGAATTAGACATAGCAATTATCTGGCTGATAATTTTCTGCATCTTAGTTTTATATGTGTAATTATGTTTACTTTGATGCTCCAGCTTATTTTCATAAAAGCCTTCTCCAAAATTAATATAATTTCAACCATCTTCATGTGAATACCTCAAATGAAAAAGTTAAATATGCTTTCCTTATTCATGTCTTCGGTTGCTTATATTTTAAATTAAATTTAGTTTTGATGGCTTTTGAGTCACACCAAAATATTACAAATCTGTTTCTAATGTTTTCTTGAATTTACTAAATTTAAAAAAATGAAGATAGAATGCCAGTTTTTGCTGCTCTCTGGATCGTACATATCTCTCAACTTTCTCTGAAACATTTTGTATGAGACCATAGACAAGAGAATATATTCTGTCTTTTTTTCAGTCAGGCTGAATTTTTACTTCTTAAACAGTACTTAAATTGCTTAAATACAAACTTGCCATTCAAAATTTAATGCAATTTATATATATATAATGTAGTTTTAGTTTTTGTGTATATGTGTTGCATTATAGCATTACAACTGGCATTGTATTACAAGTCTGTTATGAAGACTTGAGAAATATAACTCATTTCCATAGCTCATCAAATTGAATTATACCTTTACTGTGAAATAAGCTTACATGAATTAAGTTATAAATTATATTTTTGATATAAATGATATGAGCAGGTATAATTTAAATACCTTTGAAAAAGCATGTTTAATTGCAGTAATTTTCTTTTCTTTTTTCTTTCTTTGCATTTCCTCCCTTCCTTCCTCCCTCCCTTTCTTCCTTCCTTCCTTCCTTCCTTCTTTCTTCCTTTCTTTCTTTCTCTTTCTTTCTTTCTTTCTTTCTTTCTTTCTTTCTTTCTTTCTTTCTTATTAATGACTTCTTTAAAAGAGAAAATTCAAGGCTGCTTAAAGATTGAAAAAAATTAAAAACAACATGATTCCTTTCATTGTTTATAAATCTCAAACTAAGCACATATATGTACAAATGTTGACCTAATGGAATTCATTAAAAGTTTGCTCTAAATTTTCCTTGGAATAAATCAGTTATCTATAAAGATACCCCTTGTGGAGAGTTACTATAAATGATTTACTAGTACTAAATATAATCTATTAAAATATATATATTATCAAAACTTTAAAAAATATTTGTGTGATAAAGATTTTTTTCATAATGAAGAACACCTCAAAACCATTTGGTTTGACAAATATTTCTAAATTCTTAAACTTTCAAATTTACTTTCATGAAAACATGTGTTCTTTTAAAATATTTAAACTTGCAGAAAATTATATTTAATTTTGGTACAACTCAAAAATCACTGACTCCTATGTGTATTTCATTGTTAGTATATATCTATCAATAGAATATTGAAAGGAAAAATAGAGAAGAAAATTTCAGACTATCATTTCATAAATTACAGTCATAGTTAATACTAAGCTCGAATTACATAATGTTCCTTGAATTAACTAACAGTATCATTGCCTACTAATTCATTAATCCTGTCTGCAGTATGTACTGTGTACCTAAGAATCACAGTCACAGTATTTAGCATCCAGGAAACATCTAAATAACATAAATTTACTTAATTGATGCTTTCACCAAACATTTCATGAATATATATTACTGTATGGAAGGAACTATCCTAGGCATTATAGGACATTAAAACTGCAGTAATACATAGATTTAAGAAAGGAAAACTGAATTGAAGCCCTTGTCAGTGTCTGTATTCACCAAGTCATGGAGTATCACAGTGTACTAAAAGGATGGTTAAAGGGCATCCATTGTGACCCCACTGCCTAATTGACAATTTATAAAGGTTGGTTATAAAAGCCATATTTATCTGATCATTAATATTATAATCATCAAGTTCATCATGATCTCATAGAACGTTTGGAATTCTCACTATTTAATTATTATCCTAAATATATTGTCCATCTCAGTGGCTGAATAAATCATATTTTAACTCAAAAGTGTGTTTGGACTATAATGATTTCCCAACTCTATCTAAATAGCAGTTTTGGTAGAAAATAGTATGCCTTGGGTTGATCTCTTAGGAGCTGAATCGTACATACTTTTTTTTTTTTAGCATGATAGTTTGTGATGAGTATCAGATTTAAGGGAATTTCCTGATTATTAGTTCTAGAAGCCATCATGATGAAATGGGACATTTTTACAAATAGAGGTGTTTAACCAACACTTCTTATTCCAGCAGAGTATAGAGACTTAGAGATTAAGAATGTGCCAAAGGTTTGGAGACTGTTGGAACTCTGGAATCTAAATTTGTTTTACTGATCTAATCAGGGAATATCAGTTGGTAATTATATTTTTTTGAAAAATGTCAAAGCAAAACATTTACACAATTGTATTTTTTGATCAAGTTAAAGTGTAACATTCTAAAAAGTCACCTCCTTAATAAAAATTACATCATTATAATCATGAGAGTTAATTTTACAAGTAAAATGACTGAGCTTAATTAGCTAAGACTACTACTCTCCTTTGATAACAGTCACAAAATAAATTTCTTGTCTTGCTTTGTGTGAGAAACTTTGGGAATTTGTTTTGTGGTTTTAAAATTCAGCATGTCTAACTAAAAATGAGTCCATGCTTTCTTTCCTATTAGCTGGGTAAGACAGTAACCTTCCAGGGGTTTACACTGCTGCCAGTAAATCTTCTCCTGTAACCAGACACCATGATTTGTACTCAAAAGAAAATTTACTTATAACATGTGGGAATTCATGTTCAAATCTATCATCACTTCTCTTATTGGTGCTACATTTGTGTTCTGTGTCCTGTGGTGAACTGAAATAACCTCAGTGTTCCATGTGAATTGAGCAAGGAGATATCTACTCTAAATCATGTCTCTTTTGTCAGAAAACAGAAAAAAAGGGACAAAAATGAACAAACTGCTTTATTCAACGATATAATCCTAGTTACTCTCCTCCTCTACAAGCACTCCTTTTCTCTTTTATTTCCACCTCTAGCTTACAAAATGGTCTCTGCTTTCTAACTCTGAAAGTGTTTTCAATGCTAATGGATCCAACCACACTTCTCTCTAAGTATGCCTCAGATCTGTATCAGTTATCCCACCCTCTCGAGATCTAACAGCTTGTGTCTCTGAGGTACACAATGAATTTCTATTATATATCTTACCATTGGCTCAAACAAACAATCTATAAAGCCATCTTGTAAATTTTTAGAAAACTAACTTTTCCTTCTGCTGCTCTACTCCCAGTCAGTAACCACGTCAGCATTTTCACAGCACATAAATAACTGATAGTCAAGTAGCTCGTTATCCTTTCCCAATCGCCAGAGGGAGGTACTGAATTCGGAGATACTTTCATACAAAGTGTTTCTTTCTCTTTTCTGTCCCTATTACCTCACCCCCCAGTCTTAGTTCTTTAAAACTCTTATAATGCTAACATCAAAGAGTCTTTTTACCTGGTGTTCATTCTATTATACCAATCTGTTTCTCTATAAAATCAATTCTCCTGAAAAATATATCATCAAACTATTTGCTGAAAAAAAGTTCTTAGTGGTCCCCTGTCCTTAATTTCTGTATGATTTCCAGTAGCTATCTCCTTGAGGGCAAATTATTATTATTCTCAGTACATAGTTCAAAGTATCAGAACCTCTTCTAGAATTAATGTCCAGAATCTTCCCCTCCAGTACCCTCTGTAAAAGAGTTGGTGCCACTATTAAAAAAATGGTGAGATTTTGTTCTTTTTGATTGCCGAGTAATACTCCATTGTGTATATATATATCACATCTTCTTTATCCATCTAATAAGCTTTTAAAGTTTTTTTCATTTTTCTCTGACCCTTTCTGCTTTGTCATTGCTATAATCTCTTTTGATGTACATTCCCTAACTATTGTTGTCCCTCCGGTTCTATTTTCAGCTCACAGATCTTCTTATATTTACTGTTGTTTCTGGTCACCCTTGACTCTTGATTCCAGCTAGTATCACGATCCTATAGACTCAGATCTGTGTCTCTGACCTTCAGATTAATTAAAAATTCCATTTACCTTTTCATCCTGGAAGTGCTCTTTGTCTTCCTGCATTCTTTGTCCTACTTGATGGAACTATTGCTAAATGATTATCCAAATTATAAATCAAGGTGTGACCTTTGACTTTTTCATTTCTTTCATACCTGACTGTCAACTAATACCCAAGTTCTGCTGATTTTACTTGCTAAATATTTCTCAAATCAATTACCATCTTTCTATTTTTTTACATGGTTCTAATCTTCATTCTTTATTACCTACCATGGAACACTTTGTCAACTGGAGGGCAATTTTGGTCGTTGTCCTTTTCTAAGTTACCTGTCCATAAAGTTTCCAGAATGGTCTTATATAGAGCATAAGACTCTCCATTGTTCCTGCCCTTCTTAAATATTTCAATAGTTTCCCATTGTCTATAGGATAAAATCCAAATAATTAATTACATACAAGCTTGAAAGATCCTTCATAGTGAAACCCCTACTCAAATACCTCTCCTTTTTTATCTCCCACCACTTAATGCTTTGTACCTGTGGTCTCAGTAACATAGAAATACTTGTAGTGCAGTCATCAAATCCTACTGCTTTCTGTCTATTTTCTTTTAGTTATGCTGTCTCATTTGTCTAGAATGCTTTTACTACCTTATGCTGTTTGTATTATTCTGTAATAGTTAGCTCAGATGTCAATCTCCTTCAAGTTTTACTTGCTGTACCAGTTTTCTACTGCTGTGTAACAATACTCCTACAAACTTAGTGGCTTAAAAAATGTATTGGTATTTATTATTATTATTATTATTAATTTATGGTTTCTGTAAATCAAGAATCCAGGCATTGCTTAGCTGAATACTGCTTCATTGTCTTGTATGGAGCTACCATCAAATCGTCAATCAGTTTGAGGTCTCATCTGAACAGACTTGGGGAGTATCCACTTCAAGCTTACTTTGGCAGGATTACATTGGCTTATATTGGCTTATCTTGTTGGCAGAATTCAGTTATATGAGGCCTTTGGACAGAGGGTCCATTTATTTTTTTAGTTTTTGGCTAGAGGCCACCTTCAGTTCCTAGATAGGTATTGGTAAGAGGCAGCCCTTAAATCCTTAACATATGGGTCTCTCCAACATGGCTTCTTATATTGTCAAAGAGTACAAGCCAAGAATGCAATAGAAGGAGTATGCTAGAAAGATGGTAGCCACAACCTTATGTGATGCAATCATGAAAGTGACATCCCATCACTTTTACCATATTGTATTGGTTAGAAGCAACCCACGTGTCCTACCCACACTCATAGGGAGGGGATTATACAAAGACATGAATACCAAAAGGTAAGAATAATTATGGAACATTCCCTAGTTTTATTGAGGAATAACTGACACACATCAGTGTGTAAGTTTATGGTGTATAGCATGATGATTTGATTTTACATATATTATGAAATGATCACTACCTTCAGCTAAAACCCATCTTCTCATCTAAATACAATAAAAATAACAGAGAGAAAAAAAGAAAAAAAATATAAGGTTGTCCTTGTGATGGGAACTCCTAGGATTTACTCTCTTAACTTTTCTATATATCATACAGCCATTAGCTATAGTCATCATGTTGTATATTACATCCCTAGTACTTATTTATCTTAGAACTGGAAATTTGTATCTTTTGACCACCTTCCGCTAGTTTTCCCTCCCTTCACCTTTAGCCACTAGTAACCACAAGTCGAATCTCCTTTTCTGCAAGTGTGGTTTTCTCTTTTTAAATTCCACATGTATGTGAGACATACAGTATTTGTTTTACTCTATTTGACTCATTTCACTCAGTGAAATGCCTTCAGTGTCCATCTATGTTGTCACAAGTGGTGCGATTTCCTCATTTTTATTGCTGAATAATATCCTATTGTGTGTGCGTGTGTGTGTACCACTTCTTTAGCCATTCATCTATCCATGGACACATAGGTTGTTTCCATGTCTTGGCTATTGTTAATAATGCTGCTATAAACATGGAGTTGCAGATGTCTTTTCAAGTTAGTGTTTTCATTTCCTGTGGATATATTCACAGAAGTAGAATTGATGGATCATATAGTAAATCTATTTTTAATTTTTTAAGGAACTTTGATATTGTCTTTTGTAGTGGCTGCACCAATTTACAATCCCACCAACAGTGCACAAGAGTTCCCTTTACTCTACATCCATACCAGCACTGCTTATCTCTTGTCTTTTCAATAGTGGCCATTCCAACAGGTGTGAGGTGATATCTCACTGTAACTTTAATCTGCATTTACTTAATGACTAGTGATATTGAGCATCTCTTCATGTACCTGTTTGCCTTTCATATACAGAAAACCTTGGTTTGTGAGCATAATTCATTCCATAAACACGCTTATAATCCAAAGCATTTATTTATAAAGTGATTTTCCCCATAAGAAATAATGGAAACTCAAATGATTTTTCTATAACCCAAGAATATTCATATAAAAGTGATTATAATACTGTAACATATTACAAATAATAAAGAAAATACAAAATATAAAGAAAATAAATTAACCTGCACTTACCTTTGAAAACCTTCATGACTGATGTGAGGGAAACAAGAGAGAGGAGAGTTATCACTATCACTAATGGAATCACTGCTGTCTTTTGGCTTAGTGGAATCTTTTTCTGCATGAGGGCCATTGTATATGCCTGCATGGAAGTTGAATACAGTACAGTATTAGTAAATTCCTAATGTAACTGGCAACAAGGCAGCAGAGAAAAGGGTCTCTATCTGTAGGCCATCTGACCTAAATGAAGCAGAGCATTTCTAAGCTTACTCTTGTATGGAAAACCAAAGGAGTGTCCATAGGTGCTTTGAAGTGACAAAAAATACACTAATGTCAGTTGTGGGCACCTTCCAATGTTCTGAAAAATAACTGATTTCTGCCAAACGCCGTGGCCTGAGACTGAGCATCCGAGCATGGAAGATGATCACGCACAGTCCTGCCATGAGAGAAAGAGAGAGAGAGAGAGAGAGAGAGATAACTGCTGGCTCAATTGTGATCATGTGCTGTTTGGCATCATGCAGTACTCATATTGCAAGACATCACTCCTTTATCAAGTTAAAATTTATTAGAAATGTTTGCTTTTATTGTGAACACTCACAGGACGAGTTACTTGCAATCCAAGGTTTCACTGTATATTCTTTGGAGAAATGTTTAACCAGGTCCCTTGCCCATTTTGTAATTGGGTTATTTGGTTGTTTGTTTTGTTTTGTTTTGTTTTTTGTTGTTTTTTTTCTTTTTTTGGTGTTGAGTTGTATGAGTTCTTTACATATTTTGGATATTAACCCTTTATCAACTATATGGTTTGCTAATATTTTCCCCATTCTGTGAGGTTTTTTTCCCACTTGGTCATTGATTTCTTTTGCTGTGAAAAGCTTTTTATTTTGGTGTAGTCCCACTTGTTTATTTTTTAATTTGTTGCTTACACTTTAGGTGTCATAGCCAGCAAATTATTACCAAATGTATGTTAAGGAGTTCTGTTTTCTTTTAGGAGTTTCATATCTTATATTCAAGTATTTAATACATTTTAAGTTAATTTTTGTGAGTGGTATAAGATATGGGTCCTGTATACAAACATCCAATTATTCAAGCATCATTTATTAAAAAGACTGTCTTTTTCTCCATTGAGTATTCTTGACTCCCTTGTCAAATATTCACTGACCATATATCCTTGGGTCTCTTTCTAGGGTCTTGATTTTGTTCGATTGATCTTTTTGTTTTTATACTAGTACCATAGTGTTTTGATGACTGTAACTTATTTTAGTACGGCTTGAAATCAGGGATTGTGATTCAGGATTTTCTATATATGAAAGTATGTCACCTGCAAATACAAACAAATTTACTTTTTCCTTTTTAATTCTGATACCTTTTATTTCTTTTTCCTGCCTTATTCCTCTAGCTAGTAGTTCTAGTACTATGTTGAATAGAAGTGGCAAGAGTGGACACCTTTGTTTTGTTTCTGATCTTTGAGGATGACTTTCAACCTTTCACCATTGGGTGTGATGTTAGTTGTGGGCTTGTCATATATGGTTTTCATTATGTTGAGACAGGTTTGTTCTAAATATAACTTTAAGAGTTTTCATCATGAATGGATATTTAAATTTTATGAGATGCTTTTTTCTATGCCTATTGAGATAGTAATGTGATTATTTTCTTTCATTCTAGTAATGCGATCTATCACACTAATTGGTGTTGAATCATCCTTGCATCCCAAGGATAAATCTCACTTGATCATGATGTGTGATCCTTTTAATATGCTGGTGAATTAGTTTTGCTAGTATTTTATTGAGAATTTTTATATCTATATTCATCAAGGACTTAGCCTCTAGTTTTCTTTACTAATAATTGGTCTGTTCATAGTTTCCATTTATTTCTGATTTTGTTTGGTAAGTTTTATGTTTCTAAGAATCTTTACATTTCTTCGAAGTTTTCCAATTCTTGACATGGTTGTTCATAGTAGCCTCTTATGATTGAATTTCTGTGGTATCAGTTGTAATACAGTTTCTTTTTTTCACTTATAATTTTGTTCATTTGGGTACTGTCTCTTTTTTTCTTGGCTAGTCTAGGTAAGGGTTTGTCAATTTTGTTTATCTTTTCAAAGAACCAACTTAATTTGGTTAATATTTTCTATTGTTTTTCTGTTCTCTAGTTCACTTATTTATGCTCTAATTTTTTTTTTCCTTCTGCCAACTTTGGGCTTTTGCTTTTCTTTTCCTTAAGGCTTGTAGCTGGGTTTTTATTTGTGATCTTTCCTGTTTTTAATGCAGATATTTATTGCTGTAAACTTCCCTTTTAGAACTGCTTTTGCTGCATCCCACAAATTCTGGTATGTTGTGTTTCCATTTTCATTTGTCTCAAGAAATTTTTTTATTTCCCTTTTAATTTCTCCTTCAATCCATCAGTTTGTTCAGGAGGGTGTTGTTTAATTTCCATGTGTTTGTGAGTTATCCAGTTTTCCTCTTGTTATTGATTTCTAGTTTCATGCCATTGTATTCAGAGAATATATTTGATATGATTTCAGTCTTATTGAATTTGCTAAGCATTGTTTTGTGGCCTAATTGTAGAAAATGTTCCATGTGCACTTGAGAAGAATATGTACTTTTCTACTGCTGGATGTAATGTTTTGTATATGTCTCTTAGGTCCATTTGGTGTTTGAAGTCCGCTGTTTTCTTATTTATTCTATGCCTGGATGATCTATCCATTGTTGAGAGTGGGGTATTAATGTCTTCAACTATTATCGTATAGCTGTTAATTTCTCCTTGAAAGGAAATCACAGAATCTGAAGCAGGCTCCAGGCTCTGAGCTGTCAGCACAGAGCTGGACCTGGGGCTTGAGCTCACGAGTCTGAGTCTGAGATCATAACCTGAGCCGAAGTAGGATGCTTAACCGACTGAGCCACCCAGGCACCCCTTTAAGTAGAGAATTCAATTCGTTTACATTTAAAGTAATTATTGATAAGAAAGGACTTACTATTGCCATTTTGTGAATTGTTTCCTGGTTGTTTTGTAGATTTGTTCCTACTTGTTTCTTATCCTGCTGTCTTTTTGGTGGTTTGATATTTTTTGGTATCAGTATTTTTAGACTTTTTTTGTCACTTCTTTTGTGTAATTACTATAGGATTTTCCTTTGTGATTACTATGAGACTTACATAAAATACCTTAAACTTATAACACCCTATATTAATCTGATAACAACTTAACTTTAATAGAATTAGTAAATGCTACACATTTACTTCTCCTTCCCCTTACGTTTTAGGTTGTTGCTGTTACAGTTTACATGTTGTATGTGTGTGTGTGTGTGTGTGTGTGTGGGTTGGTGTGTGTGTGTGTGTGTGTGTATAATAACAATAGATTATTGCAGTTATAGTTATTTTATTATATTCATTTAAAAAAATTTAAACTAGAGTTGCACCACTATTATCATACTGCAGAACCTAAATATGAGTATATATTTACCATTACCAGCGATATTTATACTACCTTTTTGTGTTGTTATGATGTTAATTAGCATTGTTTTTTATTTTTTGTTTTTTGTTCTTTTTTTTTCTACTTCTACTCAGAGAACTACCTTTAGCATTTCTTGCAAGGCATGGTGGTAATGAACTCTCTCACCTTTTGTTGTTGGGGAAAGTCTTTATCCTTCTTTATTTCTGAAGGATAGTTTTACCGGGCATAGAATTCTTGATTGACAATTATTTTCTCTCAATATTTTGGATATGTCATCCTAATCTTTGGCCTGAGAAATTTCTGTTGAGAAATCCACCTGCAGTCTTACTCACTTTCCTTTTATGTAACTTCTTTCTTTTCTCTTACTTATTTTAAAATTCTTTCTTTGTCTTGACTTTTCACAATTTAATTATAGTGTGTCCTGATGTATCCCTACTTGGATTCAACTTATTTCAGCCTCATAGATCTGGATGTCCATTTTGTTTCCAGGATCAGGAAGTTTTTAGCCATCGTTGCTTTAAATATACTTTCTATCTCTTTCTCTTTTTCTTCTTCTGGAATTACTATAATGCAGATATTGTTTCTTCTCACTGTGCTTCATAATATCTGTAGGTTTTCTTCACTCTATTTTATTCTTTTTTCTTTTTGATCCTCTGACTCTATAATTTCCAGTGTCCTATCCCCCAAGTTCCTGATACTTTTTTCTGCACACTCAAGTCTACTTCTGAAACTTTTTACTGAGTTCTTCAGTTCAATTATATTTTTCAACTCAAGAATTTCTTTTTCCTTCTTTTCTTTTTTGATGGTTGTTGTTTCTTTGTTGAATGTCTCATTTTGTTCATGCATTGTTTTCCTAATTTTGTTTAATTGTTTTCTTGTAGTTCACTAAACCTCTTTAAGAGGATTATTCTGAATTCTTTGTTCTCACAGTTCATAGATCTCCATTTCTTTAAGGTCAGTTATTGGAGCTTTATTAGTTTCCTTTGGTGGTGTCATATTTACCTTTTTTTTTTTTTTATGATTCTTGATTCCTCATATTGGTATTTGTACATTTGAGTAATTGGGCTTCTCTTCCAGACTTTACAAGTTTGCTTTGGTTAGACACATTTCTTCACCAGTCAGCTCAGTTTGTGTTCTGAGGTATGTCTGCTGGTAATGTTCTCAGGCAGGTGAGGTCTGCTATTACGGTCTGCTTCGGGGTAAGGCAGTTGTTTGAGCTTTGAGGACAGGGACTGGGGAGGGACAGTGTTCCACTGGCTGAGAACAGTTGGAGAGGATGACTGGCTTGGTTCCCTACTCATGTAAGGGTTGGTTCCCTACCCATGTAGAATGGACTCCATAGTTGCTTGGATTCTCTCTTCAAGCTTACTACATAGGACTGGGTACTCTATTCAGTAATAGATGCAGCTATGAATTAGCTTCCCTGGCCTGGCAATGTAGCGGGATAGGACTCAGGTCCTGTATAGTTTGTTAATTAGGGACTCAATCAGGCTAGAGTATGCACTGAATTCTCTGGTCAGCTGAGACCACTAGTTTTGTTCTACAAATGGGAGAGGCCACAGGCTGTACTGTCTATTTAAGTGTTACTCTATATAGGGCTATTGAATGGGCTGTGCAGCTTCGCATGTGCTCTGGGTAGGTTTCCTGGTTAGGCAAGCTGTATTCAGTTAGGCAAGCTGTATTCAGTGATGAGCTGGGCTATGAATTAGATTCTCTGACCAGGTGCATGGGAGAAACAGCTTTAAAGCTGATAAAACTCTCTGTTGTCTTAACTCAAACTGACCCATATCCCATGTTCCCTGATAGAAAAGGGTCTTGGTTTTGTTCTGCAAACTATTAGTTCTGCCTGCCCACATCTTGACTTGAGTGCCACTGGTCAGCAGGATTTCCAGGAGTTATTTCCTATCCTTCTGGTTAGATGCTGGAAGACATTCTCCACTGTGGGTGGGGCTATGTCTCAGCCCCCTTGCCTTAGGGAATGGGTGGGGCCTCTTCAGGCTATTCCCAGTTTCCCAAACAGGCTCTCCTGTTGAGAGGGGCTGGGAGCTACCCTCAGCCTTGGCTATGAACTAATTATCTTGCCTGCACATAGCACAGAAGTGCTCCATGATAGGTACTACTAGCTTTGCTGTGGGGATAGTCAGCTCTGCCTGCCTGCCTCTAGGCTTGAATGCTGGTGGTTTGCACAGAGATATTCCAGAGAGTAGGAGCTGTTCTGTGAATCCATTTCCCCAACTTCTCTGATATAGCCTGAAAGCATTCTGAATTATGCTGAGGGAAGTTGTATACCTCAACTCATAGGTTTAACTTCTCATTGTATGCCAGGGCCCAGCAACCATTTCTTGTGAAACAAAAATAAAAGCTGTTTCTGGCATTCTTCTCTTCATTTCTCTCTCTTTCTTTCTTTCTTTCTTTCTTTCTTCCTTTCTTTCTTTCTTTCTTTCTTTCTTCTTTCTTTCTCTTTCTCTTTCTCTTTCTTTCTCTCTTTCTCTCTCTCTCTCTTTCTTTCTTTCTTTCTTACCAAACAGCTGGCATGGCAGTTGCTGGAGGACTCTCATTTCTGGAGTGGCCCTTTTCCCTGTAAAGTGACAAATATTCTTAACTATAGAAACAATGGTATAAATTTCTATTGGTTTTCTGAGCAATCTCACAATATAGGTCTAACTTATTAAATGGCTGAAATACTGTCTTTTTGCAGTTAAAGTTCTAGAATAGAGTATTTGGAAAAGATATTTATACTATTGTATTTTATAGATTAAATAGATTTCTATGGACTAGCCTGGGGGCCTGCACAGTAATTGTAAACCTCCATTTGAAAAATCGTTCTCTGTGATATCCATTAATTAATTCATTGATTCATTTGTTTAATAAACTTTTCTGGAGCCTTTCCTATGTGCTAGATAGAGCATTACTAATACGTGCTGTCATAGCCCTCAGGAGATGACAGTGTCAAAATGAGAAGCATCTATGTAAACTGATAATTATTATTTAACATGTAATTTGTTTCAAAAGGAAGATTTGCATGTATTACTCTGGGAGACAAGGAAAGGTCTATCTGATGGAGAACTTGAACCTGTCTTGAAGAATTAGGAGGCATTTATCACAAGTCGGAGGTTTGTAGAGAGCATACTAAGCCAAGAAACAGTATACTAAAAGCCACAGAATTCTGGAAGGAAAGGTGTCATTTAGGAGTGACTGAAGAAGTTCGGTGGGAGAAATGATGAGAAGTGGTGAGAGATGTGGAAAATGTTTGCCAGAGCCTAGAATGTAAAGGTACTAGGATAAGGAGTTTGAAATGTTCAGTGATATTTATACAAGAAAATGACTGGATCCAGTTTGCTTTGTGGGAACTCTGGGGGCAGAAATATCCATTAGAAGGCTCATGAAAATGCCCAGCTGAGCAACAACGATGGCCTTATTGAATGCAGTGGCAGCAGAGTTGCATAGGAGGATATTCGTGTGAGAGACAGTACTGAAGGAGAAATAATAGGATTTAATGGCCAAGTAAGGGGGCGGTGGTAGAGGTCAGCAAGACGGGTAATGGTGCTGGAAAAAATTGGGGGAAAAAAGTAGAGAATATTGCAGATTTGTGTCTGAGGAACTTGGGAACTTACTGTTCATGGAATATGAGAAAATGAGCTGGTTAGGAGTAATAGCTAATGAATAGGTGATGTTTGAAGTGGAATTACAGTTTTAAAACTCAGGAGTCCACACCATTTCCTGAAAATTGCTTCCAAACATAAGTTTCTCCTTTTACTTGTTCAATATCTTGGTCCCACAGGAGAAATTGGTTATGTTTTTGTTCTCAAATGTATCTTCTAGACAATAGACCACACACTAAAGTCAGCATTCCTTTAAAATCCAGCCAAGCAGAATGACCATCCTGCCTTGAGCCCCATCTCTACTCCATGCAGATAGTTTTATTTCACTTTTTTGTTTTAATGAAAGCTTATCAAGACTCATCTTATGTGACATATGATTTTGGCACCTAGAATAAATTGATAAATGAATGTGTAAAAAAGTATCTTTTTCTTGAACTCTGAGGTTTGCCATCTTTTTCCTAGGCTCTTAGTCTTGTATCAGTTAGGATTCAACTAGAAAAGCAGAAACAGTAAGAAGATACCCATCTTCCTATCTATCAAGATAGATATATTGATCTATCGATATATCTTGTGAATTAAAGGAGTAACTACAGAGAATTGACTTATGGGGGCTGGGTAAAGTCCCTGAAAGCTCTCTCTCTCTGTGTCTGGTGCTACCCTGAAGTCCACAGGGTAAGCAGTCAAGAAGAGAAAATCACCAGCCAGCTGGAACTCCACAAGAATCAGCTGAGACCTCATAAATGCCTGTGAGATCAGTTAGCAGATAAGCAAAATGTGTGTGCCACAAGACTGCTATTGACTCTCTTACATCCTCTAAAATTTCCCCTCTTAGCTTTGGAAGCTTTTTTATCCAATCTGGGCATTGTATTTACCTTCACACAAACAACAGAAGAAGCTCTTTGCCCTTCATTCACACTTACTTTGTCAATTTATAATCTTGGGTAAGCCTCAGAAAGTTTAGCTCTGCTGGAGAAAGCAACATCATTGTGTTAACAGATGCTTCTGAGTCTTTATGCTATCCAAACTCCATTGTGCTTCACCGCTCACTTCCCAATCTTTTATTATTCCTTAGTGATGATATGCTACTGTGTTTTTTTTTCACACTTCTCAAGCTCTCAAATTCAGCTTCAATCTTCTGACTCTGACTATAACCTTATCTTTTCCATCTCAGAGTCTGTAGGAAATAAAATTATATGAATCCCTGAAAGAGCAGAGAGATGAGGGACAGAGAGAGAGAAAATCCCAGCAGGTTCCACACTGTCAGTGCAGAGCCTGATGCGGGGCTCAAACACACGAACTTCGCGATCATGACCTGAGCCGAAATCAGACTCTGACAACTGACTGAGGCACCCAGGTGCCCTGCTTTGAATTTTTCATCTTTTTCCCTCCATTAAACTTATAAGCTTGTTTACATCACCCATTTCCTTAAATATGTGTGTATTTTGAATCCTACCTCCACCCCTTTTTTTAAACCAGGTTCTACCACAACCACTCTGTGAAAAGTCCTAAAAACAAATAAACTCCTAATTAGCAGATCTAACGTACTCATCTCTGTTGTCATCCTCCCTGACCTTTCTGCAACATGTGGCCAAGTTTACTTCTTGACGCTGTCATCTTAGATCACTTCCTAGTCTTCTTTGCTATCTCCTTCTTTACCTAGCCCCTAAATGTAGGTTTCTTTCAGGATTCTTTTCTTGGCCTACTTATTCTAAGCTGTTCTTTCTATGATTGATTATGAATTCAAGGAGCTCCTTTATGAGAATAGAAGAGCAATTTTTAACAGAGATATGATGCAAGCCATATTTATTATTTTCCTAGTGGTCATCTTACAAAAAGTAAAGAAATATAATATAACTTTAATAAACTTTATTTAACTCAATATATCTACAACATCACCATTTTAACGTGTAATAAATTAAAAATTATTGATAAAATACTTAACATTTTTTTTGGTACCATCTGTTTAATATCCAGTATGTACTTTACTCTTAGCACGTATCTCAGTCAGGCACTCAGTAGTCTCATGAGGTTAGTAGCCACTGTCTTGGACATTACAACTCTGGAATCTATAAACTTGTCCTGAATATTTAGTTCCAGAGCTGGAATTCCAACCCCCACTAAGATCCCATGTTCAATTTATTATTTGTACAATCTATCACTTGTGATGGTGGCAGTTATTTATAAAAACACAAGGCAACAATTTTACTCCATTGCTCACCTATCTTTATGGTTCTCCACTGACTAATGAAAGGCATACTAACGAACATAAATCTTGGAGTCCCAGAAAATTCTGTTTGACTAGCATCACTAACTGACTTTCACATGATTTGGGACAAGTTACTCAATCCTTCATGAGATTCTGTTTTGTCATCTAAAATAGGGAGCAAGTAATACTTATCTTTTGGATTTGTTATAGGAATATGTTGATATTGTTCCTTACATGGTAGGTAGGCCATTAACATGACAGTCAAGGTTCTCCATTCTTAACATATATTTCCAATGTTGTGTCCTCCTCTGAGATCCTGTACATGCCTGTACATCCATACCTGTACTCTCATTCATTTATACCTTCATTTCTTCATTTTTCAGAAAACATACCTGTAATGAGCTAGGTCCCTTGACTAAAACTTCCCTTAAGGAATTCATTTATTCATCAATTTGTTCATTCAAGAAAAGTTGATTAAACATAGACTTTGTGCTCTATGTTTATGTTTGAGGTAAATTACTGATAAAAAGAGACAAAACATTTATGGAATTTATGTTTTAGTTGAGAAGACAAAAAATAAAGAGTAAGTATAATCAATTAAAAATTACATAGTGTGGTAGAAGCCTATAAATGATATGGGGAAAAAAATTGAACAGAGTAAGTGATATCAGGAATGGAGAGGAGTCTCTTATCCCCTCTAAATCCCTGGATACAACAGTTTCAGTTATGCATCTTCAAATGGTGTGTAACTAGGGCTTTGATCATAATAATCATTAAATAAAGAACAATTGGATTTAATGAAATGTGTGGGTAAATGCAATCCAATTTCTAACCAAGCATTGTAGACATGAACTTGATGAACCCTTTTTACTTTAAATTAGAGCACCCTTGATATTCTCTAGCAGAGTTCTTACAGCTGGCACTCTAATCGGTACCTTTGTTTCCCCATAATTTTAATTCTTCAAATGGGGTATAGTACAATAAGTATAGGAATAGTGTATGGATCCTGTGCCATTCAGAACGTATAGACAGTCATAGCTCCATGTTGTAGTATTATGCAAAAAAAATGAGAGGGCTGGTAATCCAAAAATTTCAGAGTTTTTGAAGTAGGCAAACTCGAGTAGCCTTAAATAGGTGAATGTATCTTAGTCTCTTAAGAAGACTATTGCATATAGTATGCAGCATTTCTCAGCCAATTAACAGAAGAACTGATTCGTGAAAAGATTAAAATTCGTGTAAGTACACATTTGGAAATTATGTTCTGGAAAACAAATGGTAGTGCAGTCAGAAGTGCTCGTACTGTGAATAAGATAGTTATATAATTTATCATTGAAAGCAGACATTTTTGAGAATGAAATCACAGTCAGTAATTATGCCAGGAGAACAGGCATCAACTGAGATTGTCCCCAGTAAGTTGGAGCATATGGTCACTCTGTCTGTAAGACACCTTATCTATAGTTCATTGTACATTCATATATTTCCTCACATACATTTTCTCCTTAGTTTTTCCAGCTCCTTGGGAGGTGGGTCTAAGGAAAACCCTGCAGAAAAGGAAGTAATAGTTAT
Organism: Paguma larvata; assembly: GCA_030068075.1. NCBI lineage: Eukaryota > Metazoa > Chordata > Mammalia > Carnivora > Viverridae > Paguma > Paguma larvata. The sequence continues at coordinate 50,583,851 of CM057838.1, read as the reverse complement.
GTGCTTCTTTTGGATGAAGATTTTTTTGAAATTTTTAGAAACATAAAGAGAGAAAATGAAAAATGAAGACTTTGAGGAAATATGTGCTTAACCTTTACAAACAAATTAAGGAACTATATCATTCTTGTAGCTAGCAACTTAGTGAGACTTTTCAACTTAAGGATTTGTTTTGGTTACCTTTCCAGAGAAATTATGAGAGAGGTAATTTTGCATATACTGAAATATTTTTGGCTATTTTTGAAATGGGGACCAATATCAATGCTTATAAAGTAAAATTTAAAAAAACTGTAGGTTTGGAAATTTTTAATAAAAAGTAAACAATTATGTAAAGTCCATGAAACTTGACAAAATAAATTGTGATTTTTCATGAATATATGAGCAGTATGTATGTATAATTAAATGTTGTACACCTCGCTGTAAAAATCTACACTAAATTAAGGGACAGATCAGACTCATGTCTTTTGCAACAAGTTCTATTTCTGTTCTTCATATAAACAAACAAAGCAAACTAATAACTTGCTTTTCTTAAAGTAGAATTCAGTATTCCTTATACTAATTATAGCCTTCCTTCAGCAAACAGTTTTTAAATGCAGCATCTAAATTCAGAATCATTGGGCATTAAAAAAAATAAGAAGAAGAACATTATTCAGAAATACTCCATAAACTAAAAGAGGTAATATTTTTATAGGGTTTTGGATAAATGTTTTATGACTCTCGGAAGAGAAAAGTTCTAATTTTATTGAAGAACATTTTGTCCTCACATCTCCTTCCAAGTTTAGTAAATAGAGAAAGTCCCCAGTGCAAAGGCATAAAGTGCTTATGTATTCACCAGAACATATTTGTTTTTAGGAGACAGTAGTATTAATACAGTTTAAAGAAATTCATTATTAAAGTGTAAACTTATCCTGAGTTGAGTTAAAGGATAAACCACATTGTAATTTTTCTAAAGCAGATGAACATCATAATTTGCATTTTCTGTTTTCCTTTGACCTGACTCTGATTACCTTTGAGTCTGATTGTCCCCAAACGAAGCAACCAGCCTTGACATGTATAGACAGAAGACATGGTTACTCTGGCAACAGGCACCATGGACCACATGTGACCCTTTTCAGAAGAAAGTCTATGCCTCCTGTTTAAAACATAAAACCAAACAAAAAATCTGCTGTCTCCTACTTGAAACAAAACAAAGTCCCTGCTTTTTAATAGTAACAGAAAAAAATATTTCCAAGAAATTTCAGCTTCTTTATTTGGCAAACTATTTTACTGTGAATTTGAAGATGGATCCTCATCAATGTGTTAATTTCATCACCGATTGATTAGGTAGCTATAAGGTAATGAATCTGTTTCTGGCACTTACAGTCTGAAGATCCAGCAGAGGGAGCCCACATGTTGTTTTTTTAAATGTTAGTCTAAAATTATGATATATTTTTATTTTAAATGTTCTAATAATAGACTTCTTGATATTTCTGGATTCTAGAGATACCTACCCATTGAAGTATAAATTAATGTCATTTTGTCACTTTGTTTAAATCTAATAAAGTGCCAGTATTTCTTAATCCATGGTTATGTGAGTAAAAAATTTTTGGATCTTTTTTTGTGCAACCAATTCAAGAATACTCAATGGTACTGATCTAACCTTTACTTCAGATTTCCCAAAGTTTTTACCCATATTCACCCCCAACCCCCACCACCACCCACCTCCCCAGTGTTTGACTAGAGATAGTCAGGGGCACACCCATGAGAAATGTCATGGAATAGTCCTCTGAGGACAAAAAAATTGAGAATCCCTAGTTGGTTCCATAAAAAGAACACAAATGGTTTACATCGCATTGTTTTCTTGTCAAGAAAGATGTCTTTGAGAATGACAAGTGTTCCATAGGAAGCTGTGGGATTCCAGGACTTGCCTTGCTCCCAGAAGACAGATAGAGATTCTGAGTGTTGTTTATCAACCAAGGAACAATCATTTCCTCAGTCATTCCTTCAGAGATATTCATTGATTTCCTTCTGTATTCCAGTCACTGTTTCAAGTTTGGGAAATATAAACATAATAAAAATAGCTATGATTTATTGAGTTCTTATGATATGTTATAGATACTATGCTACATAGTCTCTTTTAAACCTTATGATAACCAATTTGCAGATGAAAAACTGCATCTCAGAGAACTTAAAATAAATTGCCTATGCTCCCAAAGGTAATAAGTAACAGAGCTTGAATTTGAATGCAAGTCTGTAAGGCCCTAAATTTCATACTGGCAACTGCTATGAAATACTGCTTTCCTAGACTCAAGGGGTTCACAGCCTGTTGATTTCAGTCTTGCACAAATTTCTTGCCCTTAATACAAAGACTTTTAGAAAGGCAAAGAAAAAGTAGTTAATATATGAGTGTTTATCATGTACCATTTACCATGCTAGATGCCTTCTATGTGTCATTAATCTTTATAGCAGCCCTAAGATACATATTACCCCTCCTTTACAGGTGAAGAAATGGAGGCCTAGGAGATTATATAATTTACCCAAAATGATACCATGAACACAGGGTTTGAATTTAGATCTTTCTGATTTTAAAATCCTCTTTGTCATCCTATCTATACCTAACGCAGTTATTTCTTCCAAACAGTTCTTCAAAAATAAATGTTTCCCAAGTAATTTGAATTTAACTCGTAGTATGAAGTATTTTAAAGGAAACTCTCTAACCCTCAACTCAAAATTCTTTCATAGTTAAGTTTCTTGAAGTATATATATACATGTTTATATTAATTTTTAAGTAAAAATGTTTTATTTTGGATTCATCAGATTATCTAAGCATTAACTATTAGTCGAAATAAAGAATCATAGACTTTAAAAACTGGAATGGATCTTAGTACTCATTAGTATGATTCTTATTTTGTTAGTGTGAAAATAGGCCCCTCTGAGAAATTATGACTATTTTGGTTTCCCATCATTAGTAAGTGACAAGACAGAACTACCATTCTAACCCAGGAACCAGCACTTTCCTATCCAGTTTCAAAATGAAAGAATTTAAGATGAATTGTATTAGAAACCTATTTAATCCTCAAGTAGTAACCTGGGTCATAACCTGATGTTGACTTTAGCAAATTAGTTTTCATGAGGCTAATGCTGGATTGTATTCATGGTGTAAAAATTAAAATTAATATAAGTCTTATCTAAAGTAAAAAACAGAAAATTGATTCACAGCTCAAAATTTAATAAAAGTAGTTTAAGAATTCTTTTGAGATCAAACTAATGAGTCAAAGAGTAAAATTTTTGAGCTTTTGTTTGGGTAAAACACCAACTTGAACCATATAATTAATATTAAAATATCAAGTTGGGATGATCAATTGGATTATGTCATTGGTTTGCTAAATCACTGTTTTAAAAAAAAATCTAATGTTTATTTATTTTAGAGAGAGAGAGAGAGAGAGACAGAGAGAGAAAGAGAGAGACAGAGCACAAGCAGGGGAAGAGGGAGACACAGAATCTGAAGCAGGCTCCAGGCCCTGAGGTGTCAGCCCAGAGCCTGATGCAGGGCTTGAACTCACGAACCCTGAGATAAAGAACTGAGCTGGAGTCGGAGGCTTAATGAACTGAGCCACCCATGAGCCCCGCTAAACCACTAATTTTAATTATACATATAGTTCATTTTCATTCAGCAATTCCCTATGTACAGTTTTTTTTTTGAGGCTCACTTCTGTCATTTGCAGATGGACTGTTTATGTAGGTATCTTTCAACACACACACATACTTCCCGCATGTGCATAGGTGCATACATAACAAGTGTATACACACACAGTTTTATTTAAAGTTTATTTATTTACTTTGAGAGAGAGAGAGAGAGAAATAGAAAGCATGTGTGAACAGGGGAGGGGCAGAGAGAGAGAGGGAAAGAGAGAGAATCCTAAGCAGGCCTCACACATAGCATAGAACCCCACATAGAGGCTCGATTTCACAACTGTGAGATCATGACCTGAACCAAAATCAAGAGTCAGTCCTTAACAGACTGAGCCACCTAGGAGTCCCTACATACACAGTTTTTAAAGCAATTCCTGACACTTTTGCAATGAACTTAGAGTCATAGAAGCAAAGTTGGTTAAGTGAGGATAGGCTATAAGCTAAATCGTGATGGCTTTCTGACCCTGATGTCTTGAGAAGTTCTGAAAAAGTTAAGTCTTTGCTGGGGTAAGGGCATCTCAGTGGGAAGACAAATTTAGCTTTTAGAGGTCTTGCTTTCATAAAGTCCTCTAACCATATCAACCTCATCAGATGTCCATGATATGATCTTAGCAGTGATAAGACTCATGTATAAGAAAATCTGACTGAGTCTTAACTATGTTATTGGCTAAGTATATACTTCATAAACTTTCAGAATTGGCCTGGGGCAGAGAAAAATTAGCCAACCACAAAGTAATGATTGTATACTAGAAAAGCCATTCAAAAGAAATTGCAGATATGGCATTCAGTTTTAGAGAGGCTTACCATTGTTTCCATTGGAGGAAACAGGGCTAATGAAAAAATACCCAAGAACACAAAAATTAAAACAACAACAGCAACAAATGTTTAACTGTATTGTCATCCTGCTTTTAGTTCTTTTTAAATCTGTTTCCCTTTGTTCTTTCTTAGTCCCTGACCCTTGCAGACTTTCCACAGTTGTTGGTTGAATGGATAAATCCTGGAAGCTAGTATTTGCTGAGTGCTTTTTGTGTGCCAAACAGTATAATGAAAGCTTCTAACTACATTTTCACATTTAAACTACATAAGTTTCAGAAGTTCCAGTGGTGGAAACTGAGACTTCTGTTCCATGATCAAGGTCACCCAGTTAGTGAAGGAGGCAGGATTTGAAGCAAGATCTGTGTTTCTTGGGGATGGTGCTTTTAATAACTAGGATATGCTGTCTTAAAGCAAATTAAAGTTGGAGTGTTTCCATCATGAGTTAAATTATTGGTGTGCACTCTCATTCTGATCACATTTTTTTCAAGTGACAATGGTTATAGCTTGTTGCTACAAGTTTTCCTGGTTTACATAAGATATTTTATTTGGTTTGCTACAAATGCCTCCTTAAGGAATGTAGGGACCCTGGACTTAATGTAATTTCAGGTCACTGGTTGACCCAGCTCCAAGATTCCTGTGAAAATATTGCTTCTCACAGGGAAAAGATACATTCAGGACTTAGGAGCTGATGTACAACATTTCAGTTCTTACCACAAAGCCCAGAACTTCTGTGCATAAATGGACTTTGGATCATGCTATGTTATAACAGCCTATCACTTTGGCACCTAGTTATCACCTAACTGACATTCAAATTCCAGTACAGCTAGAAAAATGACTCTTTCCCCCTGAACAGTACTTTAAACAAAACTTGAACCTAAAGTGGGATTTGGAGTTCACCTCTGAGCTCATGGAAATGTGAATAAGGTCTAAGACCAGGTCAAACTGGTCAAATAGCTTAGAATTCAGTCTGATATTTTTTCTTTCTTAATTAAAAAAGGGATTATTTTCTCTTGCCATTGAGTGACCTTAGGGTTGGGAATATTGTATAACCCAAGCAGCCATCTTAATAAATTAGTCAGGAAATACACTGTTTAAACAATCTTGTTTTTTTGGCCTGTGGGGAGAATATATGGTTAAGTGAGCTAGGGGCTGGGGTAGAGCAGGAAATTTACATGACGAACATCAGGGAATTGCATTCTTTGTGCATTCAGGATCTGCCATAATTCATTGCACTGAGTAAATCCTATAAAGCAACTTCTAGTGTGTTGGATCTATAAAAAAAACTTTTATCACTGTTTTAGAATAGCTTACTTACCTAGAAAATTCATTTGTTACACAGTTGAATAAATTCGTAGTTCTTGTTCTTCCATGAGGCCATATAACACATTTGCTATGTTTTTTATTTTGAGTTCCGTTTTCTCACAAGATACAAGTTGAGACAAAATATGACCTAACTGGCTATTCCTCTGCAGGTGACCTCTTTCTTTTGGTATAAATATGGATGAGTGGCTTCCTTAGTTCAGGCCATTCCTTTGAAAATAACCTGAATTAAATGTGATTTTCAAGAGACTGTCTGGAGATGGGATCTAGAAACAACTAGATTAAGCCACTTCTTTAATCACAGAATCTCTTGGTTGAAAGGTACCTCAAAGGTCACACAGTACAACCACACTAACTACAGTTTACTATTAACTACAATCAGTTAATATTCATCAAATACTTGCTAGCACCATATGATCCAAAGTTTTTGATCAAAAAATAAACATTTTAATTTGATTTCCTATGCTGTCATCACTTTAAAACCCTTGAAACAGTTCCTGATCAATGCTGTTTAAGACGTAGTATAACAGCAGTTGGGTAAGGTACATGTTTGTGGAAAGTTTGATGGTAGAGTGGTGTTGTGTGACCGCTGTTGTTGGGCTGTTTTACCCAGTTAGCACAGGGGCTCTTCAGTCGGCAGGTGATCTGGGTTCGAACGTGGCTCTGATGTTTGCTAGCTCTGCGATCTCAGGTGCTATACCAGCATCTCTAAGTCTCAGTGTCATTTATATGAAAAGGAATAGCAAAACACTGACCTCACAAGCTTGTTGTAAAGATCAAATGGAATAATATATATACATTTCATAGCATGACGCCTTACACATTATATGTACTCAGTATGTACAGCCATTATTTATATCTATATTTACTGTTTTTTAATACATTATTTATATCTGTGTTTACTATTATTATCCCACGATGGTCCTTTTGACAGCATAATAGATGTACCTGACATATAATATAGGTGCTCAGTATATATTTATCAAATAAATGAATAATTAAGTGAAGGAGATATCTTATCTAATACAAGTTGGTTAGGATTAGTGAGTATTCATCTCAAAACATTTGTTATACATTACCCCTATGAGCACAATCTGTATTGATATGTAAGTTAATAAAGACATCAAACGTGGTGGGTGATCTCTGCTCACTCGTGGAAACCTACATCTTGAATGTAAGTGAGTTGAGGTTTATACGGAAACATGGCATAAGGTAATTTTACCCAGAAGAAAAGATGTCATCGTTTATTTACAGCTAAACCTAGGAGGCTTGGCCTAGACCTGCTTCATGGCCTAAACAGGTTTGGTAGGTTTGAGGCAAATAAAATGAAGAGCAGCTGTTGTTTAATAAGTTTGAGCAAAAACATGGACTCAGTGTCCTCACATTGACTTTAGGTAGTGTTGATTTCAAGATCCAAAGTGGTGGTGCAGTTCCACAGTAGAACGTTGCTGTAGTCAGCATTTTCAGTGGTTTCTTATTCTTCCTCATTCTTAGTAAAGAAAAAAGTATTTGAATATCTGATATGAATGATCAAAACATGCAGCTGCAAATGAGGAGGGAAATTTCATTACAAATCACTAACAACATTAGTAAACAGAATGACATTAATCAAAGGAATAAGGTGCGTGCTATAAACTACCTTTTTAAAAGAAAACAATTTTTCAAAACCATTTTTGAAATACTGAGGGATTATGGTATCCCATGCATTCTTAAAAACTTTACTATATTATCTTCATTATCTTCATTGTGGACTGGTTTGTTGCAGTTCAACAACTATTTCTTGAGCACTTACTCTGCGCTAGTGATTTGGCTGCTGAGGAGATTGTACAAATGAGGGAAATAAAACTAGTTTTAGTTAAAAGATGTTCAGTGCTTGTGATGAATAGGAAGACATTATGAGGGAAACCAAAGGTAGATCAGAAAGGTCAGAAAAAGTTTCCTAGAGGGGATTAAACTTGAGATGTGTTTTGAAAGTTGAGTAGGAGTTAGTCTGAAAGTGGGTGGTGGGGTTAGAATAGGGCATTTCAGGTAAAGGGAGCAACATGCCAAAGACACATGAACATGCTGCTCGTGAGGAACCCCAAGTCATACCACATGCCCAGAGTGTGAACTGTGGGGTGAGGAGGGCAGGAATAAGACAGGGGCAGTGAACTGGGGCAAGTCGTTTATTTCAGTTCCTTAGCACGATCAAATCACAGTATGCTGGAATTTTCAAAATGTGTCCCAATGCTTAGTAATAACTGTTGCTTGGGAAAAAAGAGAGCATAAGTCAAATGTGTGTGGACTTTGCTAGGTTAGACACTGTTATGTACCGGTTTATTTCAAGTCTTTTTAGGACATTTATTGTGCCAATGGCCTTTGTGATTTTGCAGAAGGATTTGTACATAATATTTTCTAAACTTATGTGGACACGGATGATCTTGCAGGATTGGTGTTTCATGGGATACACTCTTGGGAACCACTGCTGCAGATAACAGGGAGTCTGTAAATAATTTTAAATATGAGAATATAGCTAATTCTGGTAGCAGGGTGGACGAAGAAAGTGAAAGGGGAAAAATTAAATGGAGGCAGATAATGATCTTATAATAGTCTTGGAGCGGCATACAGAGAGTTGGATGGAACAGACCCAACCTTCATCAGTAGGCAACAAGGATGAAGAGAAGGTTATTGATTGAGAAGCACTTAGGAATCTATGGGAAACACAGATATGATGATTTTATTCTTCTATTTAATTATGAGGTTGAAATCAGCAGGACAAGGCAACTGATTGCACATGAGGGTGATGAGAGAATGAATGAATCTATAATGACTTGGGTTCCCAATTTGGGAAAGTGGGTGACAAATGGTGCTTTTCATTGAGATCTGAAATACTGGAGGAATAATTTGGAATTAATAGGACTGGGAAGGGGACTTTTAGGCATATATGATTTAATATTCCTAGGGAACATATAAGTTGAATGTCATATAACAAGTGATATGGATATGGGAGACATGAGGATCCAATTGTAGTTCAATCTCTGTGAATGGACAAGGTCATTCATCTAGGGAGGAACATGGATAATTTTACCAAAAAGCAATTTTCAAAAAGCCATCCCTTTCAGGGAGTTTCTCTTAGAGGTTTAGCCATTTAAGAAAATGCCTTTTGGCTAATTATACATTGACAAATTGTCCGTAGGCAAATTGACCTAGAGCCACTAGGAAAGCTGTATAGCATGAGAATTTAGGATCAACATGAACCTTTGAATTAAGAGGCCTCAGGGAAAGATAAGCTCATAAAAGATAAATGAAGAGCTATAGATACTACCAAATTTTCACCAGCATGATACTTTATACTGCTAAACAAATATTTATTCATATAAAAATGACAGCCTCAACAGAATTAATACAATATTTAAGTGGCAAAATAGATGGGAAAGTGTTTTTGTTTTGTAATGTACTTAAATGGTCCAAGGTCAGGATTAACTGAACTACTTTATTTCTATCAACAGTCCACTATTAACCATGTCACCCATTTCTGTTATGTATTTTTAACATAAACCAAACTAAACTTAGACTTTACTGCCTATAATAGTGATGGCTGAATATAGCTAGACACATTATACATGTATAACTAATAGCAGCCAGCATTTTGGAAGATGGAAATAAATGAGTATTTTATTTCTAAGATCCCTTGCTTAAATAAGAAATGACTATGCTTCTCAGAACTTGCTTCTCAGAATTAACTCTCTCTTATATATATATATATATATAGCTTGTGTTGGGGCACAATCTGTGCCTGGGATCTCAGGTCATCACCAAAGAATGAGTGTGTGACCTCATGTATATGAGGACCAAGTGGCCAGTAGAACAAGCAGAAGACAGGGTTTCTAGCCTTGGGATTTATTTAATAGTTTTAATTTTATTTTTAATGTTGTTTTATTGTGGTAGTAACATCTAACATGAGACCTACCTTCTTAACAAGTTTGTATATGTATGGTACAGTATTGTTGATTATAGGGACGATGTTGTACAACAAATTCCTAGAACTTTTATGTCAGATGTATTTGAGACTTTATGCCTCTTGATTAGCAACCTCTCATTTCACCCTTCCTTCATCCCTTGGCAGCCACTCTTCTAGTCTTTTATTATATGAATTAGATAATTTTAGATACCTCATATAACTGGATCATGAAATATTTATCCTTCCATGTCTGGTTTATTTTACTTAGCATAATGTCTTCAAGGTTTAATTATGTTGTCACATACAACTAAACATTAGGTGCGTGTTTGTGAAGAGGGGGAAAGAAGTTTTTATCGAGTGCTACCAGAAGTACTATAAAGCAGGAAGGACAAAAGAAATCAGAGACCAAACTGAAAATCAGAACACAAAGTAGGTATCAACAGTAGCTACTCTTCTTCCGAGGTCCCTAAAGTTTACATTTCAGTTTTTCTGATAAACCATGAAGATCCATTCCTGAATGAGGGTTCTGGGATGCAAGCTCCTAGAATGAGAAGACAAATACTGAGAGACTGTATGTGAATGATATCAACACCTATGAGTTAAAATTTTTTTTTTAATATTTTATCTACCTGAATCTAGATAGCCAGGCATTGGCTACACATTTGTTTTAGAGAGGGTGGGAATATTTTCCCCATATTTCCTAAGCTGTGCCTTTCCAGCTCTGGCATCTTAGGGTACACTGTGCCTATATCTAGAATGTTGTCTTCCTCTTATCTATCCAGACACTGTCTGTCCTTCATGGTTCAGCTAAAGATGTCTCTTTTCTGTGAAGATTTTCCTGATATCTCTTGTTAACATATCATTGTTCTATGCATTAGTTCCTTCAAAAAATATTTATTGAATATCAGTTACATGTCAGACTCAGTTCTTGGACCATGGTATGACAGTGAACAAAACTGAATCCCCTTTCTCATGGAGCTTACATTTTAGGGGGGAGAAATTAAGTAAGTAAATAAATAATATTTTTTCTCTTTACATAGACAAATAGAGATAGAGATATATATAAATGGGTGGATGGATGGAGGGAATGACAGATAGATGGATGACAAGATTGTTAGAATAGATAGAGATTTAGTTGATAAAAGCTGTAAAGAAAAATAATAGGTGAGAATAATAATAGTAGGTAAATAAAAACATAGAGTGGTCAGCATATATGTAGTGGTGGGCTGATATTTTAGCCAGTGTGTTCCCAATTATTAATGTTTGCTGACGTATTGTAAGCTCTTTGAGTAGAAGGGTGGTGTTTTTCTATTTCTCTTATCCTCTCATCAGTGTCCAAGCGCATGACTGGACTTGGGTAATAAGCTTAACAGATATGTGTTTGTTGACAAAGTTCTTCACTCTTAATCCAGATATTATAGCATCACAGAGACACAGTTTTAGTTACCACTGATGTCAAATTGGCCTAAAAAGGCTGGCTTAGAGATTTGTTTGCTTTCATATTTATATGCAGAGCAATATGCTGTAAATAAATCCGAAGGGATTCAATAACAATTTTTGGCAGGCTTCTCTTTCGTGCTTCTATTTTTCTTCCTTGGTTTTCCCCGATGTTTTCACATCACTAGGAGATTTCCTAGTGCAACTAGTGTGGCTCCTCCCAGTGACTTTTCACCCTTGCCCTGAATAGATGAACAAGCTGAGCCAGAAAGGAAAGAAGGGTCATGACAGGTTACTGAGGGCATTCTTAGGGCTGGGAGGAGTAGAAGTATGTGTGGGTTATGTTCTCTCCTCCATTTGTACCTCATCCCTTCACTTCTCACTAAACCAGTTGCAGAAGGGCACACACTATTAAAAGGAAAAACTGGATTTTTGCCCAAGCAGTTATCAGAGGCAGTGCTAGGAAGAAGAAAACAGTTAGAAAAAAGAGAAGAGGAACAGGGGAAAAATACATCTCAGAAGGTCAGAAGTGAACCAGGCCAAAAAATGTTCTGCCAGGCTCTTGTATCAGACATGGCATCTCCAGTTAGAGTTTCTCAAACCCAGTGAACTTTCAAATGGTATTAGGAGTTCGGGGGAATTTATAGTATTCTTGGAAAGGGTTTTTAAACATCGCTGGTTTGCAAAGAAACAAAACCAACAATCTGATTTGTTCTGTACTGTTTGCATTTTTCCTCCTATTTATTAATGCAGTCTTACTTTATAAAAACACATGAAAACGAAATTAATTGGATCCCTGTGAATACCAGGAATTCTGCTTGTTCTATTTCATTTCAAACTCAACATGATCCCTGGGCAGGAGACAAGATTATTTCCCTGTCACAAATGAAAAAGCCCAAGTTTGAAGCAAGTAAGAACCTTCCCCAAAAGCACACAGCAGCTGTGTCAGAACAGGGATTGGAACCTAGTGGGTTGGGACAACAGACAGAGGCCATGAATTGTTTGTGTCCTTTAACAGGTATCAAATCAAGAAATTGTAAGCATAGTGCTGATGACTGAAAATAGTCACTGTCCTCCCCAACCACAATTAAAAACACACACACACAAACACACACACACACACACACACCCCTAGACAGAGAAGGATGCAAATAAAATAACAGGTCATGTTCCTTTTCACCTTTCCCTAGCACTGTACTGATCTACTACTCTGATCCCTCTTAGGCCCTGGGCAAGGAGACTAGCTTTTATGGCTGTGATTATGTATAGTCATGTTTTATTTGGTCTGCCATGTAGGAATTCATCCTGAAGATCTCCCACCCATTTTATAGGTGTGAAATAACCCTCCTATGGGATTGGAAGGTACTTTTTATGAAAATCAGTTAAAAATGTGAATGAAAAGAGAAAAGTTTCTACTGAGTAGACTTTAGAGGCAAAGATTAAAAAGTGAAAAATAAAATTTGCTTTTGGTGCTTGGATACTGAAATCCTAATTTGGAGCCTGTCTTATAAAAGTTTGATGAAAATTTTATAGGAGTGTGTTAACCAGCGTCTAGTTGAAAGCCCTCATATCTGGGACAAATCCTTGAGTTACAGTCTTGTTTTTTTAATTTTTTAATTTATTATTTATTATTTATTTTTATTTATTTATTTGTTTATTGATTGATTGACAGAGAGAGGGAGGACACGTGAGCTTGCAAAAAGCAGAGGGAGAGAGCAAATCGTAAGCAAGCTCTACATACAGTGGGGAACTGGATTCAGGACTCAGTCTCACATCTGTGGTCCTGACGTGAGCTGAAATCAAGAGTCAGATGCCTAACTGACTGAGACACCAATACACCCCAAGTAACAGATTTCTTACCTGCAAAATAAAAGGATTTAGATCATTAAATGCCTGAACTTTATGATGTAAAATTTCCATTGTTTAAAATTAATGTGTTTTTTGAACCTCCAAAATGATTCTAACAGATAATGTTTTAAATGTTACTTTAGAACACTTTGGTTTTCAGTTTAATGGCAGTCTGAATCTTAGACTAATTGTGCAAGGGTCCCTAACCCATATTTTGCATTTGTAATTTACCTACAGTGTCATGGGTTTAATTCTCCTCACTACATGATGGCTATTTGTGGAGAATAGACCCATTTGCACCATGACTATTCATGGAAAATGGACCTGAAAAAAATGAAATTTGGAGGTTCAGGACAGTAAAATTTGCTCTTTGTTTGCAAAGATGTCAGTAACATGCAGTCCGTCTGTACAAAGCAAGCCTTCCTCAGGACCTTTCACCTAGTAAAATTGACAGAGCAAACTTAACCTATCAGAAGGCCAGCAGGCAGGAGCAACAGGCATACAGTCGGTGTGAAGAGCCCACAGTCTGCTGCTTTCGGTGAGTAATTGCAACAGACTCTGCCAAAATAATCGGAACAGCTGTCATGCTGAGGTTACAACACAAGGTTACAAGATGTGGCATCCAGGAAACAGTACAAGGACAGATAGGTAACACTTTAGCAATGGCTAAAGATCAAAAAGAAAAGGATCTTTTTGTCTGAGTGGAAGACAGAGGTATAAGAAGGTGTTTTTAACAAACAATTATGACAAAATTTAAAATGGATTCTAGATTTTAAGTTAGGAAAGTCTTCCATAATATAAAGGTACATTTTCTTCTAATAATTTATTATTTAATGTAAAACTTAAATTGATTTTTTTTATATTTCTCATTCAATTTATTTATTTTTCCTTTTTATAAATTTTGTTTAAATCTAAGTTAGTTAACATATAGTGTAATAATGGTTTCAGGAGTAGAATTTAATGATTCATTACATATATAACAGCCAGTGCTCATCCCAACAAGTGCCCTCCTTCATGCCCATCACCCATTTAGCCCCCTTGCTCAAATACTAATTTTGTCTAAGTATTTAGGAATATTTTTTGAGACCATATGTCCTAACGTGCCAAATCCAATTATGTTTCCCTGTTATCATGCTTCTCAGGTAAAAATAACCTTTGACTTACTCATCAATAGCTTTTTATGCCATGTTTGGATGAAGGAATTGGGAAGGAAATGTGATTATTTCCCATATAGAGGAAATAATCTTAAGGAAAGACATATATAAGCCTAGAAGAAAAATAATTTTCTAGATATTATTTCTAGAAAATCCCCAAAACAACATAGTTTTTCTTTTATTTCTAAAGATATTGCCAAGTCATTTCATACCACTCAGGAGATTTGCCCCTACAAGTGGTCAAAGAGGGAAAAACTTACAGTACTTAAGGGGCAAAAGATGAAACAAAGAACACATATATCTTTCCAAGAATAAATCTGCTGCTAGTCATTGCCCCTTTTAATAAGAAACTACAACATTTTTGCTATAAAAAAGTAACTCACTTAAAAAATCTTATCAAGCCAAAAAAAAGGGTTATATTGCATTCATATGTCAATAGTTAGACTTATTTTTTGGCAGCAATGCTTCTTAAAGTAAAGATTTATTGTTTGTGCAAGAGAGTATAGATAGTTTATTGGCAAGTTCAAAGATATTGTTTCAGTAACTCTACAGGCATGATAAGGTATAAAAAAAGACCAAAGCCAGTATCTGTGTAAGATCAGTGTGTACAGGTTAGCATGTTTCACACCAGGAATAGAGATTTAAATATTGTGTTTTCATTTTCATATAACATTAGCAGAAAATGCAGTGCTAAATCTTTCAGATGCTTTTATGGGTGCCTCCTCTGAGATTCATGTTGCTATTTACAGCAGATTTCCTTGGGAAGGTTATCATCATTTGCCAGTGCCAATTCCTTGCCTTTTAGTCCTTCTTAAGTCAGATATGATCAGGATCAGCATCTTACATCCCTACTATTCTGAAACTGCTCTACCACCTACATGTAGCTCAAACTATTGCTCCATTCTCAGTGCTCATATTATTTGACCTAAAAGCTACATTGGTCATAATTGATCACCTTACTCCTTGAAACACATACTTCACTTAGTTTCCAAAACACACACCTTCATGTTTTTTTCCTACCTCACTGGCTACCTCTCTTCAGGATCCTTTGGTGATTCCTTCCCATATTCTTAATCTCTTAACACTATGGACCTTCAGAGTCAAATTGTTAGAACTTTTCTCTTTCCTATCTACCCCTACTCCCTTGGTGATTATGTCTACTCTTACGACTTCCAGTACCATCTGCAGGCTCCCTGAAGATATCTAGATTTATGTCTCCATTTTGGACCATTCCCCTAACTCTAGAGCCATGTATCCAACTGCTTACTAGCTGTGTTTCTTCAATAAATATCTCAAGTTTCACATGTCTGAAACTAAGGTCCTATTCTCTCTCTATCCAAATCTGTTCATAGTTTTCTCTATTATAATCTTTTCATTAACAATACTCATATTTCCATTTACTTAGGCCAAAACCTTGAGACATCTCTCACACTCAACATATAAGCCACCAGGAAATCCTTTTTGCTCCACCTTCAAAATATTTGCCTGACTGCTTCTCATTTTCATAGCCACTGCCCTTATTGAAGCCACCATCATTTAGGTTAGCCTCAGAAGCTCTAGGATTTTGTCCTTCCCCTTCACAGAGAGATCACATTACTCTGTTAAAAAATTTACAGTGGCTTCCCATTTCAGAATAAAAACAAGCATTACACTGGCCACCAAGGCTCTCCATGATCTTTTACCTCAACACTGACCTCATCTTTTATTACTGCTCTTTTTCAAACTCACTAGCCTTCCGAATGCTCCTTGACCAAGTAGCACACTGAGTTAGTTTTCTATTGCTGCTGAAACAGGCTCCCACAAACTTAGTGGTTTAAAGCAACACAAATTTATTATCATTTTCTAGGTCAAAAGTCACACACAGGCCTGACTGGGCTAAAATCAAAATGTTGGGAGGTCTGTGTACTTTTTTGAAATCTCTAGAGGAAAATCCATTTCCTTGCCTTTTCCAGCTTCTAGAGGCTATCCACATGGCTTGTGATTCCCTTTCTCTTTTTTTGGAGCAAAAATGATTGCATCCCTATGACCTTTCTTCTATAGTCCTATCTCCTTCTGATCCTAGCTGGGAAAGATGCTTTTGCTTTGATTTTAAGGACAAATGTGATTAGGCCCACCTAGATAATCTCTCCATCTCAAGGTTGGTGACCTTATTAATATCTGCAAAGTCCCTTTTGCCATGTAAGATAACATATTCATGAGTTCCACGGATTAGAATGTCGACATCTTTGAGAGAGAGACATTATTCTGCTCAGCATACTCATATCCTGGAATACTTGCTCATGCATCACCTTTTCAGTGAGGTCTTTCCTGACCATCCTATTTAAGGCTGCCACCACCATCATCACAGTATTCCCTGTCTTACTTTCCTATTTAATTTTTTTCATAATATTAATCATTATATAATATGCACTGTGGTATATGTTAATAATTTAGTGTGGTGTCGGGAAAGTTTGTTTCACTGTCGTGCCCCCAACACCTATAGCAGTAATAGTCATATAGTATAGCTTTAATGAATATTTTTTTAATGAACGGATGAAAGGGTAGAGATAAAAACACAGGGATCTGACCTTGTTTCTAAGGTAGAATTTCCAAATCAAGTGATGAAATACATTTTGAATCAGTATGCCCATGGATTCATTGTAGAATTTATAATCTTCTTGCTTGTGCACTTTATTCACCATATGTTAAGTAATGATATTTATGTGTAGTGACAGTGGATTCCAAACACATGTATTAGTGCCTGATTCATAACAGGGAAGCGATAACACACCTCTTTTGATTTAATTTGAGCTGTTATTACTTTCATAATTTATCAAGGTGAGAATGATCCTCTTTATTCCTAGTTTTTTCTGAGGCTTTTTATCATGAATGAATGTTATGTTTTGTCATATGTTTTTTCTATATTAGTTGATATGATCAGGTGATTTTCTTCTTTAGCCTATTAATATGGTGGATTACACTGACTGATATTCAAATACTGAATCAATCTTGTATCCTTGAAATAAACTTCACTTGTTCATGCTCTGTATGATGTAATCTGTTTTCTAACATTTTGCTAGTAAGTTTTTTGCTTTTGTATTCATGAGTGATATTTGTCTGTAGTTTTTATTTTTGTACTCTCTTTATCTTGTTTTAATGTAAATGTAATAATGACTTTATATTTCAGTTGAAAACTGCCCCTTCTCTTTTAATTTATGGAAAAAACTGTGGAGAAGTTTTAGTCAGGAAAATAAGGCTAGAAAAGGAAGTAAAAGACATATAAATTGAAAATGAAGAAATAAAACTATTCCTATTTGCAGATGATATGATTGCCTATGTAGAAAATGCAAGGAATGTACCAAAAAGAAACAAAACAAAACAAAACAAAACAAACTTCTAGAACTAATAAGCGAATTAGAGAAGTCTACAGGATATAAATAAGCATTCAAAAATAAATTATGTTTCAGGGTTCCTGGGTGGCTCAGTCGATTGAGCGTCCGACTTTAGCTCAGGCCATGATCTCACGGTTCGTGGGTTTGAGCCCTGCCTCAGGCTCTGTGCTGACAGTTCAAAGCCTGGACCCTGCTTCGGATTCTGTATGTCCCTCTCTCTGCCTCTCCCGTTTGCACTGTGTCTCTCTCTCAAAAAAAAGATTTAGGGGCGCCTAGGTGGCTCAGTCGGTTAAGCGTCCGACTTCAGCTCAGGTCATGATCTCATGTCAAGCCCCGCGTCGGGCTCTGTGCCGATGTCTCAGAGCCTGGAGCCTGCTTCGGATTCTGTGTCTCCCTCTCTCTCTGCCTCTCCCCTGCTCACGCTCTGTCTCTATGTCTCCCAAAAATAAATAAACATTAAAAAAATTTAAAAAAAAAGATTTAAAAAATTAATTGTTTCTATTCACTGTGAATAAAAATGTAGAAACCAAGATTAAGTAAACAATGGCATTTGTAACCATTCAGAAGTGAAATAGGTGTAAATTTAATAATTTACACAGGCCTCGTGTACTGAAAAACTACAGATTACTGATGAAAGAAATCAAAGATCTTAGATGGAGAGGCATATCACATCTGTGGATGAAAGACTCAATATGGCAAAGAACAGGAAACATGTCAATTCTCCCCAAATTAGCATACATATATAAATATATCAGCAAGATTTTAAAACAGATTTTGACAAAATAATTCTAAAATTTATATGGAAAAGCAGAAGAGCTAGAATAGAATAGAATAGAATTAGGACTGTGTGGTGGTACTGTTGAAAGAACAGACACATAGATCAATTGGGTAGAATAAAGAACTTAGACCCACACAAACGCAACCAATCGATTTATTTTTCTAAAGGTGCAAAAGCAATTCAATGTAGGAAGAGTAATCTTCTCAATAAATAGTGCTGAAGCAATCCATAAGCAACCCCCTCAAAACAAAATAGAACAAAAATCAACCTATACCTCATATATTATACAAGAAATAACTTAAAATGGTTAAGACATTTAAATGTAAAATATAAAATGAAGATAACATAGGAGAAAATCTTCAGTACCTAGAGCTTTGTAAAGGTTTCTTAATATATCAAAAGCATGATTCATTATAAATATGATAATTTAGATTTTATTAGAATTAGAAACTATTGTACTGGGAAGGCCTTATTAATAAAGAAAGTTAAAGGCATGCTACAGAATAGGAGAAAATATTTGTAAACCATTTACCCGACAAAGAACTCATACCTACGATATATTTATACAAACAATAAACTCTTAAAAATCAATATTAAAAAAACACAATCCAACTAAAAAATGGGTGAAGACATGAAGAGAAATTTCATGGACAAGGGTATGCCATGGCAAATAAGTGCACGCAGAAATATTTAGTATCACTAGTCACTAGGGAAATGGAAACTTAGATTATGATATTACTCCACATCTCTTAAAACAGCCAAAATAAGAAATAGTGATAATGCTAAATTATCATTTGGCAAGGATATGGAGAAAGTGGCCCTCTTATATATACTGCTGGTGGAATTGTAAAATAGTATAGACAGTTTGGCAGGTTCTTAAAAAAAAACAAAAACAAACCTTTATTGTAAAATCCAGGATTCGTGCTCCTGAGCATTATGGCAGTGATGTGGGAATTTATGTCTATGCAAAAGCCTGTACACAGTTTTCAGAGCAGCTTTATTTGTTATAGCCCCAAAGTAGAAGCAATCAAACTATCCATTGGTAGATTATGATTAAACACTATGGTACCTCCAAGCCATAGAATATTACTTGTTAATGACAAGAAATGAACACATAAAACTTGGATGGATCTCAAGGACATTATGATGAATTAAAAAGAGCCAGTCTCAAGAGAAAGTGTACTAGATAGTTGCATTTATATAGCAATCTTTATATAACAAAATTTTCAAGTTGGAAAAACATATTTAGTGGTGTTAAGAAGAGAGTCTATGACTTAAAGAAATAGCATGAGAGAAATCTTTGTGGTGGTAGAATATTTCTGTATCTTGATTATAGTGGTGAATATATGATTTTATATATGTGATAAAATGACACAAAACTATATAGGCACATTTCCTGATTATATTATAATTATAATTACTGATAAGATGTAAACAATGGAGAAACAGTGAAAAGTACATGGGTCCTTCTTGTACCACCTTTTTAGTTTCGTGTTTATAATTACTTCAAAATAAATTTTTTAAAAATACATGTTTTATTTCAATGCATCTCATGGTAATCCAACGAAAATGCAGATGCCAAATGTGCTATTTGGAGATGTGGTGCCAATTATTGTTAAAATTATTTTTTTATTAGAGCACCTGGGTGTCTCGGTCAGTTAGGCATCTGACTTTGGCTTGGGTCAAGATCTCGTGGTCCTGTGAGTTCAAGCCCTACGTCGGGCTCTGTGCTGACAGCTCAGAGCCTGTAGCCTGCTTTGGATTCTGTGTTTCCCTCTCACTCTGCCCCTCCTCCACTCACACTCTGTGTCTCTCTCAAAAATAAATAAACATTAAAAAATTATTTGTTTATTGAGGTGAAATCACATAGCATTAAAATTCACCATTTTATAGGATAAAATTCACTGGCATTTAATATATACATAGTATTGTGCCACCATCACCCCTACTAGGTCCAAAACATTCCATCAGCCTGAAAGAAGACCCCATGCTCATTAAGCAGTCACTTCCTACTTGTCCTTACGTGCAGGCCCTGGAAAACCAATAGTCTCCTTAGTTGCTCTACTGTGGATTTACCTATTCTGGGTATTTCATATAAATGGAATCACAATATGTGACGTTTTGTTCTGACGTTTTTCACGTAGCATGTTTTTGAGGTTAATCCATTTTGTAGCATATATCAGGACTTCATTCCTTTTTGTGGTATTTATATTAGTATAAACTTATATTTATAATGTATATTAATATAATAATATAATATTGTAAGGATGTACATTTTGATACAAGAAAATAGTTATTCCCAAAACTCATGGTTTTCTTATGGAAGATGTAGAATTTAAGCAGGCTGTATAATCACAGGATACAACCAGTAATTCTAAACCCTGTGCAATTTTTTTAGGAAGAATTTCATCTCACTGCTGATTTCCCAGATATTCATTCATCCCAGATGAAAAATCTGATATTGGAGCAGTTAGAGATAAGAATATAGGCATTGGCTGCTTATTTTGGGAGGAACAAATAAGAATGCTTTGTGGGAACAGAGACAAAATGTCATCATAGCAGCAGTTATAAATTGTTAGACGAGGGTCAACATTGTGATCAAGAGTGATCAAGAATAAATATGTTATTCCTTAAAGATTTTAAAAATAGAAATTTAGGAGATAAATTCAATGACAGCAAAACAATATGAACAATGGAGGTACTTAATCTCTTGGTTCTGGTTTATTTAATCTGTGGTCATCTTTGTGTCCTTAAGTGCTCCATAAATTAAATATATAACACTTTATAGGTACCAAGGTCATTGTTTTATAATCCTAGAATTAAAGAACCTTCCAGAAATGTTTTTAGGCATATCTAAGTAAGTTTATATTTATTTCTTTGTCTATAAACAATCCAGCTCTTTCCGCAACATTTTTTCTTGGTTAACTCTTTCCATCAAGCCATTGGTTCTCACCATGGCTATATATATTAGAACCATGTGTTACATTAAAAACGAATTCTTTTAATATTAGTTTTGAGAGAGACAAAGCACAAGTGGGGCAGGGGCAAAGAGAGGGGGAGACACAGAACCGGAAGCAGGCTCCAGGCTCTGGGCTGTCAGGGCAGAACCTGATATGCGGTTTGAACTTACAAACCGTGAGATCATGATCTGAGCCGAAGTTGGATGCCTAATGGACTGAAAGACTCAGGGGCCCTCCACCTGATGATCCTAGATCAAGTGATTTAGAATCTCTAGGAAGAAGCCCAAGCGTCTTATTTGTTTAAAGTTCTCAAGTGATCCTAAAGTTTTGCTAGGGTAAGCAATTAAAGAATTAAACCAGTGGATAAGCACCAGCATTACCTGTGAAGCTTGTTAAAAAGTGGCTGTGTCCTGTACTCCAGTTTCTGATTCAATAGTTCTGGGTGGGACCTGGGATTTTTGCATTGTAAACAAGATCCCTGGTGATGCTGTTGTTGCCATCCCAGAATCCAACTTTGAGGACAACAAATTAATCTTATCTTTTTTACTCAGTGAAGATAAGAATACAACTGGCTAATGTCCTCCATATAAATACCTTGTAAATGTTTTTTTTTTTCCGCTTATTTTAGATATATATATACATATATATATTAGTGTATTAAGATGATTGGGCCCTAAAGTCAGCTGGCCTGCTTAAAATGTCACTTCTTCTGTGTAATCTAGGCCAGGTTTCTTATTTTCTAAAGCTTTAGTTTCTTCATCTTCATTAAATTTGATAATGTATGTAAAGTGATTGACTTACAGTAAATAAAATTTTTAACTTTTATCAATAGCTTTCATTTTCAACTATTACAACTTTCCTATGGTGTAACTGGTTATAAAGTTCTGTGCTTCTTTTGGTAAAGCAAATAGAAACACGTATGCTAAAAATCAGGAAGATAATTAATTCTGGGAATTCAAATGAACAGGTGCTCTCGAAGGACTTACAGAAGGTTTGTGTGTATATATATAAAATGGTTAAAATCTTTACCTCGGGAATCAGAAAACCCTAGGATTTAGTCCTGATTGAAATTTCTTTGTTATTTCCTCTGTAAAATGATGGTAATAAAAGTTCCTACATAATTGAGTTTTTGTGATTGTTAACAGAACAGATAATACAGGTACAATGATTAGCACAGTGCTGGACATATCATAGGTACTTAAATGTTAGCTATTATTAAACTGAAGGTAATTGATTCTTAACTGCTCCTTTAAATATTAACTCTCTTTTCCCTCTTTTAAACTGATGTCTTTTTATGGCTCCTTGAGGGATGTCAGGAAGGAATGTAAATTCTTCAAGGGGAATGCAACTCTTGAGGAGAAATTTGTTTACTATTTCCCCAACACTCATCCAAAAACAAGACAAAAAAGGAGTGAAGATTTACTCTTCAGACACTAAATAACCTCACTATTTTTTTCCTTGACAGAATCACGAGAAGAGCTGTTGAAATTCCTGGTCAATCATTAGTCTCAAATTCAGGCCTCCAGTTGGGCATTTTTGTTAGTGGAGAGCATCACATTTAGGGCTGCTGCCAGACCTTTGCCATGACTTCCAGGTTGAGATGTAGGGAGGTCTGTCATGTGCTCCCTGGCAGTGTAAGCGCAGAAGCCTCTGTTTCAAAAACTTTTTTGTGTTTCTGATTTGACTGCAGAATGGGAACAATTCCCAAACACTGTGGGCATGATGCAAACTGATCCTGAGGGACTGCAGTAGCTAACACAGTCTTTTCTACAGAAGTGTTGACAGGAGGTATTACTTCATTCATTGTGCAAAGGGAGAGTACCCTACTGTGGATACCGCTAAGTGATGTTTCCCAAAGTGTGGTACACATTCCACAGAGGACATGAAATATTTGGTGAGTGGTTTGTGGACATTCATTTTAATATTCTGTATTTATTTTAATATGCATTAGGAAAAAGCACCTGTGATTGGCTTTTCCAGATACTCTTACTTAAGGTAAATCTAAGATACACAGAAAACTTAATATTGGAATTAAGGAAACTATTAGGTAATAATAGTACAAAGGGCATGTATCCTTTTTTGATAAATGCACTGAGGGAGATTGTGATACAAATTTGGGAAATTTGCTAAGTATTCAGGCTGTTTTGCACCTCTGGAATTAAAAATGACCCATCTGTATATATCACAAGTAAAAGGAACACTTACCTATAGAAAATAAAATGGTTATGACAATCTTTTCCAATTTTTCAGTCATTACTGGTAGTCTTCCAGCCTTTCTTTATTTGCCACAATTCTCCCTTTCAAAGATTTTTATTAACTATAAGAGGAGGATAAACTGGAAGGAACCAAGGCACATATTCAATGAAAAAGAAAATAAAAACTTTTCAGAATTAATGGGTACCTCGCTTAAAGTTAATATTGAAAGGACAGGCCTTTGCCTATAACGTATGAACTCAGAGCCTGATTAAGCCACTATATTTTTACAAGCTTTATGTACCACTGGAATTTATTTTCTAATTTAATTGCCAAGTTCCTAATCTGATTAGAGCCCAAGGGGAAGCAAAATTAGTATTGAAGAAAAAAATTGATAAAATAAGATTTACTTTGCTTATGTACAAGTTGTACCAGGCTGTATATTTCTTATAAGATTACTAGTAGAGTGTTTAAATTCTTTTTTCATTTTATCAGAGGCAAACACTTGCTACTTTATCTCCTTATCCTAGGAAACAAAATGGAGTGATATATGCCACAAGTCTAGTCATAAAAGAAGCTCTTGAAAATAAGGTCATCTAGTTGAATTGGCCGGAAATGAGTCTGATAACAAGTCATAGTGATGAAGCCATAAATGGCATCCACATTGCTCCCGTGGTTCCCAAGGAATAAAATTCTCATCACACTACCAAGTGTGACTGGTTTATATGTGTGTCTTCCCTACTAGATGTCTCTGTGGAATAGTATATGCTTACTAAATTATTTCCAACTTGTTTCATTCATTCAGCAAATATTTATTGAACACCAATTATGTATCAGGCTCTCCCTGTTGCAGGTGGTGAGGATGCAGCGATGAGGAAGAAAACATTAGTCCCTGCCCTCAAGGAAACCAGAGCTGTTGATGTGAACAATCATTGTGAATGTGGTCATAGTCCCATATTAATAACTTAAATGTGATTTTTAAGAGATTCAGAAGTGATTTTAAACAATGGAGAAGATGAAACGATAGGGAATGGAGTTAGGTAAATATAATCATAAAATTCAACAAAACAAGTTTAGAAGGATCATTTTTGAGCACAAGGAAGAAAATTCAGATTTAGAATCAATAACATTTAGAGTCCTTGATATGCTCTAGATACAGACATGAGTTAAGTATTTTATATCCATTACTATATTTAATATTCACATTTCCCTTATAAAAGTGATATTGTATTATTATCCTCATTTTAGGAGTAAGGAAACTAAGCTTAGAATAATTAAATGTCTTATATATGCTTCAATTTTGTTTAATATCATAAACAAAAAATAAACAAAAACAAAAAGCAATTTGCCTCCTTCCTTAACCGCTACAGAACAATTCATCCAACCTCTGATGAGCAGAATCACAAATAGACACAAACAGATTAACAGAATCACAGAAAGTCTTGTATCTTCCAGTCACTGCTCAATGGAAGTCATTTATCAGCTTTGGCTTCGAGGATTAGCCAGCATCCACATGCCATTGGGTACATGATTCATCACATGGTGATTCTAGCCATTCATTTCCAATCATGTTCTTTCTGAGTTTCTGAGAAGATGTAAAGTATGTGTTATATCTGAAGTTGTAAAAGTTGAGATAGACCTTTGCACTTTTTTCCCCCATCTAGGAGTGAAGATTTCTATAGGGCAAAAAGAGAAGGAAGGAGGCAGTTAGTAAATGCAAAGTGGCTTGTATGCTTTTTCCCATAATAAAATCTCATCTCACTGGGTCTCCAATGGAAATCTTTCTCCATTCTGGTATGAGGGGAATGTTGGCATCTGCATTTCTACTTGTTACAGTCTCCAGCTGTTTGTTTTCTTTTATGACTTGGGTACTTGTAGGAGTTATCTCTGTTGTAGAATTAACAAGTAACCTTACACTGGAAGGTATTTCTACAATGTTTCTTGAATGGTTCTTCAACTATAGTCTGTGTGTGACTGTTTTGCTATGATTTCTGGAATTTGCTTTGAATATATGGATCCTGTAACTCTTATGTGACTCTCCAGAAAGGGGGGTCTGGAACCCAGTAAAGATGAATACATGAAAACCTACAAGGGAGGGTGATGCTTCTATGTCTTCAGATCTCATCAGCAGGAATTATGAGTCAGTCAGTCAGCTGAAACACAAACATTTACCAGTTACATTCTGTATTCCAGAAAAAGGGAATAGATACAGTCCAGGCTCTGAGGAGGCTCTAATCTAATGTGAAAGACCAAAGTGAAATAGGTTGTTTTATTTGTGTTCACATTAACTGTCTAACCCATATGTTAGCTGCATATATGGAGCAAGGACCAATGATTCTTCTCATTGATGCCAAAGAAGTCACTTGCCCAAAAGCCATTATTTCACTGAGAAAGAGGGATTTTATCTCACAGGAAACATCATTATACTGCAAACCTCTGTACTCGGTGTATCTTCCCAGGTTTCTCATAGCCACACAGCCACAAGTTTCCTCTTTCTTCTGACTCTTCTCCAAACCTCTCTAGCCCCAGTTTTCTATTTCCAGGTCTTTCCGTGAGTCACTTCTCTACTTTCTTATGTGGCATAAACTAATTATGTCTGAGCTCTTTCCAACATATAGGTAGTTACAGTTAAAAACTGACTTAGATAGCAAGACACCCACCAAGCCAGAAATTTCTCTCATCAGAAGGCAGGGAAATATTTACATAATAATTTTTATGTTCTTCACCTACCTATATTTCTCCACCCACTGCAGTGTCTTCCTCACCCCATCCACTGCAGTGTCTTCCTCACCCCATCCACTGCAGTGTCTTCCTCACCCCATCCACTGCAGTGTCTTCCTCACCCCATCCACTGCAGTGTCTTCCTCACCCCATCCACTGCAGTGTCTCTCTTTGCAGTTTTTCCAATTCGTTTGCAGTCACCAATGGATATTTCGCATGTACTCATGAAGTGCTGTCAGTCACCGGGTGATATCCTCCATCTTCTCGTTTTTCTCTTTTAGCCCCTGTGGTATTTCCGTCTGTTGCGGATACCTTTGATGCCTACATAGTTGAGTGAAGGGGTCTTGGCTCTGCCTTCAGGGATTAGTGCCAAGTTCTTCCTTTTGGACATAGCTGCCACTGCCATAGCTCTGCTGATATTCTTGAACCTTGAAAGTGCCAGAGCAGAGCCATAAAATATGGTGCACTTCAAATATAGGATATATTTCAAGAGTATATCCAGAGAATATGTGCTGAATAACATTGTGTTCAGTATAAAAGGGAGGAGAATTTTTTCCCACCCCTTTTGCCATCATAGGGGTCTATATGAAGACTAGAGAGGTGCCTGATGGTGTTTTGAGGAATAAACTCTATTTTATATTGTTTATTGTTATTTTAGGGTAATATAAATAACAGGTGATATGGCACAGGTCAGAGCATTCAGAATTGATCCCAAGTATAACCTGAAAAATCAGATTGGATGTTAGTGGATGGGACAATCATACTGGTGCATCTTTGCTTAATATTAGCTCTGTTTTGGAAGATCATAACATAAATCCATGAAGGCCATGGTTAAGAGGAGGAGAAGACTCATCTTAGTTATAAATGCCATTTTGTTCCTGTCCCCTAAATTTAAGAAACTCTTTCTCCCTGTTTTCTAATACTTTAGGTATTGTGGGAGGCGTTATAGCTCAGTGGGATATGAATATGAGCCCTAGATATATGGATTGAGGATCAAATTCTTGCTCTGCCACATAAGTGATCATAGATCTTGGGTAATTAACCTCTCTGTGCCACAATCTTTCTCATCTGTAGGATGGAAATAATAATACATAATTATGGGGGTGCTGTAATTGTTAAATGAAGAAATTAATTTGTTATGGTTAAAAAATGTTATGCGTTATTATTGTACCATGCTATTATATCTAACTTATTCTTTAGAATAAGTTTGGCTTCATTCCAATTCTAGGCAAACTCACCTCCAAAAATGCAAAAGATGTGCCCAGTTATGTAGCAGTCTAATACTAAGTAATTGAATTAGCTCATTCACTCATTCATTTGTTCTTTCATTCCTTCAAACCAAAGTGCACAGTAAGTGGTGGGAAATCAGTGATGAAAGAGGAGATTACAGCTCACAGCTAGAGGGGTGGATAAACCAAAAAAGAAATAATTAGAAAGCAGTGTGAAAAGTACCATTATGGAGATATGAAAAGAAGGTTATTGAAACACATCAGAAAGAATCACTTATTGAGCCTGGAGAAATTAAAAAAGCTTCACAAAAGAAGTAACAGTGACTGGTTGTTAGGACAGATTTAGGGCCATCAAGTTTCCTATAAATGGTATTTCCTGTCCCACTGGAAATTTCTGGATGAGGCTAGTGTTTACTAGGACTATTATAGATAAGCGATCACAAATTTAAAGTGTAAACCTCCTAATTCCAGAGCCTAGTACTGCAAATAAAATGCAAGGATACAAAGCTTTCAAAATCAAGCTACCTCAGTATTCAATTGAATACAATTACTTAGTTCTTTAGAACATTTTTAAACCTTTTTGGAGATGTGGCAGAGGAATTTTTTTTAAATATGGCTTGTTTTTCATATTACTTCTTAAATTCTGTAGTCTCGTAAATGGCTGAATAATCAGCAACGGCAACCCACAGCATTGTGTTGGTTAGGTTCAGGTCCTTGGAAGGATATTGTCCTTAGCATCTCATGAGGATCCTCAAATGCACCCAAAGTCTCCTCAACTGAAGTTCCAAAATATGAGTTCATTGTACATGTCCCTGTGTTTTCCTGATTAAAATTGATCTTGAAACATTTTTTTCCCTCAGATTGACATTAGTACTTTCAGTGTCATGTGGTTTTGTTGTTGTTGTTGTTGTTGTTGTTGTTTATTTGTTTCTTTTTTTTCTGGAAAAGAAAGAAATAGGTTTCTCTTACTGTCTCTCTGCCCCTTCCCCCTTTTTAAGTATTTGCATTTCAAGCCTTCCTTTCCTAGTTGTCTACTTTTCCCTCAGGAAATTGTGCATTCCTTTGTTACGTTTGTTCAGATTGGAAAAGTTTATATGAACAAGCGTGTGTAGATTCACAAAAACTTACACACACACACACACACACACACACACACACACACTCCACTTGGAAGAACAGATATTTAAGTCTTGGCTGTTAAAAAACACGGGAACATTCTAGTAGAAACCTCACTACTCACTCTTGTAGCTTCTGCCGATTTTCAGCTGTATTTAGTTCTTAATGAATCACTTAAGGTGTTGGTTTTGGAGTCTCTTTTTTCCAGGAATAATTTTCAAAGCAAGCAATGTTGGAAAATGGTTTTAGACATCTGTGCTTTGCCAGTTTACTTTGTCCTTGTGGGCCCTTAAAAACTACACTGCAGAGATTACCCATCACTCCTGTTTGTTTTTTGGGTACAGAAGAAGAATTAAATCACTTTGGTGCTATAAACTGGTTTTTAATCAGTTGTTTTTCTTCTCAGTACCATCACTGAGTCTGCTTTAGGGCTGTGAATCAGTGCAGCTGGAGTCCTTTGGAAGCCTTTTGGCTGGTTTGGAGATTGGAAGGATAGGCTTGGAATCGGTTTGCCAGATTTGACATACTGGTACCATCCCTAACTAGCTAAGTGAATTGTGACCAGTTAGCATTTCTGTGACTCAGTTTTCCCATCGATAAAATGGGATTAAACATAACATCCATGTTTCAGGTTCATTGGGATAATTAAATGAGATCGTATGTAAGGAGTGCTTAATACCAACTGGAAAATATTAAGCTCTTAATAAATGTCATTGTTATTATTGCACGTGAGTGACATATCAGCCAACAAGGAGACATGCAACATCAGGAGGAAGCCACAAAGGCAATTCAAGGACTTTATTGCTATATTTGGTATTATTTGCTTCCATTTCTGTCAGATCAGAAATTTGTTATTTGCTATGAGAAAGACCGATAAATCTTGGCAAAATATTTTTCTCCTAAGTAAATTATATTTTTTCCCCTGGAATTTGTTTTGCCCTCTCCTCTAACTTTTCCCTACACGCCAATCTCTAATCTTTTTGCCCTTTACCCACTGACCTGTACCTTGAGGACACAAGAGTCAACATCTGTGGCTTCTGTTTTTATACCATGACAGCAGTTGAGAAGCTCCATTCCTGAAAATCCCTCCCAGTTCTTGATGAAAGCCCCTGCTCATAATTCATGTTTTCTGCATGTACTTAGTAAAGATCTCAGTGCCATAACCTTAATTCTATAATTATACCTTATTCTTTATGTTTTACTGATCCTTTTGTTCAAATGTTTACACCCTACATCTGGGAAATTACCTTATGATAATTTTTGTTTCTTAATAGAAACAGAGATTTCTCCCAGGCAGCCCTTTGCTGGCCCATTGACACACCTGATATATGTTTTTTCTCAGATAGTTTTTCTGTGTTGTCACAGGAGATTTTACGAGGAACTTCCATACCAGTGTTAAAGATAGCCATAGCAACACCAAAGAGGTCCTTGTGAAATCTATGCTTAGGAGGTACCACAGGAATTAATAATTCTCTGGCCACTTGTCTTAAATTGTAACCACACTGTTTTTGTAAGAAAGTTGCTCAATTTATATACACAGAGCACACAGGGCTGCATCCTGATCAGGGGAATAGTTTTATTTAAAATCCTTATCTCAGAAAATCAACTACTTAGATTATTCTCCTTAACATGGACATGCTATCTATATTCCTTTGAGTGAGAAGTTATGAATTTTTTTTTGCTACTTTGACCCTCCCTGATAATTTTCTCCAACTCCTAAAAGTTTGAGTGAATACAATGAGAGAATACCATCTCTAAAAATGTTTTTAAATATCTTTTTCTCAGAGTCAAGGATAATTTTTTAAAATTAATATTTTTACAGGTTTATCATTCATTATCAAAAATTATTTTACTGGACATTATGCTAATTTTTCTTCTTAGAGGTCCCCAATTATAGACTAACTTTAAAAACCTAGTGCTAGTTTGCTAGATTTTAGTAGGTCAGCATGCACGGCAAAAGCGTATTAAGGTGGACTGCTCTATTTATTGATTTGCCCGGGATCTTCTAAAGGCTGGAGGCAATTGTCTGCGGAAGGGGGCGGGAGGGCCATACATGATCGAGGTCATGCGCATCTAGCCAATTTGTAAGACGATCCGCTGCTCCAAGCCATCAGCAATCCTTAGCATAGGGGCACACTCATGCATTCCTGTCAAGTCATCTTGTGAAAGGCTGCCTGCTTCCAGCTTGGCTTGGATGTGCAACCTTAATAAAACTCACTGAGGTCTGGGAGAAAATAGCAGATCTGCTACAGATAGGGTAGGGGAAAGGGTCTAGAACATGTACACGCAGCTGACTCGGGCAGACTCCACGCTGAACGGTCACACAGAGAGGAAACAATAAATCTCAGCTACTATGCAATAAATATCTCAAGGAAACTACCATTACAGTGAAATAAAAAAAAATAACATTTTAGAACAAAGCTAACAAATGGCTAGTTTTCTGTGATTCTTCTTCAAAAGTTTTCTTTGAGGGGGATAAAGTCAAACAAACAAGCAGTTTTACCTAAAATAAAGACTAGTTTAAAGGGCAGAAGAAAGGAGCGAGTTTTGCGAGAGGCACGGAAGGAGAGAACTGGCAGTACAATGACAGTTTTCCTTTCCTTTGCTTTCCTCGCTGCCATTCTGACTCACATAGGGTGCAGCAACCAGCGCCGAAGTCCAGAAAACGGTGGGAGAAGATATAACCGGATTCAACATGGGCAGTGTGCCTACACTTTCATTCTTCCAGAACACGACGGGAACTGTCGTGAGAGTGCGACAGACCAGTACAGCACAAACGCTCTGCAGAGAGATGCTCCACACGTGGAACCGGATTTCTCTTCCCAGAAACTTCAACATCTGGAGCATGTGATGGAAAATTATACTCAGTGGCTGCAAAAAGTAAGTGATTGCTTTCAGTTTCTAATTGCACAGAGCCTTTTCCGTTCTGCACTGCAGCTAACTTAGAGTTCCTTAGGGGGCATTTGCGTGTTTACCTTTAGCTCCGGGGCGTGGGGGGAGGGAGGCAGTGTTTGCAAATGCAAGCCGGCTGGCTCCCTGTGACTCCATGGGTGAGCCAAGGTTTTCAAGCTTGTTGTGTGAGCCTATGAAGGTATGGTGGCAACCCATTTATGTGCCTAGCAATGGCACACTTTATGACATTTCTGGTTTCCTCTTATTTAAAATTTAGCTTGATTTTTCTGACTATCAAAGCTCAACTTGGAAAACAAAAAAAGCCTGTATGTCTTGAGAAAGTTGGTGAAAAAAGAAAACCATAATGACAATGCTAATTTAGAATCAAATCGATTTCACACCAGGAAATTTTGTGCAGCTAGGATGAGGAATAATCAAATACTTATTTTTCTCAACCTCTAGTAAAGTTAATATGAAACAAGAGTAAGTACAAAGTATAATATTTGGTTGGAAAATTGTGTAAGTATATAAAGGCAACTTAATTTTAGCAAGTAGTAGCATAGTAGAGGACAGATTTATGTCATATGTTTTTTCCATTTCTGTGAAAAAAAATCCTGAAGATAAATTTTAATGTGAACTCCTCAGGAAGAGGTTGTTTGCCCGGTAGGAGAGATTGGGCTGGTGGTCGCTGTTTTCAGAGGGTGCACCTGCAGGTTGGAGCTGAGCATGTGCAGGCTTTGCTAGAGCCCTGTAATATCTCTTTCCTCAGGACATTGTAGGAACCACGGTGCCTTGCAGGAGTCTAACTACCCAGATGAATGTTAATGTTGAATATACAGTTAATGCCAATTTATAAAAATCAAACTGCACATTTTATTCAATTTTTCTCTATAAACCATTTAAAAGTTTTTGTTGAAAATGTCTATTAAATTATGAACATACTTTCTGCAGCTCCTTTCTTTGCTCTCTGTTTAATTCTGTAACAGATAAACAGCAGAAAACAAGACTATTCAACTATGTCAGTAGAAGGGTGGCAATGTCACATTTGTGAAAATTCTTCTCTCCTGGAGATCTTTGCTAAAAATTCATTTGGTGCATATAGGTAGGAAAGTTGCCAGTCCAGTCTTCTTTAAATTAGTCTTTTAACAGAGAAACACTTTAAGAAGATAGGCAAAGGACAAATGCTCTGTTTCCCCACCCCCTGAGTTGTCACGCTCACTTAGAGCACTGCCTGCTGAATCATGCAAGCAATAGTTATTCTGCTTTTGTCCACTAGGGACTGAACTAAGATCACTGAAACTTTCTTTGACAAGTTAACTGAAACTGGGTAGTTTCAGAGTTTCCCAACCTGGAACTGTAGTTAATCTTTCTATTGTAGACTACAGGTGAAAAAGATCAGTAGGGGTAGAGGAATAGAAAGCAAGTGAATTCTGCAGCCTTTTGATAATTGTGGTTTAAATTTCAAGCACTAATTATAGCAATAGTTGGTAATAGGATATCTGTTTTTTCTTTGGCAAAATATATTTTAATAATAAACAAATTAATTTGGTTAAATTGCTTATGACTATTCTCATTATACCATCTATATAATTTTTAATGAGAATTCAATCATTAAAATTAGTCTGGAGACTTTGAAGGAGCTGGGGAGGGAAATTTAGTCCCAAATTGTCCCATTCAAGCTATTCTACCAAAAATGTAGTATTTTGTTTATGTAAAATGTAGACTCAAAATGGTGATTCAGACATAATAATGCATATTTTTTGTTGCTATGCAATGATTCAACAGCAGTAGGGTAAATACGTGATTCTCTTAGGCTTATGTCATGCACATGTTTCATATGTTAATTTATTGTGTGAAATAAATTTGATTTTTGTTTGCATTTTCTTGGTCAATGATTATGGCATAGTTTTCAGATTATGGCCAAGCATAACTATGCAAATATTCTTTGGTTACATTGACCCTTGCTAATGTGCTGATTATATGCCGAAAATGTCCCCTTTGGTATGAGTCAGAGCATTTGGCTGACTATTGTCTATTTAAATTTGCATATCTTTTGACGTTGTTAATGCGATTGGTAAGAGGATCAAGCAACCAAATAAATTCTTTCAGCAAAGAACTTGTTAAAAACCTCTCTCAAGTTTCCCTTAATTAGAGGATTTTTTACTTCAGGTTCTAAATTTCTTGTAATGTATTTATTTTGATAAATCAAATGGAAATCTTTTTACTGTAACTATTTAGTATGCTTAATACTGCAAGTTGTACTACTTCTATTTTGATTCCGAATAGTTGTGTTAGGATAAAAAGCAATGCACTGCAGAAACTGAGGTTATCAGTGTAAATGCAATTAAATCATCCATTCAGCAAAATAATTATTCAAAGCATGGTGATTATTATGCAGCTCATGGCATCACTACCAGGAAAGTTTTTGATGTAGGATGTGTGTTCCAAATGCTAGATGCAGACAGATGATAATTTATGTTAATCTGATACCTTCCATGAAGTTTGGAAAACTGGATTGTTTTACAAATGTTCTTCACAAGACATTGGGCTTTACTCACACTCTCAGATTTCGTTTCTGAACTCTTCTGGTCTTGCAACTAAACAAGAAGTAAAGTATGAGAGGGGGCAGATCACGTGTGGGTTACCGTAAGTGTTGGGAGTGGTATGGCACTTGTCTCCTGATATGATGGATTTCATTCAAGGAGATCAACTTTACATAGTAACCTGTCAGTTAACATCAATTATAAGTTAGGTTACTAGCACTATTCTCACTTGTCAGATGAGGAAGAACAATATAAATAATATGCTCAAAAATCACTGTTTCATTGGGTAAAACTCCTGGGCTGTGTGTCTAGATTCAACTCTCTTCAATTGTATAGTTCTCTTCAGAATTATTAGCAAACCATATCCAATACCTGAGATGACCAATCGATCATAACAATAAGTACAAATGGCCTTTGTGTCTTTGCCACTCTCATTTGATTCCTTCCTACCTTTCTTTGACAGAGAAATGTCTAATGTTTAATGTCGCTGTATCCCATGCTTCTTGAATTATTCTTTTATTTCTCCTGTTTCCCAGAAGTTCACAAATATGTATATGTATACGTCTTTTGCCTTTGCCAAATGATGTCTTATTTGTTGTTGTTGTAAGTATAAATTGAGTAAAAAACATGACTTGTAACAGAGAACAAGGGTTCTAGCTACTGTAAATATTTTACACTAGATAAAATTGATGAATTGATGATTACCAGTAGAAAATATAGCTATGAATTGCCATCCAAAATATAATAAATGAGAAAGTTTTGCTGGGACACTTGGCTAAATGTTTATATTGAAAGCAATTTTTGACTAATAACATCCCCTACTTACATTCTTTGTTTCAGAGAATTATGATCATCTTTTTAAAACTCCTATGTTACCGATATTAACCCATGTTAATATCCACTAGAAGGTGACATCCATGAGACCTTGTGTGCTTGCCTACTGCCATATCCCCAGGGCCTAAAGCAGTATATCGTCTTTTGCAGATAAACAGTAAATGTTTGTTGAATGAATAAATAGATGCATTGTCTATGTGTTACAATGTATATTTTACCATGCACTATTAACAATTTGCTTTGGATGTACACTTTACCTCCCTAAATAGATTGTAAGTTGTCATTTAGGCAAGCACTATATCCTATAATTACCTTTGTCTTGATATTAATCAAAATGATATTGAGTCTAGAGTAGGTGGTTACTAATTATCCAAATTGTATTTAGCCAGTGATCTAGGATCTCAAAAACTTGTACATTGGCTCCATCTTGTTCACTTAATTATTCTTTAAGAGTCAGCTTTGTTGCCAGTTTCTCTAGGACATGTACCTGCACTCCACTTCTCCTCCCAGGCTGAGTTCTCCCGTGTTGTCATAATACGTTCTCTGCATGTGTCATGCTAGCGCTGCACATCTTGTTGTTTGCATTATTTGTTCTGAGGCTGTTTTCCTACTGAGAGTATGAGTCCCCTTGAGTGTAGTGAATAGTTCTTTTATCCATATATATCTGAAAAGTTTATTAAGGGTTTGAACAGTATTTCTGTTATCATCATAATATAAAAATGAAAGACATCAAGTGCTCCAGTTTGTGGTGCTGGAATAAAATAATGCAAATTAAGAGACCTTGTAACTGCTTTTAGATGCTAAAGTTTGCTTAAATCCTTTGTGCTAGTTTACTTGAGAGTCAGTTAGACCTTCCTTTGGGAGAAAAAACAATTTTGGACTTCCAGACCAGTAGGCAACAATTTACCACATTTAATGACATATATTTGCATATCATATGTGCACATGTGAATCTAAGTAATTGGAAATGACTTTCCATCTGTGGATTGTTTTGGTGGCTGGTGACTATGCAAAATAAGCCAGAGGGAATGTTCTGTGTTTTATTTGCACATGTGGGGGTGCTTCCTGAATGTGCAAAATGAGCAGACAATTGATAAGTATATTTTTAAAAATTTGTCATTAAACTTGAAGAAAATATGCATATATAATTTATGCACAGAGATGGGAAAAAATGCCAGTTGGCAAGAAAGTTTAAAGGAATAATGGTCTTTTAAATCCAGTTATAGAAATGTCCCTACCAACTTCATCTGAGATCAACTCTTGGTTTTCAAGCCAAGTAGGGAGTCGTCCCCTGTATTAGCTTTTCAGCGAATAGTTAGGTTTTATTTGTAGCTTATTATATTTTAGAATCAAAAGATCCAGGAAGACAGAAAAAACTTTCTGGGCCCTAGAAGTTGGGCAGTTGGAGCTATCGTAGTCGTTTAGATTTCTCTGTAGGAAGAAGCAAACCTCTCCTCAAACTGTCTGCATTGGCAGATTGCAGGTGTTTTGGACTAGGGCAAGTGGGTCCTTTACTATGGGTGATTGCCCCTCTTCTTTACCCCTGACTGTGCCATTTCACAGAAGCCTTTTTAAGTAGCACCAATCTCACATTTAATTATTGGTTCAGTATGATCTAAAATGAATATGAACATATCATTCTTTTCCTTAAAATTTTCCTACGGTTTTTCGTTAGGTAAGACTAAAATGCAAATTCCTTACACCGAAGCCGTATATGATCTGCCTCCGTATTCCCCCTCTAGATTATCATTTACCACCTTTCCCTTAGTCCAGTTACTCAGATGCCATTAGTCTTCTTGTCATTTCTCTAACAGACCAGTTTATTTCTGTCTCAGGGACTTTACATGCTATTTACTTATCTAGGAAAATTCTTCCTCCAGATCTTGGCATGGATGGCTCTTTCTTTTTATTCAGGTCTTTGCTCAGAAGTCATTTTCTTGGAAAGTCTTTTCTGAGCACTATTACTTACCACCTTCCTGAATTCTGCTAAGTGACCTTTTGTCGTATAATGCTGTATTATTTCTTTGTGGCACAGTGTGACCTCTTATTGCCTATTGTCTGCCACATTATTTATTTATTTTCTCCTGCTGCCTGGAATGTAAATGCCAGAAGAGGTCCTTGTCTGTCTTGTTCCCTATAGTATACCTATATACACAACACATAGTAAACCTTCAATAAATATTTGCAAAATATATTCTCCCAGATCTTATACTCTATGAGGTAGAGGCTGTGCCTGTCTTGTTTACTAGTTTTTATTTATTATTTTGTTATTTTTTTTATAGCAGATCTACTTTTCTAGGACAATACCTGGAACATAGTTGGAAAGAATACTTTTTTTTTAATGATAGAGAAATGAATGAATTCCATGAGTAAATTTGGGCTATAATTAAATATATGTGTGAAAATGAGACACTCAACTATATTCCTTGTGATACCCATCTAACTATGTACTAGAAGAAATTTTAATCTTCTGAGTTTCCATCATTTATATCAAGGATCAGCAAACTATGGCCCTTGAGCTAAGTCCTGACTGCCACCTGTGTTTGTAAATAAAGTTTTATTGAAATACAACCGTACCCATTCCTTAATGTAATTGTCTATGGATCTGTAAATAAAGTTTTATTGAAACCGATCCACACCCATTTGTTTATGTATTGAATATGGCTGCTTTCTTCCTCAAAGGCAGTGTTGAGGGGTTGCAACAGAGGGGTTGCAACAGATCCTAAAATTTAATATCCATCCCTTTACAGAAAATTTTCTGACCCCTGTCCTACATCACAAAAGGAATATGGTATTAATATTGGGACCACTGCAAGGTAAATTGTGAAGTTTGTTGTGTGGGAAAAAGATTGCCCTCCAGGAGGTCAAGTAATCTTTAGGTCCATGCCAATTGGCAGAGAGCCTGAGTAAGCCATTTCTTGGCTTGGTATCGGGGACATGCTGTGAGGTGACATTTTAGAGGAGTTACAGGCAAGGAAATTTCATGTCTTTCCTTCCCTCTGCCCATCATTATGTGGACAGAGAAATATTCCAAAAGCAAATACATGTTAGAAAACAAAAAGCATCTGAATAACAATGCAGGTCACCAGCATCTGGGTTTACCAGGCCTTGGTGCCAGGACTCATTGCATTATGTACTTGTTTCAACCTGTTGACTGTGCATCAGCAAGAATGTTGACAAAACATCAGAGACATTCTGTTTTCATAGCACTGGGGTTTCAGCTTAGCCTCTTATGTTCAATTTATTTAGAAACCTTTCCTTCCTCTATCATTTGTTTTAGATACAAGCATTACAAGTATTCCTATTTGTGTAGATGATGGGAGGGGAGAAGCAACAAGTGGGTTGTCCAGGTACAGTTTACAGAAGTTTATCAGCCCCTAGGCTCTAATTCGCTACTTGAGGAGATTTTTTTTTCATTCTGCCATGGCCTTGTCTCTGTGTAGAAACAGCATCCTTTTCCTGAGCCTTATCTTTCTTTTCTTTTTTTTTAAATACTATTTACTTAGATGCACAACCCTAATTACATTCTGTGTCATCCTTGCCTTTTGTTCGAATAAAGATTATCATATGCTGCGAAGTTGAGAAGTTCTAAACCCCTTTTGGTTCTGGCCCCATGGTCTTAGAAGGGAGGGCCTCTTAGTGTTTAAATCTCTTTACAAAGTGTACAAAAGATATGCCCTCTCCCTTATCAAAGAGGTTTCTAAAGAATGAAGCACTTCATGGATTAACTTTTTTTTATATTTTGAACTCTGTATCTAAACACTTTTCTCTGATTCTTACACAAAAATATCAGAAATAAGAGGTTTTTGAGTTTGGTTTTAGTTGCCTAGCCAAATGATCTGATTTCCTCCTTCAAACATATGAGAAAGTAATATTTAACAGAGAAGATGGTATAAAACATAAAGCCCAGCATAACCCTACTGGTAACTACTAATTTAATCAATACCATATTTCAACATTTACATATTTAGTGATAAGTACTGAAGAATATAGAGTATAACAAATATAATAAATGTTACTCGTATATACATGCTACATGACTACAGTTTACTTATTACAGGTCTCCATAGGCATGTATTTCCTAAGTTTGTATTGAATTATTGAAAGAGTATGCAAATTAGCCTAAATATAAAGCTATACCTAAAGTAAATCAGTAGCTGAAATATTAGTAATATGCAAATTAGATGTGAATATCTTGAAACAGTAATGTGTACATGGAAGCCACCAAACTCACTGGTATCAAATAGATAAGCTTACTGTATATTTCTGTGGAATTGCTGATAATTTTGAAAGATGGTATGTTGGAAAATTTAGTTACATGTACAATTTAACTCATTAGGATCATGAAAGCTGAATGAGTTGAATCATAGTACTAGACCCTAAAGATTATTAACGGGTTTCCATTCTCAGAGAATGAATAAATATTTTAAAACACCAAAGTGCATTTCACTTCTAAACTTTTAGCGATAATCCCAAGACTTTGTAAAACATTTTAACACTGTTCTTCTCTTCACTGTTAATATGTAATTGACTAGATTAAAATCCAGTGGATATTTATTGTGGCTAAAGATTTGCTACACCTGGGGCGCCTGGGTGGTTCAGTCGGTTAGGCAGCCCAACTGCAGCTCATGTCATGATCTCGCATTTAGTGAGTTCGAGCCCCGCGTTGGGCTCTGTGCTGACAGCTCAGAGCCTGGAGCCTGCTTTGGATTCTGTGTCTTCCTCTCTCTCTGCCCCTCAAAAATACTCGCACTCTGTCTCTCTGCCTCTCAAAAATAAGTAAACATTAATAAAAAAAAAGATTTGCTACACCCGGCAGACCTTACATCCCAACTGCACAGATATAAGACATAAGAGTTGTATCCTTATTACTAAATCACCAGTCTTCTCTTTGTTTTTCAATTTTACTCAGCTTTTAAATAATAAGAACAAGCTATAATAAGCAGTAGTTTTAATATTTATTGAATAATTGTAAAACTTATTGAATAAATTAAATATTTATAACTTTAAAATGTGAAAATATAGTGAAGGTTTAAGATTTTTGAACAAATGAACTGATGAATTCTAAACATTTCTTAGCAA
Organism: Paguma larvata; assembly: GCA_030068075.1. Classification (NCBI taxonomy): domain Eukaryota; kingdom Metazoa; phylum Chordata; class Mammalia; order Carnivora; family Viverridae; genus Paguma; species Paguma larvata. Next base: position 50,543,948 of record CM057838.1, on the reverse strand, counting down.
TGGAACCCTATTTCCAAGCAAATTATTAGGTAGAAGCTTCCTATGTAATCTAGATGCAAATAGAAGAGCTAGAAGAGACCTGCCAGGACCCTCTTCCTCAGCTCCTCCCCCGGAGGCATTCATCAGGGGACCCTGTATGTTCAAAGGAATATAGTTTCAGAATGGCTGCAGTAAAACTTTCAAATAATCAAATATTAGCAAGGTAAAGCTGCCAAAACCAATCTACTGGCAGACAAGAAGAAACATAATGCTTGATAGTTTGAATCTTTTTTGGCAAGTTAGTGTAAGAATGTCCAAATCTGCCTTACACAAAGCCAGGTTAAGATTATTAATGTGGGGGCACCTGGGTGGCTCATTCGGTTTAGTGTCTGACTCTTGATTTCGGCTCAGGTCATGATCTCGTGGTTAGTGGGATAGAGCCCCGCACAGGGTCTGTGCTGACAGTGCAGAGTCTGCTTGGGGTTTTCTCTCTCCTTCTTTCTTTGCCCATTCTCCACTTTCTTTCCCTCACTCTCTCTTTCTTTCTCTTTCTCTCTCTCTTTCTCAAAATAAATAAATAAACATTAAAAAAAAAAAGAATGTTAAGTGTAAGTTAAAAATACAGGTTGTTCTAGACTCTGAGAATATTGAGGCCCACCTATACCTAACATGACCAAAATACGTTAATAAAAAACTCTTGGAGAATTAGTGGCAGATTGTATAACTTATCTATTTCCTAAATTTTCCAGTTTCCTGATAGTTTGTATTTATTTATCTTAAATTTAGGATCATAAATTACATTGATAATGCTAATATCTCAAGCTACAATATTCACTTAGAATAGAATTCATTGTTAAAGATAGTGAAAGGAAATACGAATTTTAAAGAGGCATTTACATATTTCAGAATTTTCAATGATTCCTATTAAGTCAACTTAGTTTATCTTTGGTTTTAGTTCTAGTATATGAAAGCAGGAATAGGGATCTCAGAATTGTCATTTTCTTGTTCGTTTGTGCTGAAATATTAATAAAATGCAAGTAAGATTATTTGGTATTGTTTGAGACATTTATCCTGACTACAAAGGTTAATTTAGTTAAGACTAGATACAACCAAATTTAAAGCCACTTTCCAAATACACCTAAGCTGCAACATCTCACATTGTGCTGAGAGAGGACGATCATGTGCAGGTAACACCTCTAATCCTATTAGCTCTGATGAGCTTTTTCTCTTTTTTTAGGAGATGAATGATATGCGGCCATCTGATATACTGAAGAGTGAGGGCTCCACACTCAAGCTTTATATGAATTTATTATTAATTTTCTTGCTATGTTAGAAATGAGAATCCTAATAGTTTTTTCTGGATTTCCAGCGGCCTACTTATTTTTCAAAATCCTACTTCCCATTTTGTAGTAGGAGATTTCTGGGACCTGAAAACCAGAAAAGAGATGTGGTGAGGCAGTCCTTAGAGCAGGAAAGACAAAAGGACTCAAAGGAACTCATTGCTGGCCTGCCTTTCCTTTTCATTCCCCCTCCTCTGGCATTATTTTCATAAAGTCCTATGTGATGCTCCTTGTACTGACGGCCATAGCGTGGAAGTGCAGGAAAGAGAATGGGCAAGAGAGAGGGCGAATGAACAAGGTTTCCAATGACTGTCCCTTTATTGGGAGCTAGGGGACACAGTGAGGGATCATGGGACTATAGCAGTGTCCAGAGGACTGCTCCATAAGAGATGGCAGTGAGTTCTCTTGTGGGATTTCAGAATACAGGCATAAGTCACGGAACTAAATACCTGCTATTCACAAAAGACAGGCAGTCAGTTAGCCAGTTATCTAATCAAATATGCATAAGGTGGTCTGCTAGGTATTGGGAGACAGTGATGAATCTGCTTACAGCCCCTGTTGTTGAGAAGCCTAAACCCACTAAAATAGATAGTAAATGCATTATTTGTGTCCTCTCTTTTCTATGTCAGAGAGAGAGTTATACAGTGATAAAGTGTGTTGTACCTAAAGTCAGACTGCTTGGATTTGCATCTTGACAGCACCGCTTCCTTGTTGTATGACCTGGGGCAAGTTTCTTAACTTCTCTGTGCCTCACTTGTATTACTAGTAAGATTAAGGTAATAACAGTACCTACATTATTGGCTGATTGCTAGGAGTAAAGTTAATGCACATAAATTACTTTGTGTAAATTCTCTCACATGGCAAATGTTAAGTAAATATTAGTTATTCCTTGGGGGCAGTTCTGGGTTATAGTAATAGTTAAATGTTGAACCCTTTTACCAACTATCAAGCCATTTGGAAGGACTTTACATGTATTAATCTATTGAATACCTTCAAAAGCCAGTGTAAGGTAGATAGTATTATAATTTTCCTACATTGTAAATTAGCAAGTTGAGGCACAGAGAGGAGAAGTAACTTGTCCAGGTTTACTTGGTGGCTAAGTGGCAGGGCCAGCATGCAATTCCAGGCAGTTTGGCTCCATGACCTATGATCTTAACCAACTATGGGATTAGCTATAGCAACTTTTGCCATGTCTCTTCTTGTCAATCTTCAAACCTTAAGTGTATTTAAATTTTTTTTTTCTGTAGGAGTCTTTGCACTTAAACCCTTAATACTTTCATGCAAAATGTGTTGGCCCCTTTCTCAAGTACTGGTTCAGTCATTTGTCCACATACTAACTCTAAAGCCCCATGGTTAAATTGACTGTGACACATAGGTTATGCTGCTGATTGAAGCACAATAGCCCAATTCTCTCTGGCCTCCCCCAGTCTGTTAACAGACCAGGAATCCCACGTCTGTAGTCCCTCCTGCCTATCTCCTTAGAAGCACCATCTCTTGAAGTTACAGAGCCTAATTGAATCTGACTACTTATCTAAAAAGTTTTAAAACACAAAGAAGGGCTTACAATTGCTTTACATGGGGTGAAGCTGTCTATTCTAAATATCTTCCGTTCCATTGAATGACCTCCCTCTTAGATTTATCTGTGGGCAATCCTTGGAAAAGCAAAAGCACATCCTGGAACTTAAAATGTTATTTGCATGTACTTTTTTTGTGTGTGTGTGTCATTCACGAGAGTTGTAAAAATGAGAAGAAAAGCCTTGTTTTCTCAGGCAATGACCTCTTATCTCACTTCCTACTTTATTTATCAGTGTCCCTATTAATTAAAATATTTCTGGTATTTTGGTTCAAGGCCAAAACACTGCTACTTGCAGAGAGTTGTGATGATTCTTTCTCTTTTTTTCCTGGTCTCAGAGGCCTGACCACTCAGATGCTTGGGCTTTGAGAGTTGTAGCTTTTCTAGCCGATAACCATCAACCACACGAGGCAGAAAGACTCCAGACTAACTAACTCCCTTCTGTCCATTCTTTTTCGAGTAATCCCAAAGAAGAGAGAGGACAAGACAGGATGGAAGCAAAGTAGAATTCAGGCTTGCATTTCATCCACCTTTGCATAGTAGGAGAGGTTAAAACACATTAAGGAGAAAAAAGTAATGTGTGTCTACTTGCTTGATCTGAGTTCTCCACGGCATGCTGGTGATCAGCAGTGCGTGGCACATGCATGCTGTTGGTGCCCATAGCTACCGGTGGGATGTGTGCATGGACAAATGCTTGCTGTGGCACTCAGACTGTTTAGGGGCCACGTTTGGTCAGTGAAGTCGTCTGAAAATTAGTGTTAATGTGGAATAACAAGGACCTTTCCCCAATTTGCAGGGAACTATTAAGTTAGGGAGTATAACTTTCTTAATTTTAAGGTTCTCTTTATTTCCTCCATATTTTTAATATTTCATCCACCATGTCTGGTATTTTTCATCTCCTCTCAAGAGTTAGCTGACAAGAGAAAGAAAAGAAAAGAAAAGAAAAACAAAGTTAGCTGACAAAGTAGCAAATACATATTAATAGAAGCTGGGAATTGACCTCCTATATTTAGTGGTATTGTTTATACTTTAGGTGGACACATGATTAAGATGTGATTTATCTCATCCATTTAGCATAATCCCATTTCCTGCCAATAAAATTACTATTGCTTTGTGAATGGAATATATCAGTTTTCTGCAAAGAAAGCAATGCGTGTCAGATATTTTGTCCACAAAGCAAGTATGAAAATGACATTCTATTTTAAGACAGGTATTTTGTAACAAATAGGGTATTAATAAGTCCACCTTCATTAAGCAGTGTCATCATCCAAACAGATAATCACATTTTTATAAATAATAAGTATTATCATATCCATTTTATAGATAAACAATCTGAGGTTCAGTGCAATCAAATGCTTTTTAAAAGGTTATATGTTTACTTTAAGACAGATGTAGAATTTGAACCCAGGAATTCTGAGTGGCTAAATCTAAAGCTCTTTATTGTTCATGCCTCTTTCACTTTTCCTTCACAAATTAAAGCAAATTTTGATTGATGGAGACTAGGAAGAGGTTCAAATGAATGATATTTTCCTCTAAGTTTTTGGAGAATATATTCAGAATAAATAATCTTCTTAGGGAATGGAATAACTTGCCAAACATGTGTTAGAATTGCTCTAAGAAAACTACTATTCTTAGGAGAATTACTTCTTAGCACTATTCCTGACCAGATGCAAATGTTTATTTAAATCTAAAAACATGTCAGAGGCAAATAACTATTTGTTGTTTTTACATGTTTTTTTTTTTTTCAAATAAATGCATTACTTACAAAACTGCCTCAGTTGATGTTACCCAGATATGAGTATACAAATAAAGGTGATATTTTAAACTAGCTTATCTGCATTTTTGCTTATAAATACTACGATGTAGGTCTAGGTTGTATTTCTTTTGGTTAAAGACCAAATAAGAATAAGATATAGTCAATAAGGGAGATTATGTAACACTTCAACATTAATTAATTAGGTTATGTTTATAATATTTTTGGGAAAATGACCATGTGCCATACGTGTTTTTTTTTAGTTTAGTTTAGTTCTTCAGTATATAAAAGTAATTATTGATCCAAGATTTATGCTTAGAAAAAAAGAACAGAAAATTAATAAATGCTGTGAAAGTAGAACTGTCATTATCTCTTACTGGCAATCAGGATAAACTAATGAAGTAAAGAAACTTTCAAACTGATTCAAATAAATTATTAAAATTTACAGTGAAAGTAGAAATACCACACTCAGCACTCAAAAAAGCTCTTATATGAGGATTGAGTATATATAGGAGCTAAGAAACCTCCAAGTCAGAGAGAAAAAAAAAAGCTATTTTGTGATGATTATGTTTCCTATGGGACCAAAGCTTACATACTCTGAGTTCACAAATTAAACTTATACAGTTTATAGGGAGAAAATATCACTATAGAAATTAGCTACCTTAAGCATAAAATATCCCTGTATATTATTCTACTGTTTTGTTTAATTTTGACATTCATGGCCAAAAATATAACAGAGGCAACTAAAAAATTCTAAAAACCTCTATAATAAAACCTCTACAAGCCTATTAAATTGCTTGTATTTCAAATAATTCACCAAATATTATGAGGATTTATCTTATGTTCAAATATAAAATATCCCCTGTGGAAATGAGATTAATGTGTGATTTGTTCTTTTCTGATTACTGGGCAATTGAGAAAGCAATGGCAAGGGTGATTTTCTATGAGGAGGATACACCAGCTCTACCTGTCTACTCAGTGGGGTGTATCAGAATCTTTTAGGAAGGTGTAGTTTGAAAAATCACATATAGTTTTTAAATTTAGAACCAAAAAACTCACCACCATGTTTAGGTACTAAAACTATTCAAAGAAAATGCAGTTTTTAAATTTAACACAGTGGAAGAGTAGAAATCATATAGAAAACAGGACTGGAATGTAATTATTGGTAGTGTTTTCCAAAAATGGTTATAATAGTATTATATAGTACTATATAATAAATAGTAAAGTGTCTTGCATGTCATTGTCCCATAAAGAATTCCCTTCTCTTTGAATCTGGCTGGGTCATAAAAGGCAATTAAGTTTCCATATTGTTCATTACAATACTCATGCTTGGAGTCTTGAGCTGCCATGTTAGAATTCCATCTACCTTGAGTCACCATGTTGTGAGGAAATCAAGCCACATACAGAGGCCATATGTAGGTGCTCTTGTTAACAGATCCCCATTTTTGAGTCATTCCATCTCAGGCTATAGACTTGTGAGTGAATGAGCCTTCAGATGATTCCAACTCCTACTTACTGTCATTATCCCCAGATGTGGTGTTAAAGTTCCAGGCATCATGGAGCAGAAACAACCCATTCCCACTGTACCTTGTCTGAAGTCCTGACCTACATAGTCTGTGAGCCTAATGAGATAAAGGAATGGTTGTTACAAGTCACTGAATTTGGAGGTAATATATTAATGCAACAATAGTGACTGGAATAGCCCCCATTTCTGTAGGCATACATGGAAGAATTTACTGTGGTATTCTATGGTAATCATTGAAGAACAGTATATCAGACATGAGCTCTGCCTTCCAGAAGCTGGCATTTCAGTGAGGCTCATGACGTAAGTAGAATGTCATAAATATTGGTTTTTAAGCCAATATTTTTACTACCTTTCTCTATTCTTATAAACTATTTCAGGTTCACATAAATTAAGATTCAATAAATGTAACTTGAAGACTACATATATCTTTATGCTCCTTTGAGTAAAATAATTATTAGTAAGATTTTTCTTACCTTCCAAATTGTATTTGTAAAAATTCTCTAAGCCTTCCTAAACTCCAAGTCAACCAGAAGTCCATAATGCCAAAATGATATATGGTATACTTTATGTGAGTCTTAATGCTTACATTATTTGCAATTTTTCTATCATCTAAAAATTGTAAAAATTGCAGTGAATTCAGATTTTTGAGACTCAAGGCATGAAACTATTTTAGAACTATTTACTCCTTAACCTGTCATGATTAGGCTGTAAGTTTAAATCCAGATGTTTCTGAAAGGTGTTCTTGAACACGGTTGACTGGTGGTCTCCTAAATGTCAAATGAGTTAGCAGCATCTGTTCAGTTCCCAGTGGTTTGGAATTCCTGCAATAAAATCTATTCCAGATTCTCTCCTTCTTAACTGACGAGCAGAAGATAGGAACTTGAATGAACAGGTACAGGAACATTCCTTGAATACATGACGTGCTTTGCTTATTACATTATATATTGGTTGAAACTTATGGAAAACAACATAGGAGTAAATATAAAGAACATAACTATTTTTTATTACTCTTGACTCAGTAATCCTTCTTCTGGGAATCATTCCCAAGGAAATAATTCAAAAGAAGGAAAAAGAACAATATAAATGAATATATTCATTGCAACTATCGTAGCAGGAACATTAGAAACAAATATTATTATTTATTTGGTATTTACTATGATACCTCGCACCCATGATCTTTAACCCTAAAATTTTATTTTGAAAAATAAGCACTATTATTCATAGCTTCAAACGAGGAAGTCATGCATGATCTCCCACAAGCAATAAATAGCAGACACACTAACCCAGGATTGTCTGATGAAAAGCCATGTCTTCAGTGACATCACAAGTACATCTGTTAAAAATCATATTTTGACAAGAGAAAATGCCCACAAAATTTTAAGTGAATATATTGGCATACCTGAATAATTATAACCATGAAAAATATTAGCTAATATTTTGACCAATTTTGTATGTACCAAGCCTGGGACAGACAATTTAAAGATGTTAGTTCATATAATCCTTGCAACCCTGTACATAGGTACTGTTATTGTCCTCATTTTAGAGAATTCTATGTACATTACAGACATGACTTTGTGGGATGAGAGTAGGTGGTGGAGAGGTAGGTATGTACTTGTAAGTGTATGCATAAAACCACTGACAGGAAACACATTCAAATCATTCATGATTTGTTTTTAATGGTGCAATTGAATATTTTTTGTTTTCTCTTTGATGCCTATTTATTGTACAATATGAACATGTGTCTTTAATAATCAAAGTAATGTAAGCTTTATTTTTTTTAAAGAAAAGTAGGTGTATCTAGACTGAGGTCAAGTGAAGTGGAGATGATGAGAAATTAACCATGTTAAAATTCCATCACTTTTCAAAATAACTGTTCCCAGGGCAAGATAAATATGGATGGGCCTTTAAAAATAGTAACAGAATCTGTAAGTAAAGGAAACCTAGAAGAAATATTTTGGATAGAGTTTCAGTAACTTCACATCCTCCCCTGAATCCCAAGCAGCTACCTTCCTATAAGACCAGTTCTGAATCCACTTTAATCATATGGTGGTCACTTATTCATTTCATACCAATTTTTACTTCTCGTTTTCTCTACTTTGGTGGAGAAATTAATGTTGAAAGCACTGAAATGGTGAATTACACATAGAAATTGGGTTGGGGGTAGTAGTCCATAATCCTCAGCTGAACTTTTTTCTTTATTAAGAAGAAGTAATATATTTTAAAGACTTTTATTTACAGAAAGATAAGTTATAAAACAGAAGGTGAATGAGTGACCTAATTTTGTAGAATATAAACTCAAGGGTAAATGTTCTAGGATTTGATGTAGCAATGGGATCAGGAAGACATATGAAAGAAAGATTACAGAAGTTGTAATTATGTGGCATGATATATATGAAATTATTTGCAAGATCTTAATATCTGTCCCAGTACAAACTGCACTGGGCAGCCAGAGCTTTTCCAAAAGTCAAAGCCCAGTCACGCCATTCTCATGGTTAAAATGCAGCAGTGGCTCCAAAGTGCCCTCAAATTGAGGTTCGAACATCATTTCTTACTTAAACTGGCCTTTAATCTCATCTCTCACAATTTTCTCCATGGTTCTCTATATTTCAGTCATATCTAAATCTTAGAAGTTATACTATCATGATTTACTCTTCTTCCTTCACTTTGTGTGTTCTATGCTGCAGCAACTTCCTTGCATCCCTCCTGCCCCATACTCCATATACTATTAAATAAATGGATGGATGTAAAGATGGATGCTTGGATGGATAAATTAATAAGTAGATATGATACTTATTAATAAGTAAGTACAATAAGTATTGTGACACCGCAACTCGCTCTTAAGGAATGCAATTTGATAGGAAGGGTGATTAACAAAATGATAGAAACTTACTATCAAATTTCTAAAAGACATAAACAGTAATAATGGTGAGAAAATGGATTTGGTTGCTGCAGTTGCTTAATGAAAGGATGAATGAGCAGAGTTGGGGTTGCAGGGAGAGTGGCCTGTGCAGCTCTAACACTTGCCTGAAGTAATAGGGTGATAAAGTAAACAGATGAAAGGCTGGGGAAAGCAGCTAGAGAATTAAGAAACAGATGAAGTTCTGAGCAGACTATCAGAATAGTACTTAGGTATGTAAAAATAAAACAGAAGTCTTCATCAAAGGTAACACTGATTTTTAGAACTGGGAACATTACAAAAATGCTTTATTCTGGCAGTATTGTGGAAAAAATGGTAAGTTATGACTGAAAATGTTTCTGTATTTGTGTCATGTGGAGCTGTTAACTTCAGATGACTTTAAGAGTAATTCTCTCTCTTTCTATTTTTATTTACTTTGAGAAAGTCATGCAGGGGAGAGATGGAGAAAGAGGAGAGAGAGCATCCCAAGCAGGCTCCATGCTGTCAGCACAGAGCCTTATATGGGGCTCAAACTCACTAAATGTGAAATCATGATCTGAGCTGAAATCAAGAGTCAGACTTTTAACTGACTGAGCCACCCAGGTGCCTCAAGAGTAATTCTCATACTACATATGACAAGATCGACTCCATTTCCGCCTTTTCAAATGAAAGGAGGAAAGGACAATCCTAGGGTGCTTTAAAATTTCTTAATTCATATAGAGGTAGAGAGTCCCATTCTTCCTTCCATCCCTCATTGTACCCACACATTTATAGGTTTTATAGTATAGAATGTGTCAGGGAGTTGAGTCAATTGCTCATTAAGCCTAAGGTAAATGAGCCTTACTTTGAAGCTTCCAACCGCTTAAAAATACATTTGTACTATATATTTTTTATTATATACTAACTTACATAAAGGAATGATTGGATTTTTTATGTCCGTTTGATCTTTGCAAATTAAGTCGATCCCACTGAAAAAATAACACTTCATGGTTCCATTTTAAACATAAAGGCATTAACCATTTCAGTGAAGAATCTGTTCAGAGAGGTTTTAAGGTATATAAAGAGATATTTGTGGACTTATGTGGTGTTTTTTGGTTTGTTTTTTGTTTTTGTTTTTGTTTATCTTAAAGGACCCAACTTTGTGTTTTCAGCTGGGTCATTATATATTTGTAAGCGTGTATGTTTTGTAATAATGAAGTGCGTAGTGCTCTCTAGCACTTACCAAGTGGATCATGCATTATGGCAGATTTCATGACTGTACAAGACAGAGATATTCCTGGTTAATATTAAGATTATGTGTGCCCTGGTGGTCATGCAAGTTTCAGATAAAATGTTTGAATAAAAGTTTGGTTCTGTAAAAACATAGAAATTCCATGTTTGCTGGGCAAGAAAAATGGTCTTGTCGCATGGAACATGTGGATAGTTAAGCAAACTCATATTTATGCCTAGAAATAAAATATGCTCATTGGGAAATTGACACACACTTCTCTTACATTCTTATGACTTTATATCATGAAGCCCATTCACTCAAATGACCACAACCTCTAGAGAATTGAACCCCTCAACTAGGGGACAGCCGGTTCTAGTGGTCGTGGGGATAGGGAAGTAAGTCACTTGTATTCGTTATGATGGAAAATGAATGGGGAAAAATTAGAATTGGAAATCTCCACTTAGTCAAATCTTCTCTTCTTTAAAAGAAGACAAACTAGAGTCTTTGAAATACTTCCTGTCTTTGTTATATATGGGAAAGTGTTATTTCATAATGCATTATGCCTGTGTGTGTGTGTGCGCGCGCGTGCGTGCGCGCATGTGTGTGTACATGTATGTAGTTTAGCTTTCAGCATTTGATGGATTGTAGGTGTTAATTGAGCAGATTACTTTATTCCTCTGAGCTTCAAATTTCCGCCTGTATGAAATGATAATACTAATGCTTTCTTCATAAGGTTGTTAAGGTGATGATACTAAGCACCTGATAAAGTCTGGCACATAGGATATGTTTAAAAATTACATGTATTTAAATTTTTAGTGTTTTCTTTACAAACTGTACCCAACAAAGCTAAGTGGCTTTCTAAGGGCTACCTTGTTTGTTAGTAATCAGATGAGAATTGGTTTCTGATACCCGTTTTCAAGTCGCAGTGAACAAATCTCTTGTGCAGAAGAATTTAAAATAATTTATATAGATGCTTCACCCTAAAGGACTTGGAATATAAGTCCTAACTCCTTAAACATAGACTGTACATAGTATCTTCTTTGTAAAGAGTGCAGTGTTGGAAAGGATAAAAGGGTAACTTTACTTCCTTAATGTATATAATCCCTGTCTAATCATGTCAAAAATATCAGAAAAATCTCCGTGTAGGGGTATTCAACAAACTATTTGATGAGCACTCCTTAAAAATATCAAAGTTGTCATAAACAGCAAGAGTAGTCTAAGGATATATGATGTGTAAATGTTATATTATGGATAGGATTCTGGCCAAAAAACAAAACAAACAAACAAACAAAAGAAAACAAAAAACATTAGTTAAAACTAAGGAAATCTGAAGGAAGTGTGAACTTTAGTTAGTAAAGTTAGTAAAGAAAAAGATCCTAGTGAAAATGTATAGTGCCTTGGATTTGATAAGCATACTTGATTATGTTATAGGATGGATTTCTCTAGATGTTAAGAAGACATATTAGCTAATTCTCTTGTAATGTGAATTCTGTAGTAACATTCTTAGTAAGAATCTGAGAAGATCTCTGCTGGTCAGTGCTTGATCCTTACTGAGAGCTTTCTGAAAATAAAAAAGATCAGCAAAATAATAGATTTCAACTTCTCATATATGAAGAATCCTTTAAAAGCTTCCTGAAGTAAGAGAAATAAGGTTTTTCCTAAAATGGTATACATGTTAATGTTTTTGGGTGATACGATAGTTATATGCAGGAGAGATTGCACTTTTGAAAAACAAAGTCCTACATGAATATAGAAACATGAATTTGCCAAGTTACTGAGGATGCATTAAGTGCAACCTGATGTATTATATTTACCCTCCTGCAATAATGCAAATGAAAAAAAATTAGTAAATTTGTTAATAGCACATACTTAACATTACAGCTTCTACAAATGTCTTTATTCCAGGGCCTTGAGGCTACAGACTTATACATTGAATAAGAAAGCTGAGTATATAATTTGTCTTCCAAAAAGCATACCAATTTTCTTTGTCTATCATTAAACAGCCTACGAGTTATAACAGAATGGGAAATAAAAACTATATCACTTAATTGAAACACTTATTGTAAAAAATATTTTCCAATTTTTTTATTACATCATATCTATAAAGTATTCTAGTTTCTGAATATGGATATGGTTTTGACTCTTCTATTCTGTAATAGCTGTAATGAGCATCACACAGATTGTACACAGATCAATTGTGAGATATTCTCCATTTATTTTAGCTTACAGAAAATGGTTTGGTTAAAGGCCCCACTCAAGCAAGCCAGCAAAATCTGCATCACATTATCCTTTTGTATGCTTCATGAAAAGGTATTTTTAAGATGTGGTATGGTGTTATCCATAGTACTTGATATCAAATCTCATTGCTTGATAACTCATGACAAACCTGTTGTGTGTTAGCTGGGAGCTTATGAAATGCAATTTGAAAAGCCAGAAATCTGCCTTGGCTTTCCAGAAAAAAATAGATTGCAGTGATAAAATTGCATAAATTAGGGATGGAAAAACATTCTAGACTTTGGCCAATTTAAGGATAACTTGAAATCTGTATTTATTTTGCTTTTTAGTTTTCAGAGATGATACAGTTTATAGTAGTGTTCTCCAACAGTGTGAAAGTGGTTTTGCCTTAAACTTTTATGCAAAGACATTCTTTGTATGCAATATTGTCTAATTTGGGGCTTGTGTAAATGGTTTTTAAAGCCTGCAGTTGATCAAAATTATCTCTCCAAGGTTACATCCATTAGTCTGTTGATTGGCATCTATTTTTCCCAAACATAGTACTAAAACCCTAGGGACAAAGGTGAGCAAAACAGACTATCCCTACACTCCTAGAGTGTACAATCTAGTGAGGAAAAGGGTATTAATCAAATGGTCACACAAATAATTTTAAGTTAATACAATACAAAAGAGATAATACAACAGTGAGAGTAGAAAGGCTCACCCCATTCATCAGCACCAAGCTTCTGGAATGCATAGTGTAAGCAGTGAGAGATTTTGATGTAACTGTATTCTGTAACAATGTGGATTAAGACCCTGTTGTTATTCTTGCTACTAATATTATATATAGGTGATATTCATAAAATTGCTTTTAAAAATTAGCAAATCCAAATGAAATGTGACCAGTGACAGAAATATATTAGAGGTTATTTGTATGCAAATTAATTGGAATGACTATTTTTATTGAAGAGACTTGTCTGGTCAGCATAACAACTGCTCTGAATGATTTTTTGTTTTGTTTTGATTTGACCAGGTGGGAGTGGTGGGAAAGGTACCTGATTTCTCAGAATCCTTGTCATGGTTTTTAATGTTGGAAGGAAACCTGAAGGTTACCTAAGGTTATCTCCCACCCAGCACTGACCGTTCAACTCAGCTTGATTAAGTATAGCAAAGATCTTGCTACTCAGCAAGTAGATTATTCCACTCTAATGCAGTTATGAATATGAAGAATTTTTCTTTTGTATAAAGTTGTAGCTTCCATTAATTTCCCTACAGAAAAAAACAAGCCTTTCTCTTCTACACAAATGCCTTCAGGTATTTGGAATGAAGGTAATCTTACACAACTTAATTTTTCTGAGTATCAGATTCCTTATTTGAAAAAAAGGAACCTAATGCTATTACCTCCTGGTATTTATGCAGGAGTCAAAGCAAAGAGCTTGTTTAAAGTGTCTCCAACACACTCCAGCACGTAGAAAGCTCTACTTCATCAATATTGTGATTATTATAGTGTTGTTGTTGTATGCCTGTTTTACCTCCCTAACATTTCTTTTTGTATTCTTTGCAATGGCATTCTTTGCCTCTTCATCTATTCTTTTTTTTTTTTTTTTTTTTTTTTAGCGTTTATTTATTTTTGAGAGAGAGAGAGAGACAGAGTGCGAGCAGGGGAGAGGTAGAGAGAGAGAAGGAGACACAGAATCCAAAGCAGCTCCAGGCTCTGAGCCTTCAACACAGAGCCCGATGCGGGGCTCGAACCCACAAGGGTGAGATCATGACCTGAGCCGAAGTCGATGCCTGACCGACTGAGCCACCCAGACGCCCCCCTCTCCATCTTTTCTTAATAGACTTAGGTCAGTTTTACCTCCAGTTGTAGAACTGAACACACTATCTACACGTGGTTCTAACAGTGCAGAAAGCATGGGACTATTTGGTTCACTGGTCTGGACATTCTATTTATTTCAACCTAGACATTACCCATTTTTAGTAGCTTTATTATATACTATTGGATAACACTATCCCAAATAAGTCCCCAGTTTTATTTATGTGAACAACTTTTCAATCCGTCCTTCTTCACCTATCCTTTGTTTCTTTGTTTGTTTGTTTGTTTTAAGCTACAAGTAGAACTTTGAATTTACCTATATTAAATTGTATTTTCCTTTGGGTGTGCTTCAGCCTATTAAGAACTTTAAGAATCTGTAGTCTCTTGTCTGACAAATTTATTTTATTTTATTTTATTATTTTATTTTATTTTATTTTTAATATAATTTATTGTCAAATTGGTTTCAATACAACACTCAGTGCTCATCCCAGCAAGTGCCCTCCTCAATGCCCACCACCCACTTTCCCCTCTCCTCAACCCCCCATCAACCCTCAATTTGTTCTCAGTGTTCAAGAGTCTTTTATGGTTTGCCTCCCTCTCTCTCTGTAACTTTTTTTTCCCTTCCCCTCCCCCATGGTCTTCTGTTAAGTTTCTCAAGATTCGCATATGAGTGAAAACATATGGTATCTGTCTTTCTCTGCCTGACTTATTTCACTTAGGATAATACCCTCCTGTTCTATCCACGTTGCTACAAGTAGCCAGATTTCATTCTTTCTCATTACCATGTAGTATTCCATTGTATACGTATATACCACATCTTCTTTATCCATTCGTCAGTTGATGGATGCTTAGTCTCTTTCCATGATTTGGGTATTGTTGAAAGTGCTGCTATAAACATTGGGGTACATGTGCCCCCATGCATCAGCACTCCTGTATCTCTTGGGTAAATTCCTAGCAGTGCTCTTGTTGGGTGATAGGGTAGTTCTATTTTCATTTTTTTGAGGAACCTTCACACCGTTTTCCAGAGTGGCTTCACCAGTTTGCATTCCCACCAACAGTGTAAGAGGGTGCCTGTTCCTCCATATCCTTTCCAGCATCTGTAGTTTCCCGATTTGTTCATTCTATCCGCTCTGACTGGTGTGAGGTGGTATCTCAGTGTGGTTTTGATTTGTATTTCCCTAATGTTGAGTGACATTGAGCATTGTTTCATGTGTCTGTTAGCCATCTGGATGTCTTCTTTGGAAAAGTGCCTATTTATGGAAAATTACATTTTAATGATATCTTTTGGTCACTTAAACAGTTGACAAGTCTGTGTCCTAAATCTTCAGTCAAGCCATGTTGACTAAAACATGGGTTAGGATTAGAATTTCAACATTATATTTACAATCCAGTAAGAAGAAACGAAGTCTTAATTTAAGGTAGTAATTGTGGGGCTGGAGAATAAGAGATTGAATTTGGATGTGTTTTCTCAATTATAATTTTTAACAATCAGTATTCAGGTAAATACTGAAATCTCTTGGTTTTCCTTGGGTTTAGATATTCTTTTTTTAAAATTATTTTCTCGCTTGCAACTACTAACAATATATGGGACACATCAGGCTTGGCAGGTTTAGGCTCATAGCTAAGAGGAGCAATAGACGACAGTAGTCTTTAGTGGAGTAAAACCCTACTTTACTAGGACTACCAGGGAGGTTATTTTTTTCAGCCATAGAATCTAGCTTGTCAGTCTCCATGGAGCTGCACGACAGGCTCCTTGGAGGCATGTCTCTTTAAGAAGAATTAATATTCTCTAGTGACAGTAGATACTTTTGAGATTCAAAGTGTGCTCCATTATTAATTTCACCAGGACAGTAGGCATAAACAATACTGTAAGGAAATTATCATATTTCTGACTAATATTTAATACTCAGTAAAATGGGTATTTAGTAATTGAATTGCAATTTAGAATTAAATGGAAATTTGGAAGTCATTTTGTTCACTTTCTCCCTTCATACAAAAAATTTCTCAGTCAGCCTCTTCCAGTCCATGTTTTGCTACCCTAGATAGATGCGTTTTTAATCTACATGAATGCTTTCAGTGCCAGGACTGGCAATATCAGGAGGGGTAGTAGAAAGACTCCCAGAGGACTTAGCAGTTCTAAGCATTAAACAGATCTAGACAGAAGTCTTTATTGGAAGTTGTACCTCATAATGCACCTACTACTAATGTATAAGTCAAATTAGTGTCCACTTGGCATCTTCCCAACTATTTGGAGATAGTTATGTGGAAAAAGTCAAGAGAGTGATGTGATGGCAGGAGTACCACAATGGACGCACATTTTATTTGGAATGCTACCAGTTGCAGTGGATTTAGGATCATTTATCCCTAGGAGAATATTTGATTGTCTGAATTGTTTTTCTTTGCATATGAATGCTGTTGGCAACATCAACAGATGCTTTGTTGCATCTATTTGGAAATGGCAGTGTATAGTGAATGAACAAATAGTGTGAATTTAGACTCGTCATTGTGTTTTAAAGTAGAGAAAATATTTAGTTACTTGCTTATCTTTTCATAAAATTCTGTCACTTAAAAAATATTTCACATTGAAATATTTAACCACACAGTACCTTCTTAAACTATTTCTCTTAGTTCTTTAATATGAGATCAAATATTGACTCTGGGATACTTTCCCGATTCACTAATCTAGCTCCTATGTTCTGTCCTTCCCCAACCCATTATCGTACTCAATAGACTGTGTTTGTTTTCCTGTCTCACTCTTCTCCTGACAATACTAGTATTTATTGCATATTTACTATTTCCAAGTTCTGTCTGTGATGTTTTACCTGTTTTAACTTAGTTCTTACCACATGAGAATGTGACCATTATCATTCCATTTCAAAGGAGAGGAAACTGGGATGTTGAGAGTTAAGGAAATTGTCTAAAATTGTAAAGCCCTAAGTCCTAGAGAATCTGATTCCAAACTTTGGGTTCATAACCATTATCTTTGATGGCTTCTCTAGATTAGCTCCAGGAAGTCAGGAGCAGACCTTTATCTTAGTATTATGAACATCTAATATACTGCCTAACACATAGTAGGGACTTAATAAATAAGTACTGAATAAATGAATGACTACATATTTTCTACTTATTATAAGTATTTTGAATGAGACAAAATAAAATTATCAAGATTTTAAGACTGTAGAGGATTTTAAAAACTTGTCTTCTTCAAGCTCTTATTTTGTACCTTAAAAAACCATAGAGGTAAGCCATATGCATAAGATCACTTTGTAGTTTATTAACACTTTTTAATCCTCCTATATGCTAGATACAATTTCTAATGGTTTTACATGTATTATCCTGTCTAATCCTCATCTTACATATGTCCTTATTATGTTTATTTTAGAGATGAGGAAACTGAGGTGTAAAGAGACTGTCCAGTGTCTCATATTTGTTAGATAACAAAGTAAAGAACCCAAGTTGACTGGCTTCAGAAATCATGCTTTTACCTATCACACAAAATTAGCATGTCTAATTACTGTTAGATATAGCCCCAAGTGAGTGCTAATTCCCAGCCTTTCCATATTTTGTCTGTATATTTCAAAAAAATACACTTATTTTAAAGTTTATCTGAATGTTTGTCTAAATTTTATAATACACTTAATATTTTATTTAATTCAAGATTTTAAAGTGTCTTGATCTTTATATTCTGCATGTCTAAAAGTGTTAATGAGAAATCCTTGTGCAGTTTTTAAAGTAATTCTTTACTTTATTCTGGAGAACTTCCATTTTTAAAATGAATTATTTATGAGTATCCAAAAATTGTCAATTGTCAGCAGCTGTACATAGGAGTTGGAATATATTACTTATATGTAATATTATTTGTATGTGTATTTATATATGTAAAATATATAAATATTGGGTCATTCAAATTAGATTTACAAAATTTGCTCTGCAGATGCTGGTTTTCATTAAAAATAAAATATAATAACATATTGAAAATGTTGCCACCTTTCATTTGTTTGCAGACAGTTGTGTTATTATTGAAAGGATGTTGTTAATAGAATTCTTGTTCATCCTAGATGAACTGGAATGCATTATACTTTTCAGGAGAGCATTTGGGGACTGTAATAGTTTTTTATGCTGTATAATAAATTATTCAGAATTTAGTAGCTTACAACATTTATAATCTCACAATTTTTGTTGTTCAGCAATCTGGACACAGTTTAGATGAGTCCTCTGCTTCATGGTTCCTCATGAGCCTGTAGTCAAGATATTGACCTTGACTGTGGTCTCATCTGTGTGTTTGGCTGGGGATTCACTTCCAAGCTTACTTGGTTTAAGTTCCTTGTGAGTGATTGAACTGGGGGCCATAGTTCATTGCCATATGGACCTCTTCAACATGCAGCTTACTTCCTCAAAGCATGCATGTTTAAAAGGCAATAGACAGAGTCTATTGCAAAGCTAATAGTCACAATCTTGCAACCTGATTGAGTAAATGACATCCCATCAATGTTGTCATAGTTTATTGATTAGAAACCACTCAACCCAGCCCATGTTCTAGGGGAAGAAATTACACAAGTTTGTAAATTTTAGGATACAGGGATCCATCTTAGAAGCCTTCCTACCACAGGGACAGAAATGCAACCTTTCTCTTATTAGTATAAGAGATTAAGAGGGAATTTTAGTGTTCCTTTTTCAGTCCTCAATTTATGATTTCCTTCTTTCTTAGAGTTGTTTTTGTGTGGGGGGGGGAGGGCATTAATTGATTGGTTAGTTGGTTGTTTTATGCTTGTTATTAATTTATAGATTATAAAATATAAAAGCTCCTTTTAAATACGTTTAATTTTTATTGAGATTGTATTGAACATATAGTTGAACAGGTGCAAGAAATTATTTTCGTGTGTCCTGACTTGTGATTCATAAGCTCTTTTTACCACTAAATGACCCTTCAAATCCAAGAGTCACATTTTATTTCTTCACATGTGGAACCCAGCTATGAAGCTTTATGATCACCTATGAGATGGGGACATGTGTACCAGCAACCTCAGCTGTAACGATTTTACACATTTAATTCCTCAATTTCTAAGTTCTCTCTGCTCTAAAGAGTCCATCTGTGGATATATATTTTTTATATTAATGCTATAACTTAATATTTTTTACATGGCTGAATCAAGTATCTAGTCATATTGGTTCTTCCAAGGGAAGCTTAAGTAATGTTCATGCTACCTGGAGCCAATCTGTTCTGCTTAAGAGACCGTTTCAGAGTTCTAATGGGACCAATTTCATATGTGGCCTTCAGCTTTTTTTTCTGTTCCTCTCTTTCTTCACGTCATCACCACCAAGATTATCGCAGCATGTCATTATCATCTAAAAGCGTGTACTTATTTTTCAAATAAGCAATGAAGGGCTGAGAGTTAATTTAACCCCCGAGAAAATAGAACTAAACAGTCTTGCACTATCTGTCTTCCTAAAGTTTTATAGCCCAAGGCAAAGTTCTCATATGGTTATTGTATAGTTAATAACTAAAATGTTGACTATGTAAGTGTTCTTACATGACTGGTGGTTTGTTTATTAAGCTGACACTTCTGCACTTGTTTGCCGTGTTCTTCGATAAAAAAATTGAATATAAATAATACACCTATTGGCTTGTTTTGAAAATAGAATGGTATCTAAAACATTTTGTGTATTTCAATGTGTAGAGAAAGCCCCATATATCACCAATAAAAATTTATTTATTTATTCATTCATTTATTTATGAAAACAAACCATCAACAAGCAAAATATAATTAGCATTGAGAATTTATTGCCTGTGTGTGGTATACTTTGACCACAACATGTATCCTATATGAATGTAAGTTAAAAGTAACTGAATTTTGAAGAATAGGCTCAGTAACATTAAGCCCATAACATAGTGGGGTTATGCAATGATTTTTTTTTTTTAATGCATTGTATTGACTCTAAGGTACCAGTGATTTTAAGTGGCATTATTATTTTAGACAAAAGAATAAAATACTCCCAATTCAACAGTGGCACTATACATTTTTATCACTTTGATTGTCGTATGTATCTTGACTTGGAGAATTTGAATGTGATAAGATTGCATCTTAAGCTGATCACTAGCTAGTTAATTTGAGACAAGAAGAACTACTGAATTGCTTTGTTTAAGTACCTATTGCAAATACTGACAAGTGGCCTGCTGTGTAGGGTTTTTAATAGTATGATGCCTTTCACTAAAATTTAATTTAGGTTTGTCTTACTGTAATTAATCACATAAGTTTCTCAAACTTTCCCACTGAAATGCTCCTCAGAGAGAGAAAGAATGAAAACCCAAGAGTTTCCAAATATAGCTGTAAGTGATCCAGCCCAAATCAAAACTTACCAACATTGATAAGATAGCAATAAATATGATAAATTAACAATTTATAAATTATCAATTTTTAATATAAAATTCTGCCTTTACACATTTTTATATCAAATTAACTTTCAAAAAGATGTTTCTTATTTTTCCTGTGGCTCTGTGTGTCCTATGCCTGAGGTTTCAAGTGTCTTTGGAGACTCAGGCAACTAGAGTTACTATTTAGACTTAGTTATGGCTCTTCATGATTTTTGATTGCCCCCCCAATGTGACAAGAGGCCAAAAATAAATATCTTAGTCTCATTAAAGAGTATTAATATAAATTTTCTGCTTTGGACTCCACCTAGGCAGTGCCTTCTTTGAAGGGTTATGTCAATAAATATTTAACTTAAAATTATATCTAAATAAGAGAAAACTGGAATTGCCGCCCTTGTTCATAAAAATATACTATAATTAAACTGAATGTGAGTTTTCTTTCCTACTCCCAAGTGCGTTCATTAGCCAACAAGTTGACTAGCATGTAGTATTCTCCGTATATCTTGTGTATGTGTCTGTGTGTTGCAGAAATATTCCATTAGAAGATCTTTAATGTTCTAGCAAGGATTTAAACAGACTCTAGGTGAAAATAGTAAGATCTTACATTAAGATCTGCAGTTGTTCTTTTGTTCAACAACAGAGAAGGGCTCACTCGTGCATGCACAAATGAGTTTTAATTCTCTGGCTCGATTGGGGAGATTAAAGGAGATAATATATGCAAAGCAATTAACATGATATTAGACCTCCTGGACCATGTTCAATGTGATCAATATTTATTTAGTGAGAGGGCAGAGAAACTGCTATTTCATAGGAAAAAAATTCCTGTTTTTTTCTTTCTAATAGGGTATATTTCAAGTACTAAACATAACATTTGAGTGCATTTCAATTTTTTAAATACTTTCTCATTTGTTAGATACAATTAGTCATTTTCTCTCACTAGAATAAAAATTATCTACTTAGTATTTGCAAAGTGTTTTTCAAATGTTTTAAAATTATTTTTTTCTTTTGTCTTAGTTTAGAGGAACTTCTAGTTTTTATGATACTTCCATATTTTGATTCAAACATTTTCAACCTGTAATTAGGTCAGAGTTTCTTTTTACATAGACAATTCTAAGAATTTTTGATGAACTAGGGGCGCCTGGGTGGCTCAGTCAGTTAAGCATCCGACTTCGGCTCAGGTCATGATCCTGCAGTTTGTGAGTTCAAGCCCCGCGTCAGGCTCTGTGCTGACAGCTCAGAGCCTGGAGACTCCTTCAGATTGTGTCTCCCCATCTTTCTGTCTCTCCCCTGCTCATGCTCTGTCTCTCTCTGTCTCTCAATAATAAATTAAAATGTTAAAAAGAGGAATTTTTGATGAACTAAAGTTTATTAAAGTCACAAGCCAGATTCACAAGTCAGATTTTCCATTTGCAGTGTTTCTGTAATACATCGAAACAGAGAAACAGCCCTTATTGGAATCTGAAAGATGAATAAATTCACTGTTTATCTTTGTAAACATTCTCCATGTTACAGTACGATCATAAAATACTCAATTCAGTTTCTAGCCCCCATTCGAGCCTCTGAGCTGTAAGCTCAGAGCCTAGAGCCTGGTTCAGATTCTGTGTCTCCCTCTCTCTCTTCCCCTCCCCCACTTGTGTGTGTGTGTGTGTGTGTGTGTGTGTGTGTGTGTGTGTGTGTGTGTGTGTGTAGTCTCTCTCTCTCTCTCTCTCAGAATTAAATAAACATTAAAAATAATTAAGCCAAAAACTCATTTAGCAGGCCATTGTAATTAATATTAGGAACATTAGTTAAATCTTGTTTATCAGTATATACTGGCATTTCAGCTACGCATGGACAAGAACTATTCTAATCCCAGCTTGGTCTTCAGTTGGAGAAACTTGAATGTAATTATTGGTCAGAACAGAAATCAAATGATCTTCCATTTTATTTTTGGTTTCAATTCAATATTAACATACATTTCTGTAAAAAAAAAAAGCTTCATAGATAAAGGAACTAAAATAGTTTTACTTACTAATTTACTTCCATCTACAGAGTCATTGTCCCCCAAAATTCCTTAAGATATTTTCCCCCCTCTTTGGTATGTATGTGTTTTGTGTGTCTGTGTTGTATGTATGTGGTTGCTAAATTATAAAATTTGGGGAAGGCATAGTGAATGGTTTAAACTTCAGACAATGAAACAGATTACTTGCTTCTGGTAAAGAGCCTTATCTACATATTAATAGTTTCAGTGGACTAGGACTGAGATATAAACAATTTATCTGGCTGGTTTTAGATTTATTGGTAAAGCTGGCAATTGTACTTTGAAACTTACCTCTGAAAAAAGAGAGATTGGGGTTGGCAAGGAGCTATTTGTTATTTTAAATTTTGCTTACTGGTACAAATTTGGAGTGATTAGTATCAATTTTTACCTCAGCAACTACAAAGAAGTCTTATTTGGAAATCTAAATTAGCCAATAATCATAATTATTTCTGGTGATATTTAATTTCCCTTAAAAATGGAAGCCTGGTTAGCCGGTTGAGTGCTTCACCCCTTACCATAACTTTATTGGCTACTACTGTTATAGCATAGTCATTATTATGGTGATTATAAATATTTCCATACAAAGGTAGACATAAGCATGTAGCAACTATTTTCTTCTGCCATCTCGAGATGATTTAGAGATCTTTCTCAGTGGTTGCAGGATTGCTTTTACAACTCTGGGCAGTGATAGGTATGTATTAATGTGTAACAATTCAAGGTGCAATCTATAATAAAAATATGTATGAAAATATTATTGTATAGAATTTTTTATTGTTTGTCATATTAGTAAAGTTATGATCTAACCACGTACTTAGATATATAAAATTAAATTTTATTCATAAAATGATACAACTTTATTGTATTGAAGAAAAATGACAATTTTGGATGCATCTCCCATTGGCTCAATGCAGAAAGAAAAGTAATTTTCATCATAAAAATATTGCTTTAGTAAATGCTGTCTTGATCGATCTCCTGAAAAAGTAAGATATTCAAAATAAATACAATTCAAAGATTTTATTTTTTAGGCTGGGATTTCTAGTTTTATATTTCCATTTTTTGAAAATAAATGTTATATACATTTTGAGACTCATATTTTAGAAAAATGCCACAAAAACAGTAGGCTACATTTAACATTTTATTTCTAGGCCTTGAGAAAAATTATGCAAGCAAGTTTATTGTGCATTTCACCTTTTCTGCTCAGTATTGTATATAGTGATTTATCTTGTTTGTATAAACCTCAAACATTTGGAATGATTTGGGGGAAGAAATTGGGCTAGATAGCTAAAAGTTCAAGTTCAAGGATTTACATGAATGTATATTTGAATCAGTGTGGTTTTTAGTCATCCATAAGTGATTTAAAAGAGTAGTAAAAAACTTATGACCTTCTCTACATCTCAATTTTTAGAACCAGACTTTTGACTTGAGATGCTTTTTATTCAGGCCTTGAACCCAGAATACCACTGAGCATGGAGTTTCTTTTTAAAGAGAAATATGCATGTGGAATGTTGTTGCTACAGAAAAGATTATGCAAACATCTCCGCTTTGCTCAAGACATCCAAGTTCACAGAAAACTATTTGTGACTTCAACTGTTACCCAGCTTTCTGTTTTAATGTTGACCAAGTAATGTTTGGTTGACCTAATTATAACAGCACATAGAACATTTTTGAACCTGTAATAAGATGTTTTTAAATTTTCGTTCACTTGAAATAAAGGCACAGGGAACCCCGCTTTGGTTACGATGATGCCTGTTCTCCCATCAGCTGAAGTGCTGGTGTGCACACCAGGTCTCAGGGGTAAATTCCACATGGTAGACAGAAAACCAATGAAGATCAGCTTTCTGACTTCTTGTTCTTATAAAAACATGCTTTTTACAGCTTCATTCCAATCCCAAAGTCATGGGTCTTTCTAAGGCTATTTCCATGCTTGAAATTGTTGACAAAAGAGACTAATGAGGAGGGAGGTTCTCCAACCAATTATTTTTTTAAAGAAAAAAGCCTTGATTGTGAGTTCACTCAGGCCCTGCTGCCTCTCTTATTGGAAATATTTTATTGCGATTTGGCAATAGGTAATGGATGTTTAACAACAGCCACAGCGAAATTGCAAACATTACCCACAATGACTCATGAGGAAGGGGCAGAAATTACCATAAATATCTATTTTCTTATTTATAAACTCTCCTTTTGACCATTGTGCCCCATTCAAAACATAAGTGGGTTCACCAAAGAGAATGATGCAAAGCCTTTTGTATTTACTTGATTTTCATTCTTAGAATAGAAGGCCAGGGTTAAACCACATTGCCAGGAAATTCGGTGATAGTTATCAATCATAGAATGTGGGAAAACAGGAGACACTTGCTGGAAATGTAAACAGAGATTTCTATTAAGACATTCAGCAAATGACTTGATACGTAGAGTTTAGGTCATCTGTTAATTTATTATGAGACTGCTTCATCAAAAATTAGAATAATATTGACATGTAAATTTAAACTATAAACCAAAGAAGTGTGCTACAACTTCCAAATGTTATCTGTAAGTAAAGTTATAGAAAACAGTGTTCCTCATTTCTGTACTACTCATACAGAGATAAAGAAACAGACCTGCTATGCATGAACTTATTTTGAACCAAAAAAGGGGTCCTGTTGTTAAACCCTTCTTGCTATCTTTCCTAATCATACAATCTTAGTAAAGGGGAGGGAGGCTACCCAGTGAGGTAGCAAGACATCTGGGAGCTATTTTTAGGTTGAGTAAAAGGCTTCTGAGGGAATATTTTGAGAAGGTGGGTAGAGAAGAAGATATATGGGGGTCAAAGGTCACTGGAAGAGGCTAGAACCTATTTCCAAATCACTTCATTTTACAAGCACAGGCAACATTTTGGGGAAGTACACCCTAGATATTTATTCCTCTTAGATGGCCCTCCTATTTGATGTTCTTTGTGTTCTCAACAGGATGTACAAATTATTTTTATAGAGGACGTTAATACTAGTGTAGACTTTATTTGTTTTGCTTGTTTCTTTATTGTCCTTTTTTAAAGACATGAAAATAAATATTACATTCAGTTAAAGGGACAGAAACAACATTAGGCAGGTGAGATTTATAAGGGAAACCTGACATTCTCATCCCAAATTCAAGCCCCTTCAGAGCAGTAAATTAGATACTCAGGATTGTACACTATATCTCAATCCATTAGCATGTCATTTAGGCTGGCTCACAAAGTATGTGATATTTCTTTTGAGTAGAAAATATACTAGTTCCTACTTAAAAATGTATTTCTATATATGTAGCAAGACATATATAGTTACCAGTCTACTCTAATGGCTAAAAAAAAAAACAAAAACAAAAAAAGAGGAGTTGAAGGTTTATACCAAAGTGCTTATAACACTACCAGATACTCAAAAGTGAGAGAAAACTAGCTCAGAACTTGCTCCAAATGACTTGTCTGGAAATTGGTTTCTGTTGTAACAAACTCAATGGTCTTGTCCAATAGTAGCACATGTTGAGTCAGAGAAAAGAGATACAATCTAAATGGTGCTGATAACATCTCACAAGCACAGTCACCTTCTCCACAAAACTTCTTCTCAACTATCATATATTTAGGTTGTTTAAGGTCACTCAAGTACATCTATTAAAAAATCAAAGGCCGGGGTTGTGGGCCACACCGTATCAGTAGTATGCTATGCTCAGTTCTCTTCTAAACCTTTTGCCTTGGAATGTACCATCAGTGAAGCACGAAATAGAAAAGAAGTTGAGTTGGACTTTAGGCAGTTCTTTGTTTTTCAGCTGGTGTCTCTTTTTATGTAAGTTCCAGGTGTTCATCACTGAAAAATGAGAAAATGAAGCTAGGCTAAAAGAAATAAAAATCACCTGCAATGTTGCAGAAACAACCAGGGCCATTTTTACATCTTTTTTGTAAACTCCCCAGGTTCTTTTTTCTTTACAGAAGTATGAATTTGTTCCAAAAAATAAGATTATTCTGTACCTGATATTTCACGATGTTTTTTATCTCAATGATATGTAATATGCATCTTTTCATGTCAAGAAATATATTTTGCCATCTCACTATATAATAGAATTCACTTATCTAAATATATTCCACTTTACTCAGTCACCTCCTATTGAATATAGATTTTAAACCAGTTTTTATATGATAAAAACATAGTATTGCAATGAACATCTTTGTAAAATTTCTGTACCTATTCTTAATTATTTTTTTAAGTTTATTTTGAAAGTGAGAACTCACACGCACAAGCTGGGGAGGGACAGAGAGAGAGAGAGAGAGAGAGAGAATCCCAAGCAGGCCCCGCACTGTCAATACCGAGTCCTATGCAGGGCTCGAACTCGCAAACCACAAGAGCCAAAATCAAACGTCAGATGCTTAACCAAACTAGCCACCAAAATGGCCCACTTTAATTATTTTTCATCAAAATTCTTGGAAGTCAAATTTCTAAATCAAAGGTAAGATACAAAAGTTCAAAAGCCTCTTGACAGTTTGTGGCAAATTTATGTATACTGCCATTTGCATTATGTGAAAGTGACCATTCCTAACAAGTAGAAACACACACATATGTACATTTTACAAGCACCATCATTTAAAAATTAACTGAGCATATCTTTTTTGGACATAAAGTTATAGTAAATTTTTCCCTATATAGCCCATTCCAGTAAAATAAGTCCCTTTAATTCATTGTAATTTATATATTAAACATTTTCAGAATGTCTAGTGTGTTTTTAGTGAAAATCTAGTGAATGGAGATTTCCATGAGAAAGACTAATAATAGAACGAGCATTTCTGGAGTCTGTACTATTGGACAGATTTATTTAATCTCATTAAAACTTACAAACATCTCGCAAATAGAAAATATTTTTTTTCATGGGGCACCTGGACGGCTCACTCTGTTAAGTGTTCGACTCTCGATTTCAGCTAAAGTGATGATCTCATTGTTGGTGAGTTTAAGCCCCACAATGGGCTTTGTGCTGACAGTGGAGAGCCTGCATGGGATTCTCTCTCTCTCTCTCTCTCTCTCTCTCTCCCTCCCTCTCTCTCTACCCCTCCGCTGCTCACTCACTCTCAAAATAAATAAATAAACCTAAAAAAAGAATAAAAGAAAAATATTTTCTTCCTTTTTGAGATGAGAAAGCTGAAGCTCTTGGAGTTTGGGCAGTTCATGCACATTCAGACAGGTAGCCCAAGCTGAGATGGTATGCGAATCCACATCTGTTTGGCTTGCCAGACCATGTTCTTTCCACAAAACCTTTGTTGTGAAGGGTGGGAGCAAGTTTCATTGGTTACATTTTCTTTAATTCCATTTTTTACTTAGGGGCAAGATTTGTTATATATCTGTATGGAATGTAGTAGAATACATATTTTTAAAAATATATTATGATAGGCATTGTGTCAGTATGATTGTTGGTTTTATTTTTCTAAATGTTACTGCCCCATCTTACTTTATTCATTCTATAGGGAGCTTGATGTAGCTAAAGTACACACATACACACACACTCACACTCATACATATACGTATATGTACATATATAAGCATACACATACATACACATATGAAATATAAAATAAATATTTGTGAATCAGATTAGCAGAAAATAAAGATAGGAAAACAATCATCATTGTAAAATATACATACTATGTAGTCCTTTAAAATTGATAGTAGTGGTGAATCAAAACTTAGACTAAATTTTCCAGCAAAGGAAAAGGTAAACACATCAGGTATAAGAATTTAGAAATTTAGAAGAAACATATTTTCTTTGATACTCCCAGGTCAGTGATCTAAAAAGAAATATCTTACTTTGTTCAACAAAGCATCACCATAGGCCCAGGATGACTTCCACCATATCATCCCTGTTATAATGAGATTTTCTTATCTTTTTCCCAGTAGAACATCTCACAAATTATTGCCAAATGATTTATAAAATAACCAGCTCCATATTTAAAGGAGTAACCCACTTAGTTCACTTTAAGAAAATAAGAAATGAATAAATGTCACCTTATAGTTACAGATCTATTTTTATAGTACTAAGGTGTCTATGTTATTAACAATAAACCAGAATCTTCTATCGATAAAAACTTTCCCCTCATAATAAATAAAACTCAATATCTGTAAAGCTGAACTCTTTCAGGGCAAGGATATTCTTTGGAAGATTGTGCCTAGTATCATTAAGGTTAAAAAATTGTGTGTGTGTATGTATTTGTGTATAAGTTTGGGGAAAACAACTTCTCTCATTTTTAATCTCTTTTCTATGTCTGTACTTCATGAACAATTAGTGCTCAATTGATGTCTGCTGTTGGTAATCATTATTTAGGAAACAGACGGTAGGAAAAAGTTCATACAAATCTAGAAGCATAAGTATTTTTTTTAAAGAAATACACATATGAAGACACTTTGTCTCTCCCTAATTAGAAGTGTGGCCATAAAAAGTGAGGAGAGAAGTTACATAGTTATATAATGTCAAATAATTTTTCCCTAAACGAGATGTGACTTGGAATAAAATTATCATGGTGCATTTACAGGACATTCTAGTAAATGTGCAGACAGCAGTCAAAAATTTCCTTATCTGTAACATGATGCTAACTTCATGGTGTGACTGTGGGGATTAAACAAGTAAACCAAGGGAAAGCAATAAGCAAAATGTCAAGCAGAGTTAGTGCTCAATAAACAGAATTTATTCTATTGTTACTGCTATTACTGTAGCTTTAGTATCTTTCTATAATTTCCTGATTTAAAATAGGAATACATATATACCTATTCATATTTTCATATTCTTGGCAACACTCTTGGAAATATTTCATTTGGGTCAAGCAATTTTTCAGGATTTTTGCTTAAAATAATATTAGACGTTGTTTTGTTTGTTTTGGGTGATACTGCTTTCTTTTTGGATGCTCTTGGCAATTTCATATGTGCTTGTTATTCTGATTCAAACCTGGGAGGAAAATATCTAACACTGCATGATTTATAAGACCACACAGTGATTTATAAGGGTTTCCTCCTCCCTCCCATAGAGCTTTTAATGGGGAAAACCCATCTATATTGCTGTGTCAAGAAATCACCACCTTTATCACATACCACAGACATAAATGAACCATATAAAAGCAAATAATCCTTAACTCCTCTACAGGAAGCTAGAGCAGAATTTGAGCTTTAGCAGATGCTCAGAATGTGTAACTAGCTGCAGAAACCATGAAATGTGGATACTAACAAGAAGTATACAGATAGTTTATTTAGTACAATGGCTTTAAAAATCACTTTTGAAAAACTGAAATCTTTTAAACAGTATCTAATATCCCATATGATTCCCCTAAGAACTCAAGTCATTTTAAAGTATCAACTTCACTTGGATTCAGATAGGATTCTTTCCCATACTCCTTTAATTTTGTGTTTTTAACCAAAACACTGATTAATTTTTTTGTTTATTTATTTTGAGATATAGAGAGAGCATGAGCAGGGGTGGGGCAGACAGAGAGAGAGAGAGAGAAAATCCCAAGCAGGCCCTGCACTGTCAGCACAGAGCCCAATGTAGGGCTCGAATTCACAAACTGCAAGATCATTACTGAGCTGAAACCAAGAGTCAGATGCTGAACCAACTGAACCACCCAGGGGTCTCAATGCTGATTAATCAAATGCACTTTTTTAATTTTAAAAATATTAACAATTCCTAATTTTAGATTCACTCTTAAGGACTGAATTTTAAAATTACATATTTAGAGGCACCTGGGTTGTTTAGTCAGTTAAGCATCTGACTTCAGCTCAGGTCATGATCTCACAGTTTATGGGTTCAGCCCTGCATTGGGCTCTGTGCTGACAGCTTAAAGCGTAGAGCCTGCTTTGGATTCTGTGTCTCCCTCTCTTTCTCTGTCCCTACCCTGCTCACACACTCTCTCTCTCTCTCTCAAAGATAAATAAACATTAAAAATTTTTTAAATCAGATATTTAGTTACTTCTAAATTTTAATGTATCCACATTAAAACACATTGAACTAAGGGAGGCTTGTTTCACTCAAAGAAAATTATTTAAAGGATAAATTTCATGTAATATCTACTCATACTGCAGGGTAAATATGCAAAGAATTGTACCTAATATCAGCAGACTTATTGAGCTATGACATATGAAGAACTGTAGAAACTTCTTTGTACAAACTAAAAAAGTCAATAAATATTACAACATGGATAAATTCAAATGTTTTTTGCCTAATGCAAGTTTCATGTAAGAGTGAAAATATGTTGATTCCAAGCTAAGATATATCTGGTTACATGATTTGAATTAGACTGTACTCCAAAGAGTGTGCTTACCTGTACTGTAATCTTTGGGCCTCAGCATTTCAAGTGAAACTACTGATTCAGGGTCTTGTCCTTCTGATACATTTTTCTTTGAGGACAACAGAAGTTTTAGATTGTTTTGTTTTATTAATAAGGGATTTATGAAGGTGCCAAAACTCTGCCTACACTCCAGATTGAAATATATAGTTATACTAAATAGGTAATTGCTTTATGTCATATGCAAATAATAGACCAAAATCATCACCAAGGAGTGAGTCTGTGTTGATACAGTAAGTACAACAATGATCAATATTGGCATTTTCATTGTCACACTGAGCAACACTAATGTTAAAAATATGTAATAAAATTATTTATTAGATATACCCATTCCTCCCACGTTTCTCTATTTACAACACACTTCAGGGAAGAAACACCACTTTGTTTTTATTCCTCATTCATATAGGCTCTCTAGAAGTCCCCAGATCATCCTCTTTTCAAGAAGAGAACAGGAGAAATTCTGTTCAGTTTATGCTGCACCTGCATATTTTGGTGCCAGTGTAGACCATCTTAAGAAGGTTAATTTGCTGGCACATAAAGAGATGATGTACAAAGAAAGAATACTGAGTCAGACAAAAAAGAAGAAAGTGTTATCTATTAAGGCCAGAAACCAAACAGTGAGTAATACCTGAAATGGAATTGACCATGATTATCAGCTGTTCTCTAGCTTATTCAACAGTATTACCATCTAGTAAGCCAACCTGAGAAACAAACAACAAAAATTCATCACTCGCTTTAAGGAGGGTACAACTAATAATGATTATGGTTTTCCAGGCACTTTCAGGCACTTTATATCTCTTAAGCTTCACATTTCTATGTGGTAAATTTCATATGCATCTTTTTAAATTAGGAAACTTGGTGACAGAGTAATTAAATTACGGGCTGAAGTTGCACAGCTAACGTCTGATAGACTCAGCACACACCCCAAGTGTGTCTGATCCTGAATGGTTTGCCTCTGTGCTGTTGGACACTGTCTCTCCCTTTGGCTCAAAATGGTACAACAGAGGACTGTGGGAGCCAGTACATCTGGCTTTCTCTTTCTTCCCCACCACTTTCTAGCTGGGCGACCTTGGAGAAGCTGCTGCTCTCTTTGTGCTTCAGGTTTCTCATTTTGTAAAGAGAATAAATGATAGCACACATCTCAGAAATTTTGGCAGATTAAATAAGTGATATATGTAATAAAGCACTTACAATTACTATGGGTAATTCGCATAGAAATAAAATAGTAAATGCTCAATAAGCATTTATTATGATGATGTTAGCTGTTGTCAATGCAGTAATTTATCTCTATTTCATCACTATTTTCCCAGTTTGCCCTGATTATCTCTCTCTTCATTGAACAAAGATTTATTGAGCACCTACTTTGTACTAAGCGCTTTGCTCTAGGAAGGTCAGATAGGTAATAAATAATAAGTGTATAGCATGTCAAAAGGTGGTAATCAATGTTATGGAAGAAGAAAAAGTAGAATAGAGCAAATTCAGTATGTTAAGAGTAGGGGGAGCATTTGAAAACTGCTCTTGTTGCAGACTTATAGAAGAGTTGCAGTAGTACAAAGAACATGCCCGTATTTTTTACCAAGATACATCAATTGATTACATTTTGCCCCATTTGATCATTTCCTTCTTCCTTCCTTCCTTCTTCACTCCCTCCCTCCTTTCGTTCGTTCGTTCGTTCCTTCCTTCCTTCCTTCCCTCCTTCCTTCCTTCCCTCCTTTCTTTCTTTCCTTCTTTCTTTCCTTTTTCTTTCCTTCTTCCTTCCTTCCTTCCTTCCTTCCTTCCTTCCTTCCTTCCTTCCTTCCTTCCTTCCTTCTTCTGTCCTTCCTTCCTTCCTTTCTTTTTCTTGCCTACCTAGCTATTTACCAACAAATATGCAAATGCATGCAGATTTTTTTTCCCCTGAGCTTCAGGAGGACATTGAAGACATTATGCCCTTTAACTTCTAAATATTTCAACGGGTATTTTCTAAGAATACAGACATTTTTAAAGATAATTGCATTATAGTTATCAAAAACAGAATATTGGTGCCGTACTGTTATCTAATCTAGACTTCCTACTCATATTTCATCAGTTATCCCAATAATGTCCTTTATAAATTTGCTTTTTCTTGCCCAGAATTCAATCCAGGACCATGTGTTTAATTAATTAATTTATTTAGTTGTTATGTTTCAAGTTATTAAATTCTGGGTAGCGAACATATAGTGTAATGTTAGTTTCAGGAGTAGAATATAGTGATTTCATCACTTACTGTAACACTCAGTTTTCAACACAAGTGCCGTCTTTAATACCCATTACCCATTTACCCCATCTCCCTGCCCACATCCCTCCAGCAACCCTCAGTTTATTCTCTATCCATGTATTGAATTTAATGTCAAGTTTTTACATGTGTTTCTTGATCCTTGACCATTTTTTTGGAAAGTTCAGGCTAATGGCATTTGGTTTGGATTTGCTCTGTGTTTGAATTGAATAATATTATGCATTTTTTACAGGAAAAGTACTAAAATGATATTCAGTATTTCTCAATACTTTATACCAAGTGTCAAAGATGTTGACTTTTCCAATGTCAGTGATGTTAGCTTTGATCCCCTGTGGTAATCCAGCAGGTTTATCTGCTGTAAAGATAACATTTTCAGTTTGTAATTAGTAAGTATATGTATGGAGATAATTTGAAAATACATAAATATCTTTCCTCATCACACTTTAAATTACTACCTTTACATCCACTGATGATTTTCTAAATCACATTATTACATCTACATTTGTTGATTGGCATTCTCCTTTAAGGAAGACATTTCCTTTCTTCGTTTCTTAATTTTTTCATTTATTTATTTATATCAGATTGGCTCATGGATTCAATAGGTATCCCTATGATATCTTTATATTTTTATTTCTGTATTTAGACATCTGTGTGTATCTGTATAGTGTGTGTGTGTGTGTGTGTGTGTGTGTGTGTGTGTGTCTATAAAACATTAGTTCACATTTCTATCTCTCCTTTATGACACTAGAGGGTACTTTTCCATCTAGTCTTCCTTCTTTCTAGATATATATGGAAGCCTATAAAGGATGTTATTGGGACAACTGATGAAATATGAGTAGAAAGTCTAGATTAGATAACAGTATGGTACCGATATTAAATATCCTGGTTTTGATAATGTGATGCAATTATCTTTAAAAATGTCTGTATTCTTAGGAAATACACATTGAAATACACACGCACACACACACACACACACACACACATATATCTTCTTCAAAATAAGAAACTTGTTTTTCATTATTCACAATGTATTTACTGGTTTGCTTATGACTCAAATATTAAAAATATAGTTTCAGAATTGATAACTTATAGCACTTTTAAAAGCAAACCTACTAAGTAGAGTTCAATATTTTCAACATTTATTGATTTCCTTTTTGTAGTAAGTTTATATACAGCAATATATATATATATATATGTATATATATCTTAAATGTACAAATTAATTTTATCAATGGATAAACACTCATAAAACAAGGGCAGCTGAGTAGTTCTGTTGGTTGAACATCTGACTTGATCTTGGTTCAGGGCTCGATCTCACTGTTTGTGAGTTTGAGCTTCACATTGGGGTCTGCATTGATGGCACAGCGCCTGCTTAAGATTCTGTTTCTCCATCTCTCTGCCCTTCCCTTGCTTGTGCGCTCTCTCTCTCTCTCTGTATCAAAATAAATAAACTTAAAAAGTAAACAGTCATAAAACATATAACCTTGTAAGGAACATTTGCATAACCTCAGAAAGTTCCCAGAAAGAGAGAAGAGAGTTGAAGGGAAGAAGGGATGTCTATAGATCATGAATGGTCTTTTAGGCCATCACAAAGCCTGTTAGGAAGCTATCACCATAATAACGATGCATAACAAACAATTCCAAAACTCAGTATCTTCAACAAGCATTTATTTCTTACTTGGGTCAGCAGGTAGGTTGTGACTCCGCTAAGCTTAGCTTGTATTGTTTAGGCGTGGGTTCAGGTTGCAACCTGGGATCAAGTCTGTCCCCTGTATCTCCTCATTCTGGGTCATAACTATCTGGGTTATGATTTTCTCCTAGTGAATAGCATAGAGCAAGAGAAGTGAGTGAAAATATAGGATGTCTGTTGAAGCCTTGGCTCAGAACTGAAACATGATCTCCTTTACATATTTCATTGACCAAAGGAAGTCATTTGTTCAAGCCCAAAGTCAGTGGGACAGGGATGTAAATTCTGTCTACTCTTGTGAAAGATGCTAAAATTTCACATGGCAAAGAGCAAGAATGCATAATTCTATCCTAGAGAGCCAATGAGACTTGAGGACAATCTCATCTGTCATATAGGTACTTTGCCTCTGAGTAACATGTGGAGCCCTTGAAGAGTTTCCGGAGAAGAGTCGATTTAAATTTCAAAAATGCCAGCCTGTTTTTTTTGTGCTGAAAATATACTCTCAGGGACAAGGGTAATAGTAAGGAAACAAGGTCGAGCAATTACAACAATTCCATGAGGAATGATGATGGTTCAGAGGAGGGTGGTAGCAGTAGAATTAGAAGTGTCAGATTGTAGATATGTTTTGATGGTTATCAACAGGATTTCCTGAGAGATTGGTATGGGAGAGAACAAGAAAAAGAGGAATGAGAGGTGACTTTAAAACTTCAATCTAACAGGCTGATGATCAGAAAGAAAGAGGAGCATCAAATGAAATGGGGAAGGCTGTGTGTAGAGCACATCTTAGCGGAAGAATAGGAGCTGAGTTTTTTTATTTTATATGAGAGTTAACCTATTATGTATCTGAATAGAAAGGTCAAGTATGAAATTATTATATCTGGAGTTTAAGAGGAAATCTGGGTTGAAGAGTTAAATTTGGGACACTTAAGTATATAGATGATATTTTAATTCATGTCTCATGTTCTTTGCAATAGCCACATCCTTGGGACTATTTGGTTCTCTTTCCATTTTTCCAATGCATCTTCCATTCTGCTAATATTTATGCTTTGAAAATGAAACTCTGATTCTTTTACTCCTTGCCTTAAAAACTTGGCCATAGCTTAAAGACAAAATCCAAACTTCACATAGAGCTTCACAAGTATATGGTAGCATCTGGCTACAAACTATTCTCACTTTGCCTAATAAAATCCAATTTATCTTTACTGGCCAAACACAAATGTCAGCTCTTTTGTTCAGTTTTCCTGATAGCCCAGGGAGAATTATTCTTTTTTTCCTCCATGTTCCCTCAGAACTTGTATGCTCTTTTCTGCATTGTCCAATATGATAGCTACTAGCTATATGTACACTTGAAATGTGGCTAGTCCAAATTGAGATGTGTTTCAAGTATAAAATCCACATCTCACTCCAAAGTTTAGTACAAAAATATATAAAATATATCATCAATAAGTTTATATACTTGTGAAATGGTAATATTTTAGATATATTAGGTTAAGTAAAACATTCTTAAAATTAATTTCACTTGTTTAATGTTTACTTTTAAATGTAGTCCTCTAGAAACTTTAATGTTATATATGTAGATTCTCATTTGTGGTTTGCAATTGATTTTTATTGGACAGTACTGCCTTAGAACATGCATACTGCTGTCTGATTACATATTTATTTTTTGAAAGATTGTGAACTTGAAAACAGAAACTGTTTGATTACCCTTTTTAAGACCCAGTAGGATTTTGACTACATGCTCAATAAAAGTTACTTGAAAGTTTATTGTTTTATGATTGATACTTGTCCTCTCAGACATTGATCAGCATATAGATTGTCAATCATATGAACATAGGTAGAATTTGGAAAAGAATCATCTATAGGAGGTCCATAGTATATATTTATGAAACCCAAGTACTTTGCCAAAGTCAGCCAGAATTTTAGCTGATCACATATTTGTATCACTATTTCAACCTGCTTCCTAAAAATTGTTTCATTCAGGATCAAATTACAAATTAAAATATTGTATTGTTTGTAGTAAAGATTGATAGTATCATATTTTTATAACTAAAATATTCAATTTAGTTTTTACAAAGACATTGGATTCTAGTTTTTTATGAC
Organism: Paguma larvata; assembly: GCA_030068075.1. Taxonomy (NCBI): domain Eukaryota; kingdom Metazoa; phylum Chordata; class Mammalia; order Carnivora; family Viverridae; genus Paguma; species Paguma larvata. The sequence goes on along the minus strand of CM057838.1, from coordinate 50,506,891 downwards.
TTCTAATTTCTAAGTGAATTCTTATTACACTGATTTTTATTTTAATGACATTTACCTGTTAAAGAGAATCATATTCATTTATTCTTTGTAATCTATTGTGAAAGAAGTAAGATATTAAAATAGATAACTTATATAAAGCAAAGAATTATACATTTTGAAGAGACTCTAAGGACCCAGGAACATTCCAAGGGATAAAAATAAGGATAAGAATGTACATTTTTTTCTCTTCACTTTCATTTTTTCTCCTTCTCATTGTCTCCAAATACTCCTTCTGATTTTAGAAATAAAATGAAAATGAAAAATATTCACTGAGTAGTGAGATTCTAATGAGACCAGAATTCATCAAAATGGATACTCCAGTGGAGAAGTAAAATGTTTCCCGAAGCTTTCCGCCCGTGAGAAACAAGATTGTGATATGATAGGGGATGTGATGTAACTCATTATAGAGAGCATGTGTAGGGAGGGCACTGCTGTAGAAAAAGCAAAGTTAGAGGTTGCAAATTAGTATGTACTGTCAGTTCTGTTCAGGGGAAAGTACATTGATCCTAATGACTAGTCCTAGGTGTCTAGACAGAAATACCCCTGCAGGGAAGAAGAATAACATCTCAAGATATGTTAATTTGAAGTAAATCTCCCTTTGACATGCTGGATTTCCCCTTTATGGTTCACTCAACAGGGTTTTGGTTTGTTATTTGGTCTCGGGAGTTCTCTGCCCCTCAGAAAAAGAGTAGAAGCATAATTTATCTTCCGTGATAAATTAATAGCCATCAACTGCTCTACAAATCACTGTTCTATGTGCATGACCAGGCAAAATGAGTTTTCACTCTCATAAATGTTGTAAAGTAACAATAATAATGCCGGAATCTGAGACTAAAGAGTATTCCTGTCAAACTCATAAATATTAAGGAAACTCTATATGAGCATAGTCTGTCAGTTTGTATGTCTTTGTACGTTTTTTCCATATCAGCTTGACTTAACCAAATTTTAAAGATTCTTTTAGATATTATTGACGACAAATGCATAAAAATTTACCTATCTATGCAAAACATTCTTATATATTTACAAAGCTGTTTCATTTTTCATTGAGAATAAGGAGTAAGACCTAATGCTAGAATATTGACCCTATTGGAGTGCTCAGTAATATTGATCTACAAACACTTGACCCAACTGACAGAAGCAGAAGGTTGGCTTATTATCTTAATCTAAAAACATATCCTTGAAAAGTGAGTGATTTGCTTTTTCCTCATTAACTGTGTCTAGCTTCCATGTGAAAGATAATGATGTTCAAGGTTCAGTTTAATCATAAAAAAACTGTAGTTTCCCCTAGGTATCGTAAGCCAAAATAATATGTACTTTCAGAATTCCCAGTGTTGCTAAATATCTTGCTCAACACTTAATAGTTTGAGGTCTAGGGATTTCTGTTTGACTGATGCCAGTGATTCAGACATGGTACACCCACACATAACCCATGGACATGCTGAGCCAGATTCTCTCTTTACAGGAGATATACTGAGAGCAATTTAAATGAATCTGTAAGGACACTGACTCTTCTTGGGCACTCCTAATGAATGCCATTGCCATCAAGCATAGTAAATTATACCAAAATAGTCCAAATCCGTACTTAAAATTTGAGAGAAGATTTTAACCAGAGTTCATTTTGTGTTCATGTATATGGTAACTTCATGTTCAGTGATACTGGTGACATAATCTCATTTTATCTTGATTAGAATGGTGTACTTATATACCATCAAAGATTTTTTCTTATTCCCACACATTACAAATTACATCATGAATACTTGAGTACTGAGAGTCAGAATTTTTAATCCAAGGAAAATGTTAAAGATGGCTTAGCTCAGCTGTTACTTTAGGTGCCTCTAGAAGTTAATTAACTTTCTCAAAGACATTGATTAATAACTAATTAGGAGCCAGAACAAGGACTGCAACCCAAGCCTCCTAAATTCTAGTCCCAGTCTTCCTATTGTATAATTTTTCCATAAGAACCAAAGATATTCACTGAAGAGGGGAAAATATGTTGAGCGAGGTACTGTTCCAGACCTCTGGGATGACTAGGACATTTTCTCTGCCCTCAGAAAGCATGGTCAAAAGAGCTAGGTAAGCAAATTAGAGCTTTTAAGTTGTACAGATGCACTCAGAGAAGTATATGAAGTAGAAAATGGGAGCAGAAAAAAGAAATTATGTTGGTAAGTGATTGGAATATGCTTAATAGAGAATGAGACTTGAGGATTTTGAAATAAAGACTGCCCTGCATATTCCACATTAGGGAAAGAATATTTGATTCTGGTCTCTGACATGAAGACATTGTGCAGATGTTACCAGAAATATGAGTGTAGCTGAAAGAATGTTTTCTTATTTGCCCTATGCAAAAAAAAAATGTGGCACCTTCCTACAGGCGATGCTTAACAGGCTCAGTTACTAGGGCTCATGGGACACAGTGAAATTTAGGTACCATTACAGCAGTACTTCTATATCAAGTGGTGTGTGTGTGTGTGTGTGTGTGTGTGTGTGTGTGTGTGTGTGTGTGTTTTGAAATGCTATCATTGCTATCGTTCAGAGCAATAGGCTGAAATGACTATATTTGGGATAGGAAGCTAGAAGATATGAAATGAGGATTATCATATAACAAATATCAAATTTATCTAGAGCTACTACCATTATCGTACAGAAGGAAATCTTTTCAGAAAAGAAGCAGCTCGTATTCTTTGATAATATTTTAAGGGGTTTCACACATGTGAAACATGCAAATATTTAAGTACACTTTCAATTCTCCTTGGTTTCCAGCTAATATGTGATATATAAGTCTAAGAGGTGATGGAACTCCTCTTTTTACCTAAAAAAATCTAACTCCTATTAGAGATGTGGTTTTGATGAGAGCTAGGCCAGACATTGGACCATGTATGGTCTCATCTTGTTATCATGACAGGACTCTGAGGTTATTATTCTTATTTCAAGTCTGACAGATAAGAAAACTGAGGTTCGAGAGGTTAAATAAATTGTGTAAGATCAAACAGACTGCTTGTGAACAAGCAGAGATTTAAATAAAGATCTGTCCGACTACTGAGATGACTTCCTGTCTACCCTATGATGCTGTGCCATGTTAAAGGGAGTCCAAAGTGAACATGCACAGATTCTGTGGAGAAAAAACAATAGAGAAAGATGCTTAGGATAATTCACTGGAGGAATGACCAGGGTACAAAGAAACTCAGGGAGTTTGGTACCTTTCTTCAAATTTTGAAAAGATTACTGGGGCACAGGAACTATTACAATTGCTTTGAATGATCTTTAGGTCTAGAATATGAACTAATATGTGTGTATAAGTTGCAAGGAAACATCATTCTATGAAAGAATTTTCCAAAGAGATAAAGATAGACTACACTTGCTGCAGACCTAATCAGTTTTCTGTCATTGGTCATATTCAGTCATAGGCTGTATAACCATTTGATCATCTATTACCAAAAAAAAAAAAAAAATCAAATGTAAACCTGGAATTTAATGAATTATCTGCCCCTACCCCTACTTTTTGTTTGTTTGTTTGTTTGTTTGTTTTTTCATTCTAACTACTGTCAGCTGAGAAAAGAGTATGCAGTTAGGGTAACTACCAAGAAATTAATTGAGTGATTTTCCAATTAAGCAACTGGAAGCTTAGATTATAGCCATGCTGAATTTCTGCTGTATTTATTCTTTTTTTCCACTTAGGTTTTTTATAAATTGTATAAAAAGTGACTTAGAATGTTTCCTTTTTTTCTATAGTTTTAAGTGCTACATTATACATTTCAAGTTAAGCATATAATATGGCTGGGATCAACTTTGAAAAATAGGAATCTCATATGTCCTCAAATAGAAATTTGGAAAGCATCTTAATTACCTATGGGTTATTCTGACTTACTGCAACTAGAATGAGGAAGTATTTCTAAATGTGATTATGTTTCAGTACCATTAGCCCATTTTTTTTTTTAGCCTATTGTTTTTTGAAAGACACATTAATGTTTGGAGAAAACCTTTGGTTTCCCAATTATGGTAGAGTATATGGCTTTGGGTTAGTCATTTAAAGTATACTTTATACTCACATACTTTAAATTAGCACAAGTATGACTATATTATAATCATAAAGGATCGGCGATTTATAAATAGAAATGCATATAACACCCAGTGTTCATCCCAACATGTGCCCTTTTTAATGCCCATCATCCCCTCTCCCCCCTCCCTCATCCCCCTCGCCCTCAGTTTTTTCTTAGTCTTTGAGAGTCTCTTATGTTTTATCTCCCTCCCTCTCTGTGTCTTTTTTTCCTTTCCCCTCTTCCCCTCCCCCTGGAATTTGAAAATAAACTATTATAAAAAAAAAAAAAAGAAATTAAAAATAGAATTAACTACCATATGATCCAGAAAGTCCAATTCTGGGTATTTATCCAAAATAATTTAAAATAGAATCTCAAAAAAAATATTTATCATTGTACACTCGTAATAGCCAAGAGGTGGAAATCACCTAAATGTCCATTAACTGATATGTGGATAAAGGAAATGTGATACCTGAAGGCAATATTATATTATATTATATGTTAACTGACTAGAACTTAAATAAAAAGTTGAAAAAGAAAAAAAAAGAAGGAAATTAAAAGTTAAAAAAAAAAAAGAAATGCATGTCAAGATAAAATTTTAAATCATCCCATACTTGGCAGTCATCTATATCTGCAGTATTTTCACTTACTGAATGAATGAACAAATGGAAGCTTATTTGCTCAGTTACCTTGAGCATGTCTCTTCACACCTCTGGGCTTCTGCCTTCCTATAAAATGAAGGAATTGAATCAGAAATCTCTCAAGTGTCACTTAGCTCTAAGTGGTAAGTATGTAAAATTTGGTAATATATTAGCCCCCAGGGAGAATCCAGAAATACTTCAAAAATTAATGTAATTAAGAAAGGAAGTATTTTTTATAATCTGTGTTTTGCAGCCTATGTCCTCTGAGCAGATCAGGATGATTTACCACCCACCTCTGTGCAGACAATTTCCAGATCTTCCCCTTCTGCCCTGACCTTTTATATTCTTCTCAGTCAAGATTTCTTTCTGTTTATGGAACATCTTTACTTAGATGTCCTACCATCTCCTAAATCTAAACATGCTTAAAAAAATAAAGGAATTCATGGTCTCCCCTCAGCCTATCTATTCTGCTTTCCCTGTATCATTTCCAGGCAGAAATCCTGGGCATTCTCTGCCCATTTCCATTTATTTGCCATCTCCAGGCTGGTCCTACATTCTACGGATTCCTACTCATTTATATATATTTTTTAATTCCTGTATTCTGCATTCTTACAGCCTCAGTCTGGTCCATGCCCTGTATACTCAGGTTATTTTAAGGGCCTCCTGGTGAGCCTGCCTTCCTGTATTCATTCCTTTTTTTCATGAACACTATGAAGAGCCAAAGAACCCTTTTATTCAAATGCCTTTTGAGCAGCAAGACAACCTCCTTTTCTGACTCTAGTAATTTAGTAGTGGTATGTGCCTTTAGGGTGGTATTTATTTTTATATGTAAATTTCAAACATAGATGTTTACTTATGTAAGTTTTGTCTATCATCCTAAATCAGGAGTTGGTTTGGGATGAGAACCAGGTCCTTTCTTCTCTTCTTCCTTCTTCTCACAGATTTTGTTGAATATCTATTTGTATAAGATGCTCTATTAAGCATTTTGACAAGCTATAATCATAGATGGAACATGACTCTTATCTTTGGGAAGAGTACTCCTACTTCTTCAGGTAAAGAAATTAACTTTTGTTGAGTACATTTTAGGTGCTGGACATAGGCCATGACATAAATTATCTTTAAGTATTGATATTTTTTCCAGCTTTATTGGGATATAATTGACATATAACATTGTATAAGTTTAAAGTTTAAACATAATGATATGATATGTGTATATATTATGAAATGATAACTACAATAAGGTCAGCTAACACATCTGTCACCTCACATAGTTACAATCTTGTGTGTGCGTGGTGAGGACTTTTAAGATGTACTCTGTTAGCGACTTTCAGATATACAATACAGTACTATTAACTGTAGTCTTGAAAATTTTGTACAATGAAATTATTATTTTGCAGAAGAAGGCCTAGGGTTAGAAGAGATTAAGTAGCTTACCCCCAGGTTTGTATGACTCTGAAGCCCTAGTTTTTAGTTCCATTGCTCTGTAATGAAATCTATATTTAATAGTTTCTAAATTAATGGCATTAATTTTGGTATTTGAAGAGCTTAGCAGTTTTCTAAATGGCTTCCTATAAGTCCAAGTGATTGATATGCATCTAGTCGTTCCTTTATTTCTCATAAATGACATAAAATTTATACTTAAATATTAAACTTTGTTATAAACATTATTTGTGGCACATGAAAGACCCCATGTTTGTGAAAAACTTTTTATAATAATATATTGTATTAGAATCCCTCCAAAATTCATTTCATTTTACAATTCATTTAAAAATGTGCACTTTTTGTATGATGACAGGTAGTAGCCACACTTGGTGAGCACAGCATAGCTTGTAGACTTGTCAGATCACTGTGTTATACATCTGAAACTAATGTAACATTGTGTTGACTGCACCTCAATAAAAAGAAATTTTAAAAATGTTCATTTTGTTTGTTAATTAAATGCCATATGCTGCCTTTTTAAAAGGATGTAGCATATAACCATTCTCTCATGTTAATTATTTTATTTATCAATATTGTCGTGCTATAAACTTGGTAGGGCTATTTTAGGATGCCCATTTTTCAGCTAAATAAGACATATTTTTTTCCGTCCCAAGACCACACACCACATAAAATAGATTTATGTCTGGAGTGGTTTTTGTCAACAAACTTCAAAAGAACATACTAGATAATTTTTGTGGTAGTCATGGCGTAAGTCTCTATCAGGTTGAGAATTATGTAAATAGTCAAGATAAACATTTTTTTCCTGCCTGCCTATTCACCATCTTTAAAAAATATTTTAATAAGTAATTATAGCATATGGCAAAAATTCTTTTTTTAAAATAAAACCACCACCTCTCTACTGTGAACTTAATTTGTGATAACCTGATATAGTAACATTTTACATCAAAATGATCAAATTATTTTCAATAACTATTTTAAATATGTTGGTACCTGGCTAAACAATCTTTATCAGGAAATACCACTGAAATTATTTAAATGAAATTAAGACTCCCTCCCTGCCAAATAGATGAGTAAAGATAGAGACAACAAAGAAGATGAAGGTGGTAACAAAGAGGACAAGGGGAAAGGAGGAGAGAAAGGAGGAGGGGAAGGAAAAGAAATGGTAGTAAAGCTAAAAACTAGGTTTTCACATGGGTCATTATTGACCGAAGTTTCTATGATTTCTCAACTCGTTGTCCCTGCATTGCAAAATACATCCAAGGGTTTCCATTTTTCCTAGCCTTCGATAGCATTGTGATGGTTACGGTGTTGTGAACTTTTCAAACTCTTAGAGTAATTAGGTTAAGTAGGGAGTCAGAGGCTGAATCTCATACCTCCCTGTATGAGAGGGCTACTCATCTGCGTCGAGTGGGTGGAGCCTGCTGGGGGGAGTCTGCCTCCAGCAGTTCCCCGCACAGGGCCTGGTGTCTGGTAAAGAGAAGACTAGTCTCCAATACTATCAGTTCTTTGCTTTTGAGAAACACTATTTCAACTGAGTTTTCTTTTTTATTTATTTATTTTTTGGGTTCAAGATAAAAAGATACCTGCCTGTCCTCTTGTTTCTGCTCTAGCCCTATGCCATCATCTACTATGCCTGATGATTTATTGCTTCTGTAGCTTGTCAATTAAAAGTGCTTGCAAAGACAAAATCTGCAATAATGTTTTTAGCATGTTTAATAGAGTCTGGTTAAGTAAACATCCTCAACCAAAGCAGCAAAAGAGAGCTTAAAATAAACAGAGCTACTGTGCCAAGTTCATAATTACTTACACATTTAGCACTCTGCCCATCTTCTAAGATGGCCATTAAAACCAGATTTGTGTATTTAATATAATTGTCTTGAAACCATAGTTATCCAAATACTATAGAACGTTTACATACTTGAGTCTTTTTATTATTATTATTCTTTTTTTTATTCCCCCTCTGCTTTCTAAAACCTGGAATTCGTTTCACCAAACTTTTTTCAAGGTAGGTACTAGCATCTCTCTGTAACAGGTCAGATCGAATTACTGATTCTTGTCGAGTCAGCTGTTCCTTGGGGAGACATACTCTTGTTCACATTCTTCAAATCGAGTATTCTTTGGGAGAGTACTGAGAAGTTTCATATTCCAAATTAAAAGGGTAGCATGGTTAGTTTCTTAATAGGCCAGTTAAAATGACAACCAAAAATTAAAAGTATTAATTAAAGCAATATAATGGGAGGGTATAATATTAGAAAAATATATGAGCTTTGGAGAGACCGTCATAGAGATAACCTCTTAACTCACTGGCTCTCAGTTTCAGGCCGTCAGAATAGTGGTGCTGGTGATGATTAGGGTGGGAAATGTAGCTCTACTGGAAGATGACTTTTTAAATTAAAATATACAAATAATATAAATGATAGACTTGTTCATGTTCACTAAATGTTGGCTATTATTAAATGTTCAAACATATACTAGCATATAATTTTTCATTTTATATTTTCATCAGTGTTCATATTCATGTGAATAAGTTGTTGAATTTCAAATATTTCTCCCATATGTGTAGGAATTTACATCCTTGTGTAAATGGCAATGGATTTTTCTTCCCCCAGTATGAGCACGTTAAGCTGAGACCTTCCATTGGAGAACTGAATGATTAACAACATTAAATGAGCCCTGCATCTGAGGAGTTGTCCTCAGTGGGTCAGTTTTGGATTCTATTTTGTTTAACTACATCATTAGTGCGCTGAAAAAAGGAAGTAAGTAGCATGAGAAGTACATCTGCAGACGATAAATGAAGATGAACTTCAAATTGCCAGGAGAGGAGAATATAAATAGATTTTCAAAATGTTGCTGAAATTGGTCTTGAAGAAGAGAAATGTGGCCCTAAACAACCATCTTCCATATAAGCACAAGAGTGCTTTCATAACGTGAAACCCAAAAAGAGGAGAGAGCCATGTTAATAGACTGTACAAAGAGCTCAACCTACCAAGGGCACCAAAGCCCAAACAAACATAGTATTCTGTGATAGTAAATGCAATCTAAATTTCTCATTTCTTAAATATAACAACTAAATCAAGGAGAATATATATAGTTTAACATGGCATTGAGATGAAGTCTTGGTTTTGAGACCAAGCACTGATATGAGCTGTGTGGCCTCTGCTTCTGTAAAATCAAGAGAATCCTATTCCATGCTTCTAAGGGTTGTTTAGAGGGTAAAATGAATCTAGCAGTAGATTGTAAATTCTATGAGATTAAAACCTGTGCTGTATTCACAACTGTGTCTCCTCTGCCTATCACAATGCCTAACACATGTGAGACAGCAAATACAAATATTTTGAAGGGATGTTGAATCATAGGGTTGTTTTCAACGTTATGTAATATAAATGAGAAACTGTCTTGAGCTTTTGTTTTCTTGCTATCGGCCTAGAAAGCCAGCTCCATGGAAATGAGGGATTGCCTTCTTGTTCCCTGCTATATTCCCAGGTCCTAGAGCCGTGACACCAGGATGTACTTTTCTGCCAGCTTAGGGAATTACTTGAGATTTGTTAAAATAGCAGAATTATGGACCCAGATCCAGATCTACTGATTAGAATCTGTACTTACTATTCACTGATAATTCTTAAACTTTAAATGTTGAGAAGCACTTGTCTAGGAACCTACTGTTCCTAGTAATTTCTCTGTGAATTGTTACTAAATAAATGACTACAGGTTTTACCATCACAGCAGATTTAAAATCCATAATAAATGTACTTCAAAAATATTTTAACAGATTTAATCTGAATGCCATAAAATTCACCCATTTTAAGTGTACAGGTCAATGACTTTTAGTAAATTTGCAGAGTTGTGGATACAGCACTGCAATCTAATTTCAGAACATTTCTGTCACTCCAAAAAGATCCCTTTTGCCCATTTGCAGTCATTTTCCATTTCCAACCCCAGCCACTATAACATTTTTTTAATATCCACCTGCCATTCCACATCATAGATACAAAGTAAATAAAGGGGGGAACAAATACATCTCTTCCATACACACTTGAGTAAGTAAAAGTGATTCTTGAGTGAGTTCCATTGTGGTTTAACTCGCCACAACTAAATGGACTTGCTAAACAACTAAGAGTTCAAATACGATTCAAGGGAAATGTTTACCACTTTGGGGGAACAAAACATTTTCAAATAGTTTATTTTCTAAACTAACTGGGCACACATTTACAAGTAAACATTATCAATCTAACAAAAACAGAAGCCATAAGAGTTTAGTCTTTAACTTTAGTACACTTAATTACAAATCACTGCCGTCTAATCAGGACCAATGCTAGGCCAGACAGCCTGCAACCTTAGATTGATATTTGAGGTTTTGTATCTCTTTAGAAGTTTGTGTTAGCTGAGTTGACTTTTTTGTAGGGAAAGGTCTCTTTATTCTTTCGTCTGCTCTAATAAATTCATGTTCTTTAGATCTTTCACTTGGACTTTCTGAGTTGGCCAATAAATGATCTCATTGGCCCCAATCACTCTGTATCTCCATCCCCTTCACTCTCTCTTCCCAACTCCAAGAGGAGTTATTTCAAATCCTCTGCTTAAAAACCTTCCATGATCTGCAACTGTCCATATAATGAAGTTCCAACTCTCTAACATGTATTTAGTGCAGCCTATGTTTTCTGTCTCTTTGCTTGTCCTGCTCACGTTCCCACCTGGCCTGTTAGACATGCCACACTTCTCACTATTTTTAAAATCTGCCAAGCACATCACACATCCATGTCTTTGCTAAGGCTATTCCCTCCCTGTGTGATGCTATCCCATTTTCTCCCTACTTATACATGAAATCTTATTATTTGCACAATAACTTAAATGCTTATATGATCCCTTCTCCAGATGCATCCTTTCCTCAATGAGATTGTCTCATTTTCCATTTGTACTCACTTAATGTTGTATATTTACTTCAAATTTATTATGTAGAAGGATGAGGAATATGTTATAGTTAATAATGTGTTCTTATCACCTCTCACAGTATATGTAATATAGTAGGAGCTTAATGAAGAATGTATCAGTTTATGAATGGTTAAGGGAATCTTTGAAACCTGCCTTTGAAGATTGTTGGAGCTGGAATCGCTCTGACATCTAGATGAAACATACACTTCCAGTTCTCTAGTCAGAAGTACTTGTTATTTTGTGTGTGTGTGTGTGTGTGTCCCTTTTGTACCAAGGTATCTATTGAAACTTACTATTTGAGATAAGGAAAAGCATTAACAAGATGATATTTTTTTGTAGAGTTGGTCCTGGAAGTCTGGCTTATGATGGAGTTTAATATACTGTTTCATCCATTTAAAATCATAAACTCTAATAGCTGAAAGGATTTAAAAGATATTTTTTTCAACCCACTGGTTTTCCAGGTGAGAAAAACATTTCCCAGTGTCTTTATTTGTACACTTTTCTTTTTCATCTCACATGACAGGAGACTGAGGCAATCTTTTTATTTTTAATCTTTTACTATATGTCTCTTTATTAATAACTTAGTTAAATACTGTGCCTGGAATATGTCCTTTCTTTGCACAGAATTTTGAAAGCCACAGAACTATTTCATAAGGCAGATCTGGTTTCCTGGGGAAGAACTCGGGGAAGAAGTCACTATTTTCCAACCCACTTGTAATAGAATGTTCCTTTCCCAACATTTATTTGCCACTTGATAGCCACTGGGCTTTGTGGTAATGAAAAAAAAAATCACATGCCACTAAATTAAAGGTCTGAAATTCACTTTTGACTATGTTTCCCCCTGTATCAACTCTATTTTAAATCATTGAAAAAAAAAACACCTTAATTTCACCTACATCCCCATAAATTGGGCAATACTCAACCACTACTTAAGAAAGTTCAGTGCTTAAAAATATCTTAAAAAATGGAGAGAGAAAAATATGGAACTATTCCATAGGAATGCAAAATATTAATATTTATTAAGTTGAAGGTTTTTTAACAAATAAATACATTGTTGTTTTTTAATAAGACCTTTCTTTGTAAAGACAAGAATTATAAATTGCACAATGTAAGGAATGCCTATAGAAATAAATGTGTACCTGCAAAGTACAGTTAAAGCAGGAGATTCCATAAACCGCACAGTGAGACATAGCAATTCTCATCCTTTCTTAATATAAATATATAACTCCCTTGAAATAAATGTTATAACAGCATTATGAAATGTCTAATACATATTAAACACTTTATTTAAAATCTGACAGGTGAGTAAAACACTTATGCAGACAGCCCTTGCTTTCCTTAGAAAGCTATATTTCAGAAACTTTAGCAGGCTGTAATCTTACCTGACTTCCATTATAGCATCATTATAGAATACTCCCAAAATAATTTATTTAGAATAAGGTTTATTTACACCTTATAATGTCCCTAGGGAAAGTGAAATTGATTTCTGTTTCTAAAGGATTTTATAGTTCTTGTTTTAATTGCATAAACTTATAATAACTTAAAAAAAACCTAATTCTTAAACATCATTACATCTATCACACAGTAACAAGTCTTCAATACTATGCTTTCCTTGTAATTCATTGTGTAATTTGAGAGGTACTATGACTTTTTTCTCAAACCAACATATATGCTCTATTGATTTGCTAGAGTTTGCTGAAATATGTACCAATATAATTCCTCATTAAATAAAAATATTAGGGATATCTGGGTGGCTCAGTAGGTTGAGTATCTGACTCTGATTTCAGTTCAGGTCGTGTTGCCAGGGTCATGGAATCAAGCCCCATGTCTGGCTCCATGCTGAGTGTGGGGCCAGTTTGGTATTCTCTCTTTTTCATGCTCTCTCTCTCTCTCTCCCTATCCCTCCCTCTCCCTCCCTGCTCCTCTTACCTGCTCTCTCTCTCTCTCTCTCTCTCTCTCTAATTAATTAATTAATGTATAAAGGCTGAGAAAGTTTATTTTAAGACAAACTTATGAGATAATTTTAATTAGGGAGGGGTATTATGTTTAAAGTAGCTCAAATCACTAGCTCACCCTCAAAGACCTGATTTATCGGATAATCTAGTCTTTGCATTTCTTGAATTATATCCTTGGTGCCTAGCATGATACTCTGAGATAAAAAAGAAACAGCAGTTTCCCTGAAGAACCCGTAGGGAGAATTAAGAGTTCATAAGTGGGAGCTCGAGGAGTCAGAGAAGACTTCATAGATATTGCAGATTAGCAGTTGTTGGATGCAGGAAGACATTGCTGGCAGAAGGGGTGTGGCACGTGCAAGACCCCAGAGGCCTGGGAGAATATGCTAGGTGAAGAAAACCACAGTTACTCAGATGCAGCCAGAATAAAGCTGCATTCATTTTGGCCTAACTTAACAGTGTTTTCTGGATATGTCCTCAGTTACTAAACCTGTCAGAAAATTGAATCCTCACAAAATTCCTCCTCACATATGCTTTATAGACAAAGCAACAAGTGTTTTCTAACTAGAATCTATATTCTTCTACGGTGATTTATTTAGACAGTCTATATTTCTACACTTACATTTTCTATTAAAGAACAAAATCACTGACCAATTACCATATACTAATTATGTGCTAAATGCACACACACACACACACACACACACACACACACACACAACCTTATTTCTCAAAGGAAAACCATCCATGTGATTTAAGAACTATAAGTATTCCCATTTTACCAATGAGGAGACTGAGGTTTGAAAGTTTAAAGAGTACTGAAGACAGACAGTTAATTAGTACAGAACCGAGATTTGAACCCAGGAAGTTTGACGTTTAAGAGCCCAAGAGTTTTCACTTCTCACACTCTGCCTGTTCTAAGAACACATGACACCACAAGGTTCATCAGAGGGAACTCAAAGGGAATAGATGATTTTAATGCACCAAACAATAACGAACTGTATTAGTTTCATATTGCTGCTGTAATAAAGTACTTCAAACCTAGTCAAGATTTTAGCCGGTCTGGTTCCTTCTGGAGACTCTGAGGTAAGAATCCGTTTTCTTGCCTTTTTCAGCCTCTAGAGGCTACCTGCAATCCTTGTCTTCCTTACTATTTGTCTTATCACTCCAATCTCTTGCTTCTGTGGTTCTATCTTTTCCTACTGATGCTGCACTTCCTGTCTCCCTCTTCTTAGGCCCCTGAGATTACACTGGGCACACCCTGTTTATCCAGGATAACCACTTCATCCCAAAACCCTTAATTTAATTACATTTGCAAAGTTCATTTTTACTGTGTAAGGTAATAGACTCATAGATCCTGAGGTTTAAGATGTGGACATCTTTGGAGAGGGCATTATTTAGTTTGCCACAAAGACAGATGCAATCTAGAAATGATATTTAAGTTCTAGATAAGGAAGAGTTATAAGCTTAGCTCTGTCCTCAAGAAGCACAAGTGTGATGGGAACTGAGGCATGTCCACCTGATGCCTGTCAAATATGATAGTAAAGTGGGGCAAGGCGTTATAAAGTGCTTAACAATTAGCCTGAAGACGTTGCAGACAAAATCGCATAGTGTCCTTTGAATATTATCAGGACCCCATAATGACCATTTTTGGTCAAAAATTTTAGTCAAAAAATTGATTTTCTGTTGAAAAAATAGTAAACTTACTGCTACCTTATTATCATATTCATGACTTTTGTGAAATTCCCCAAACATTAAGTATTACCTTAAGAGTTAAAATGCCTTCAAGGACTTTTTTTTTTCTTAATTCTAAAACAAAAAAGAAAGGGACATAAATTCTTTCAGTACATTCCAGAAGCAAGATTCTAACCCTAGAAGTTGATTTATATGTATGTGACTACCTAGCCTATTACTTTAAATGAAAAATAATCCACATGCAAAATGATTTTTTTTTCCAGAAATGAAATGTAACTCAGTTATTGACCCAGGTGTGTGGTTTTTTGTGTTACTTCTTTATTGCTTTCACTTTTATGTAGGTCTTAACAAACCTCCATACTGTCAGGGTCTCCTAAAATGAAAGATTTGTGAAGGCCTGAATTTCAAAAATAATATAATCTATAGAAAACTCCTTTACTCTATTAAACAATGACTCTTCTTTGACCATACTCCAGCAATTTTTCCCTCACCAAGATAAAAACAATCCAAAACCAACTAGCTGCTAGGAATCCAGCAGAGTTTATTCTTTTTGCGCTCTTGGATTTCAGCAGTAGGCTTTCATACTTTCTTCAAGCTTCCATTGGCTTTGGGGAGAAAAGACAAATAATTAACCCTGAAGTAAGAAGCATTTCATTGCAGACTCTTCCTGCTGGGTTAACAAACATCTGTAAGAAAGAGAGCTCCTTGGGAGTGTCTCATTTAGTGTCATTATTGATTAGTGACATGCATTCTTTTAGCAAAGCCTTTAGGAACTTAAGCTTCAAGGGGGGTTGATAATTAGAGATGAAGTTTTCAGTTGCTTTTTCGTCCAGATTTGTTAACTGAACTGTTAAGGGATGAGATGCTGATTAGAGAGCCTCTCTACCTCACTCTTGACAGTAACCAGTTGTGCCTTATATGTGGCTCACTGTTCTCCTTCGTGCTTTAAATGATTCTCCTATTTTCTCTCATGGTCCTGTAAGGGGTACCGTAGCATCTCACAGCTTGAAAGTGTAACATATAAGCATCTATTAATTAGAGTAATAAATAGCCAGTTATCCTTAACTAACCTGGTTATCTGTTCTCTAAAACAGCTTCAATATTACAGTTGTTTTTTTGCCTTTTGGTTTTGTTTGTAATAACTCTAAGAGCATGTAACATGATCTGATGCTTATATTTTAAAGTGGAAAAATTCTCTTCTATCAGAATCTTTTCTGGCATATTTGGAAATTTACATTTTTAAAGTACGTGAAAGGCAACATTCCTTTACTTTATGTTAGGATTTAGAGGCAGATACTTAATAACATGATGAATATTTTTAAAAATGCTTCTTTGTAAGTTCAGAATTTTTCCAGCTTGATTAAAGAATGAGCTAAGAGGTCAAAATGACAAGTGTGATTCTTATAAGAGTTAGTTATTACTGGCAATATGGCTATTGTCAGTCACTGTTAAAATGTGTGCCCTTGCTTCAAAATGTATCTGGCAGGTGTCTGTGATTGTTCTTGTTCAGTCTCATCACCAGAAAAAGCAAAACAAAACAGCTTTGAGCATCACCATAATAAAAAAGTCCATAAGAGACCTGAACTAGAAAGAAAACTATGACATCATTTAAAAAGAGGTATAGGGTGACCAAAGAAGAAGAGCTGAAGATGGAATCTTCAGAAAAACCTGTGTTTTCTCTGACACATGTGATAATAGCACCATTTTGCTTGTTTTTTTTGTTCGTTTGTTTGTTTTGATTGGTCTTTTAATATAAGATATGATACTTTGCAAGGCCTATTGTTGCATTAAAAAGCTTCAGGAGAGTTAATCCTATTTCTCACATGACAGGCCCTGGACCTTCTATGTCCTTCGTAATTTCTCAAGGTATCTTCACATGGACTAAACATAGAGGACACTCTGCACATACACTAACTGAATTCATGTATACTGAGATACAGTTGATAGATGGCCACATAAAATGTCATCTGGGAAAGAACCTGTATATCATATTTCATTATTTGTAGTTTGCAAGAAAACATTCCTGGTTCCTAAACATCAAGTCCAGGTATTTCATGGTTGGAAATAAGTGGAGAAAGTCCACATGAAAGAAACAAATGGAGGGGTGCCTGGGTGGCTCCGTTAAGCATCCGACTTCAACTCAGGTCCTGATCTCACGGTTTGTGAATTCAAGCCCCCCATAGGACTCTCGCTGTCAGCGCAGAGCTCACTTCAGATCCTGTGTCTCTCTCTCTCTGCCCCTCCCCCACTAGTGTGCGCACATGTTCTCTCTCTGTCTCAAAAATAAATAATAAACATGAAAAAAAAAGGAAAATAAAACATGGAAAGTATAGTCCTCCATGTCCTTGAAAACTCTCCTACTGGACAAGTTCGGTTTCAAAATGTAACTTCTTTAATCTGCAATGTGAGGATCTCTTTGCTTGGATGCCTGCTGGGTAGACCTCTTTAAGCAGCCCAGCTTTAATGCCTAGTTTTATTTCTGTCTTCCTAATCCCAGTGTCCTATCTTGGGAACTGCCTCTTCCCCGTAAATGATATACAGAATAATACTTCATTTCCCCTCATCCTTCTGTTGGGAGAAGATGCCGACTCCTCCACATAGGGATTTGCCCTTACCATAGGCCACACCTGGGCACAATGCCAACAGACAGTCTAAAATAAGTCAACATTCATACAATTTCAAAAATACAATAGCAGAGAGGTCTTCATTGGTATTTATAATTATTCTGGAAAATCTTATCTCAGCCAAGGGAGAATCAGAGAAATGTTGTGTTCTGTGAAGCAGAAGCAGAACACTGGACATTGACCTGAAGGGTAGGCCAGCATCTTCAGGATGGTGTCTACAGGCAGAGGGAGGAAGAAGTGCCTTATTCGATAGCTGGTACAGTACAAAACAGTTGAGAGGTTCTGCTTCTGCTTCACAAATGGCTCAGAGCTGGTGCTGTGATGCTTGAGATCACAGTTTAATTGGACAGGACGTGTGGTAGGGTACTTAGAGTTTAAAAATGAGATGTTGTGGAAATTGTTACAGGATCGTAAACCCTCCTGCTGTAGAAAATTCAAAGCAAAGTTCAACTGTGAACCTGAACAGACTACCTCCCCAAACCTCCATTCCTCCAGAATACACACAAAAGTGCCCTTCACAATTCTAGGAACCAGGGACCAACTTTTTTTCTTTAGTTTTAACTGTATTACTGACTAAAGTAGGCTAGTTCTGACTATAGTTACCAGGACTCATCATATCCAAGTTTTCTTGTTTTGTTTTGTTTTTGTGAATCAGGAAAAGAGAGTGGATGGGTAGCAGAGTTTGGACTCACATTCTTTTTCCATATTAGAATTCTTGTGTAAACTCTGTGAAAAGTTGAGCTTATTTCTTTTTTAATTTTTAAAAAATATTGGAGTGTCATTCTTCTCTACTTAAAAAATTTTCTCTGGCTTTCCACCCCACTCCATCCAGCACCATGCTAGTGAAATTTTGGTGACATAGTTACTATGTGTAGAAGGTAGCATTTGTTATTCTTATAAAACTTCCTAATGTCTTAAATGGTCTTGGTGGAAAAGAGAAAAGCCTTGTCATTTGCTATTGTTTTGCTTTTCTTTTCCTCTCCTTTTTTGAATGTGATATTCATTTTCATGTTTGTTTATTTTTGAGATAGAGGGAGAAAGAGAGAGACGGAGCATGAGTGGGGGAAGGGCAGAGAGAGAGGGAGACACAGGCTCCAGGCTCTGAGCTGTCAGCACAGAGTCTGATGCAGGACTCAAACTCACAAGCCATGAGATCATGATTTGAGCTGAAGTCGGATGCTTAGCCAACTGAGCCACCCAAGTACCCTGCTTTCTAGAAGCTCAAAGGCCAAGAAAGTAAAAAGGAAGAGGAAGAGCAGAGATGAGAAGGAAAAACCACATAATAGGCACATTCTAGGATTATATGGAGAGGAATTCTCTTAACTATTATTCCTTGACACCACAACACAGTGCAGAGAATTCATACACCATCTCCTTTGCTGTAAAAAGCTGATTAACTATCCTTTGAGTGCTCACTTCTTTGCCAGAACCCAGAGTTGCCTTTTCTCTCTTTTTTATCCCACTGTACTTTAGGCACATGTGCTGCTGGAGGTGGATTTACCTTGAAACTAATGAAGCCTGAGCTTTAGGGCCACTCACTTGCACATGGCTGGGTCCTAGGAGTTGCCAGATGTTATAGAGAAGGAAGGCCAGTTTGCAAATAGGAAGCAATTCTGTGTAAGCAGGGTCTGGTAAATTATCAAAGAGGTAACCCTCCAAGGATCCAGTACCTTGTATTTTCCTTTCTCATTTAAAATAACCATGTTTTCCCCTGGTTGTACGTTAATAATTTTGTATTCTTTTTTTTTAAGAGAACTCCCAAATGGTGTAAGTTTCAGGCACCACAAAACCTGGAGTCACTCCTGGTACCTGAATAATGAGCACTTTTTGTTGAGATTTGGAGAAACTTGATCCCAGTTTATTTTGAAAAGATACCCAGATTGCTTCCAGGATAAGCAATAGAAACTAACTCTTAGCATCTTATGGGTGTAAGCATGGGACCAGTTTCATCTCCTTTTGCCTGACTTTATTATTCATGTACTAGGAGAATAACTGCCTGTATCCTCCCATTTATATCCTTCCAGATCCAAAAGGCAGGAAACCTAGGTTGGGGTAATCCACCCTAGGCCTCTGATAGATTCAGTTTGAGACTGATGTATCCGGGGATTTAGTTTGTAACTGGTAGCCCTCAACAGAGGAGGCAGAGAAGGCTAATGGTGATAAAGATTCTAGGGGAGCAGTGTGATATTATCTACAAAAGGCAAGTAAAGCATGCTGGAAGGAAGTCTACTAAATTACCTCTACTTGGAATTGAATTTACTTTCTTACATGTGTGTCTCTTCTATAAAACTATTGGATCTTTAATAGGGATAACCTTTCTCATTTATCTCATTATCCTCAGGGACTTCTGTGATGTATTGTCCAGAGTAAATGTATTGCCTGAGTAAATTAATAAATCAACAGATAAAAAGGAAAAACTCAAGATTGTATCCTCCTATAACAGCATGGAGCCATTATCTTGCTGAGCCTGAATTCCATGCCAGAAATCAGATACCAAACAATATTCCTTTAATGTGATTTCTCAATGCATGGAAATTTTTAAAAATAGTCTCTCTAATATGTCAGAGATATTTTATTTTAATATATGAGCAATATGTGAATATTATGACTTAATTTTGTTAAGTTCCTCACAGGGTTCTAAGAAATATTGTGATTCTAAATAAAATAATTAATCCCTTAGTAATCATCATGATATTCATGCATAACCAAGAATATACACAGAATTATTTTACTGGTTGGCTGTGAATGGTTGCCCAATGTTTTTGAGCTATGGTTTGCATTGAATTCTCCCTAGAGATACATTATGCTTTCGTCCTGCACAGTCTTAGGAGGGGAATAATGTAACCATCACATTCAATTTTTGTCTTTGAAATTGACCAAAGAAGGCTTTTATTGGCTAATCAGATTACTGAAGAAACAGCTCCTTAGTAATCCTTCTTGGAACTGTGGTGTTATGAAATTTGCATTCATATTACAATTAAAGACTCCTGAGTGCAATATCTTAGAAGTTCCATATGCTTAAGGTTTAGCAATCTAAATTTGATGAACTTCTAAAATCTTTTTATTAGCTTAGTCAAATGTTACCATTTTTTTCTGACATTTAAAGAGATTTTTACTATATAAAATCCCTAAGGAATCCATTCAATTTCTGTGTGTTTACTTAGCCAAAATGTATATTCTTCATTGAGATCCAGCATTTTGAAGTTAACTAAGATTATAGACAACATTATTTTGTTTTTGTTTTTGTGTTTGTCCATAGCAGACTCTTCTTTAAAAAACTTTAAAGAGAGGGAAACATACTTAAAACCATTTTACTCTATCTCTAACAACTGGATTAAGAACTAAGGACAATGAAGGAATGGTTACAAATATATTATTAACAACTAACATTTATTGAGCACTTCCAATGTTACATTGATGTCTCAGGTCAAATTCCCTGTGAAAGAGACACCAAGAGATTTGTGTGCCATTTTGGGGTCAGGAGCAATTTTGGGGCTTAGTCTCAAGAGTAAAGGAGTAAAAGGCAGCAGGACTGGGCACAAGGAGAAGCTAAACTGTGATGCAGTTAAACCAGCAGCTTTAGCTGATCCCACACAGGGCTCTGCAGCTGGAATGGCTTTTTGAGGCTCAGATCTTTGTACCCCATGTCAACCAGGCTATCCAACGGAGAAGAGGCATAATCTTGTGTGGGCAACTCCCTGTAGCTAAGGGCAGTTCACAGAGGGGTATGGCTGAGGGCCATCAACAGCCAGTACTCCCTGCATCTGGAGGAATGAAGGTGCACTTCATATCCACTGATGATGACGATCAAGTGTTACCGCACTTCATCAGTCTTGTATTAGGAAATGTTTACCAACTTGCTTGTAGTAGGGGGCAGGGCGAACCCTGCAGTACGATTCGTAGTCTTGGTCCATTTCCATGGTGTAAAAATGCTCCCACCATGGCCAATTTCAAGTTATCAACTTGATGATAGTGAACACAGACTTGAGAAAAGGATTATACAGTCAGCTCATAGAAGTATGAGTAGGCTCCAGAATATCCACTTTAATCATTGTAGAGCCTTTGGTAATGATAATACTGTTATTTCCATTTGTGAAATAGGAAACCATATGAGAAATGCATGGCTCAATTTTTTTAATTAAAAATTTTTTAAACATTTATTCATTTTTGAGAGACAGAGAATGAGTGGGGAAGGGGCAGAGAAAGAGGGAGACACAGAGTCTGAAGCAGGCTCTGGGCTCTGAGCAGCCGTCACAGAGCCTGATGCGGGGCTCGAACCCACGAACTGGGAGATCATGACTTGAGCTGAAGTCAGACACCCAGACTGAGCCACCAAGGTGCCCCTCAGCTCTTCTTTCTATATATATACAACCTGCAAACTTCCCTTCAAAAGTATTTACTGTAGAGTTTTTCACCATGACGTTTAGATCTGCCTGCACATATTCAATTTCTTAAGTATGTCTATTTGAATAAAACCATGCTTTAAAAATTTTCCAAGTAATATCTGAGTGCTAATTTGAGGAGTTAATATAATGATTTCTTTAAGTTAAGTAAAAATTAGACTAAGGAAACTCTAGATGTAAAATTTATGTCGCAAGTTCCAAGACTTTTCATAGTCCAAGTGTGACATTTAGAGAGTTTGAGACTGAATACAAATTAACAAATGCAAGTGATCGTGTTAAAAACTTTTATTAGAAGCTCCAGGAAGACATTCTGAAGTGGTGAATCAAGATTTCTGAGGCCCGACCAAGAAAACAAGATCAGTGTTAGCTCTTCTCTGAATTCAGCCATAATAGGTGTAATGGTTTCTAGAAAAATGTCTATTCTTTTGTGCAAGATTATTTTTAAAAAATCTAAAGTTGATTTTTAGATTAGATTAAGTAAAATTTAAATTAGACTAAGGAAACTCTAAATGTAAAACTAGGGAAGTGAAAACATTTTCTATATACTGTAATGATAGATACATGTCATTATACATTTGTCCAAGCTTATGTACAATGCCAAGAGTGAACCCAAGTGTAAACTATGGATTTTGGGTAATTATGATGTGTCAATGTATGCTATGCTTATCAGTTGTAACAAATATTCCTCTGCTGGAGGGTGCTGATAGTGAAAGAGGTTATGAACGTGTGTGGGTAAAGGGGTAGGGGACACATGGGAAATCTCTGTACCTTCATCTCCATTTTGCTATGAATCTGAAACTGTTCTATAAAGTAAATTATTTGCAGGGAAAAAAAAATCTATTTTATGTACATTTTGAAACAACTACAAGGTAGTATAATGAGAGAGCCTGAGTTTTATAGAAAAAGATTCAGGTTGGAATTATAACTGCATGTTGTTAGGCAAATTCTCTGGTCCCCAGTTTTCCCATCTGTACAAGAGAAAGTAATACCTCTCTTGCAGGTTGTTGACAAGTTTAAATGGGGCACATCAGATTGCCTGTCATACAACTGCATAATAAGTTATGGCAGTTGTAATTAATGGCAGAAGTTGAGCATTTGGAACTGAATATGGAGTTTTCAGTAGGCCAAAGTAGTTGTTTTATGTTTCTTGGAATTACTCTTAAAAAGTAGAATAAATTATTTTCATTTGTAGTAGGGAGTATTAGTAAACTCAGAGAGTATGTATGGGCTTGCTCCCTACAGGATGACTCGGAAAGAATGAATTTTAATAGGTGTTTAACATGAAACTCATTAAAATTCTATAGCAGTGGTCCACAAATGGAACACAAACAATGAATGGAAGCCAGTATAAATAAGAATGTTCCAGAGAAAAACGAGATGACTGGGATAAAATATATGAGTTTTCAAGCCTATAGACAATGTATAGAAAACTATTTCAATCATTTTCAATGCAAACACTCAAATTATAATAATAAAGCTTCTATTTCTCCCTTGCTTGCTGAAACTAACCTCCTTCCTATCTAAAATAATCCATATGCTGTATTGTGTCCCTTGTGAAACCCCAAGCTGCAGATACACTTCATTCACTGGGAGATCTCATTAAGCAAACAATTCAAAGAGCAGCTTTGCTATTGTACCAGGCCTGATATTGACAGATGCTAACCTTACCAGCAAGACTCCTCTTTTGTACACTTATGACGGGGAGGGAGGTTTTCTTTCCTATTCCAAGCTCAAGAGAGGATTGACAGAGACACCGAAGTGACATTTCTCTTATACTTCAGCATGGCATTAGGTACTTGTAAGTGGTACAGAAAAAGTGAGACTTTACTGTCTGTTTCTTTTTTCTTTCCTCCGATTTTGCTTTGTTTTGGCTGGTATCTGAGTCATACTTTATATCCCCACAAAAGGCCTCAGGACATTTTTATTAGGCTTGGAGAGAAATGTTACTTAGCTTTCTTTTATTGGCAGATTTCCATGCAAACTGTGACTAATACTGCTTCCATTGTTATTTGACAAGAGAAGAAAAGACAATTTTTCACTCACAATGAGAAATGCTGGCAGTGACGAGTTACATAAAGGATATACTCTTTACCTTTCCATGCATTTCTAAGAGTTTTGATACACAATAGAATTTTTTTAGATTATATACAGTATTATGTGATATTGTATTATCCCTATCAAAATGAAATAAAATGTGGTTTTGCTATTTCTATAAGCACTAACAAAATTGAAGTTTTAAAATTTATGACTAACTTTAGAAAAATTCCAAATGGAAGAAGTATTCTGGTGGAATGTAAATAATTAAACATTCAAGGGTTATTTTTTTACACATGCTCTAATTTATGTGTCAGTCAACAAATATAAATGTTAGGAGGAACATGAATGAACAAATATAATATCCATATTAGAGCTGTTCTTTTAATGATTGCTCCTATGGGGACTTGGTACATACCTATATGTTTTTACATTGATAGGCATATTTCCACAGCTAAACAGTATTAGGACAATAAAAACTTAATTTCTGAACCACTTGTGTAATGAAAGGACATTTCTAAACCAAATATCTAGTGCTTCATTCTCCACAGGCCATATATGAATGATGATCTAAGTTGACAGATTGATAACAAAGTTTTGGGCCAATTCCCTGTTTCTCCAGAGTTGACAAGAAAAGTTCTATGCATCTGAGAGGGTGTGAAACCTGAGGCTTTTCTTCTCCATCTCATTGCACACAGCTTTAACAGTGTATTCTAACCAGTGTATCAGTGGAGAGTCAAATAAACGGAGGAGACACGAATGACTAACAGTGAACCTCTGATGTTTGATTGGATAGAGGCAATCACAGTATTAAATCTTGCTGATTTCTTCCCTAAATGAAACAATGGCAACTTGCTTTTCACTTGCTTCCTTCCTTCTTTTTCTTTCTCTATCTACTTATCTATCCATTCATTTATTAAGATCTCATGGGCTATGCCATTTATAGTTCTGACTAATTCTGCCAGGGATTAAAAACATTTTTTACATTTGGACTGGGTCTAGGCAAAGCCCAGGTGTTTTCCTTTGCTGATCAGAGGCAATATGTCCAGTGTTAGCAGTAATAGGAAAAAGCCCCTTTTTTTTTCTGCCTGTGAATAATTACAAATAATTTCAGATGGCAAGTGAGATGAATAAATAATTGTTTATGAAATAAACTTCTAGGAGCCATGAGCAGTGATCAGTATGTAAAACTGATTAAGGTGTGCATTCTGTAAAAGCATCATGGCTAACAGCATTTGGAGTATGAATCCGACAAATCCAAGTTGAAATTTTGGCCCTTGTCTTACCCTGTCTGTCTAAGCCTAATACTCTTCATCTGTAGAATGGGTGCATATTAGTTTGTAAGGTTATTTCAGAGATTAACGAAGTCATTCATGTAATGGTTGACATAGAATAGCAGTGGAATGCATGACATAATGGCAACTAACAAGCATTATCCTATGAATCCTCTGAAATTAATTAAACCTAGATGTTTGATCTTTTCCACTCCCAAGAAGAGGTTTAAGATAACCCAAAGCTTTGGTTGGGTTGAAGTTTTGTTCCTGGGTCAATGTGCATGTTTTCTCTCTCTTCCTCTTTCTCTCTCTAGTTGTGTGCATGGCAGAATGAGAGGGGTTGTGATTGATTTTAGACCTAGAATATAATATTAGTAATAAATTTATGAATTAATTCTTGTTTTATGATACTTTCTTAACCTTCTATATCAGAAGAGAAGTAAAAGATATGTATTTGCCTTTTGTACAAATAATTGAACACATCGAGTAATTCCAGAAGCAGGATTCTTCTCCCTTCCCTTTGAGAGAACTATTATCTTCAGGCAGTTTTACAGCTTTGTCTGAATAGAAACAAAGCTCTATTAATTCAGGAACTCTGAAGGAAACATGAGAGCTCTGACAGAAAAGCTTTATGGCTAGTGACAGAGTCCAATATTTTATCCCTGCCTGGCCTCAGCTGGCTGTCATTATGTGAACAAAACGCAAGCTTCTAGACTGGATCCAAAGTTCTTATTTTGCATGACCCATGTGTTGTTTCATCTTTTCCTGCAGTGTTATTTACATATGAACTGCTATTTTACTTATACCTACAAAAGCCATTAGCCTTTTTAATTTTATTATCTTTCTTACTGAATTTTTCACGTAGTTTTGACATGATCAGTAAATATTGCACTATATTTTTATTATTTTCTTCAAGTAACTAAATAGAGAAACATGAAAATTACCAACACAGATTAGTTCAGTGTGTCATCAAATCCATTGTTGGTTCATCCCAGGCCAATACCAAATTCAGTTGAATATCATGTAATTACTAAGCAACTTGGTAAAATCACAAACAAGAGAACACAGACACTCATGTACCCATTTTTTCTAGTTCTTTCATCAGATTTTGTTGATGTTGTCTTAAGAAAGGCAGCAGTAATTCTTTTAGCTTTAAAAGCTTACATTATGCTCAGTTAAATACAATTGTCATTGAAAGTAATAAAATTTTGGAAAGCGGACTGATTAGAGAAGATAAAATAAATCACTATTTTCCATCAGATTTGATTTAATCATCCTTACTGCATATTTTGCTTCCTGTTCTCTGACTTAAAAAAAAAAAAAAGTCTAAATCTTCCTTCGAATATCCAAAACAAATATATGCTTCATACACATCTCACATAAAAAAGGAAAAGTGTGGGGGTGCCTGGTTGGCTCGGTCTGTAGAGTGTGTTGACTCTTGATCTTGGGGTTGTAAGTTCGAGCCTATGTTGGCCGTGGAGATTACTCAAAAATAAAATCTTTACTTACTTTCTTTTTTTTTTAAAGGAAAGTGTGTTATGGTGTTTCAGTCTCTTCAAAGTGCTGTGAAGTCATAATTTCCAGTAAATGATCTGAGGTCATAACCTTACAGAAGATAAACACCTATAGGCCAATTTGCAAATACAGAACAATTCTATTCACCTTGCTTGATGTATTTATCATTTTTACAAGACTCAAGGGAAAAATCTGGCCCCCTAAAGCCCTCCTTTTTCACTATAGAATTACATAATTTTAAAGTGCTGCTATGTTTAAATAGCTTGTGTTTAAGTAGTTTGGGATTGAAACTGATCAAATTCACAGGCACAGAATATTTCTGCTCCATCTCTTAACTTTCCTCTTTGTTGAATAGAAAAAATAACTTGCCTTTCAGATATTTCCTGGTCAAACTTTGATTCCCTTGAATGAATTTGCAGCATTTTTTTTTTGAATGAGATAAGATGCACGCTCACTGCCAACAGCCCCCTTTATCTTAGCTGCTTCTAGGAAATGTAACATTTAAATGTGGACAGATACTAAATTCTCCTCCTAGTAGCAGAAATAATGGGGGTTAGAAAAGCTTGATCTGGAGAGGTTTCTAGATGAAGAAAACTTGAATTAGAATGCAAAGCATGGAAGCCATCTTCCCAAAGATAAGAGATTTGGCAAAGGCCAATACTGCCTTTTTCTCACCTGTCTCAGTTCTACATATAAAAAAAAAAAAAAAAAAAAAAGATATTCCTGGTGTTGTAGCATGTGATTAATGGCAATGGCCTCTGAGTCCTTTCTATCCATTCTGCCTGACACTCTGATGCCAGATATTCTCCCAAAAGTCCGGATCTGTCATGCCTTCCTCTTCACAAAAATCTATAATGGCTACCTCATGATTATAAATTAAGTAGCTTTCCTCACACCCTCATCAGTGCCCTTCACATATAGGGTAACTCCTCATCTGTCATCCTTTCTTCACTGTGCTCTGTATGTGCCAAGGAACTGACAACTTAGTATATCTTTTTTTTTTTTTTTAAGTTTGTTTATTTATTTTGAGAAAGACAGAGACAGCACAAGTGGAGGAGGGGCAGAGAGAGAGAGAGGGAGACAGAGAATCCCAAGCAGGCTCTGCACTGTAAGCCTGGAGCCCAATGTGGGGCTTGAACTCACAAAACCATGAGATCATGAGTCAAGCCAAAACCAAGAGTCAGATGTTCAACCAACTGAGCCACCTAGGTGCCCCAACAACTTAGTATATCAGTTCTCCATCTCACAGCACCTCCCTAAAGCCCTTCTTACTGTGTCTACCTAGTGTTCAAGACATTTTTCAAATGCCACCTTAATCTTATGAGTTTTCTTATTTCTTCTAAAATGTGATCTTTCCTTCATTTAGCTTTTTATTTTTACACTGGTCATAGGGATTTTGAGTCAGAATTCTTGTATTTTCTACTTATATTCCTTCCTCTCCTGAACTGTTAGCTCTTCAAAAATAGGGCTTATATGTTACTCATTTACTTTGTCTCCCTCAGTGGTTAGTACATGGTTGCCCATAATTGTTAAATAACTCTATCGTGATTATACTGAATAGGAGATCTCACCCACCATGGCTACTTAGTACTGTGTATATGGAAGGGTTGGCTTCAAAGCTTGAAAGGGAATTGATGTGTTAAAATTAAAACAGGTTGGTTTATTGATGCTACATAACATGGGAACAGACAAGGTTTTTGGTTTTTTGTGTCTTTTTTGTTGTTGTTGTTCTTGTTCTTTTTCTATTGCTTGGAAAGAGCTAAGTCATGACCCTTTACTGGATCACCTTCACTTTATCAGTGATATACTCTGTTGCTTCCATTGAGAAAGATTTTAACTTCCTGCTTTAAAGCAAATCATGGACATTTTCAGACTTAAATTATATCATGTGACAGGAGACACCAGACATTTGATACCCATTTGAGTGGGGTTTTACTGGATAAAGTAAACCTTTTCTGGCAATGGAAAATACCTTAATAAACTCACACACTTGATCTGATATACAGAACTCTATGATAGGAAACTTGAGTATGGCCTTTGAAAGGTTTCAGGTTCATTTTATAAAATTATCAATGGTTTGCACTCAGGCTGGAATGTCACTAAAAGAAATCTTAGTTGACTCTAAACACAAGCCTAGATAGTGTTAGAAGGTATAGGGTTCTTTCATTCCAGATCATTCAAAATGAATAGTCTTGTTCTAAAGGTTTAGTCTCTAAGAAAACCGTTTCACTTAGATATAATCCCTCCTGTAGAATACGTCCATGTCTACTTTACTGTATAATCATGGTAAACCTAATCACAGACAAGTGATTCATTTTAGTACTACTGCTTTTGTACAAGATGTCTTTAAATCATGGCCGTTTAGAATGATGCAACCCCCATTCCTTATGAAGCTGGTGAAACTAGATTTGACAACCATGTATTTCAGCAACCACTCAGAAGTTATAAGCAGTGTATTTTAGGCCTGCATTCTATGATTACCTACTTAGGGTGTTCAAAGTAGTTTATGATACTAACTGTAGCCAGTTTGACAAAATTTAAAGAGTGACAGTTCTGTGGAAGATGAACATTATACCCTTTCCTTTTTTCAAATCTCCTCTCATATCCAGTGGCTATTCATAGACTTCTCTTCCTTTAGCAGACAAATTGGGTAGCCCAAAACTTTAGAGGTTTAAATTTATATTTGCAGTTGTGTTAGGAGGTGGGAAGCATTGTACTCCGTCTCAGAGGTCGATGTTAAGATGATTTTATGATTGCCTTATTTGACTGAGACTCTAGTTTTCTGCCCCAGTAACCCACTTTCTCTAAATTACAGTCCTCATTACTTTTTTCCCCTGGTGGACTCCTAGCTGCTCTATAAGGAAATACAAAACAAAGAAAAAAAATACATTTTCCAGTCTCTTTTTCAGACAAGCAACACGACGTAACTAAATTCTGATGAATGGGAAGAAACATAATGTGGCTGCTTCTGGGAAATTTTTTTGTTAAGACTGTAGACTTGTGCTTTCTGTTTTTTCTTCCTTTCTTCTGCCATCTTACTCCTTGAAATTTTTGTGATAGCTAGAGTTCTAGGCCATGAAAAAAGAAGGTTATTTATAGGGATGACCAGGCAGTAAATTGGAAACAATCTGGGTTCTTAGGACTTTGTTGAGAAGAGTTTCACTTACAAACCTAAGCAGATGTGTCTGGACTTTTATGTGCAAGACGAATAACGTTCTGTGTTTTTTATGCCCCTGTTAGTTTTGGTCACTGTTATCTTTAATCATACTGAGGTCCTTTAGAACAGTATGACACTTAGTGGAGAACTAATAATATGTCACTGAGTAGAGAAACTTAAAGATGGGAAGGATCTTAGAACTTATGTTTGATTTAGCATTGTATTCCCAGAACCCAGAACAGTGCTTGGAACTATCAAAATAATGATATTGAATTAATGAATTTCTGAACAGTTTGCAAACAATAATTTTACCTCCCTCATTCAAGAGTTCTACTTCTTATTTCTGTTTCACGTCTTACTTCTCTGGCCGGAATATCTAAGGTAGTGCAGATTTTTTTTTTTTTTTTTTTTTTTTTTTTACTTTCCTGTTTACAAAAAGAGGTTTCTAGGACATTCCCCTTTGGAGGAGAGTGTTGATGCTTGAGTTGAATGTTTTCTTAAATACTAATATCTTTCTGTAATTTTTATATGATTGTGTTAAACTTTTTAAGTTCAAATGTTTGCTATAATCCTGTGATAATAAATACTTCATCTTAGTTATATATATTTATGAGTTTAAATTTTTCCATTCTTAAAGTGCCCTTCCAATATGTATTTTATATATTTACTGGGAAGTAAATTGCTTTTGAATCAATAAGAATCAGTTCTAATTGCCTCACATATCATTTATTATTCATAGACTGAAAATATTTAAATTGAGAGGACAATCTAAAAACCATTTTGACGCAGAGATTAACAAAGAAAATTGTTCAAAAAAGCTAGTGGTTCTTTTGGAAAATTGCTTTTAGTGCAGGTACATGAAATCTGAGCAAAACAGTAATTTTTCAAAGAAAATTCATCAGTGAATTCATCTCTGTGGTTCAGTAATTAATATGTATGGTTAATTAAAATCTATAGTTCAACACCAAATGCTAATAAGACCAATTAAAATACTTAAAGAGGTTTTACTTGACTGTTTTAATTACTTTGAGACTTTATATCCCTAGGAATTTAGAGCAAAGAACTAAAAGTTGTTAATCACAGCTTCCCATTTATGAGAATTTAAAGAAACCATGATCAAAATTAGCTTTTGATAAAATTATAAATTATTTTTGGCTCTGTGATATCACATTACACATCAAAGTAAATTTGTGATCATTTGTAAATTAATTTGTATAATCTATAAAAATTGCAAAGTGAAAAATCAAATTTCAAATAATTTCTGAAACTGGTGTTTTAAAATGTTGATTTTATTGCATTTTAAAATATATATTTCTTCCCCAGTATATCCTAATTCATGCTTTATGCATGAATTTTCATTGTATTTTACTAGGAGTATCATCTATGAGTAAGAGCTTCTGTTACCTAACAGTTATTAGATAGAACACCTTCAGATCAAGTTCTGTAAAACAAAATTCTTTACACAATTTCCATAAATTTAATCTATTATCATGTATCTTATCTATAATTTGGTAAATTCATAAAGTACATATGTGTACTTTACTACATATTGTAACTAACTCATCTAAAGGGTGTGCTCCAATTAGCACTTTTTATAACAAGGTATTGGTATTATAATGTTAGAGTATCGAGATTTTTCTTTAGTCATGAGAGAGAAATCTTGTTTAAAAATTTTGCAGAAAAATGTATCACGGTGATGGCTATCTCACTACATATTCATAGGAGACCTTAGCAAAAGGTTTAGTTAGACTTCTGTTATATTAAAAAATAAAAACAAAAACAAAAAACTGTCTAGTCAGTTGATTTTTATCTGCCCTTATTCTGCAACACAAATGCCTGAACTCTCTGCTGTTCCAAAGGTGATAACCTCAACCTGTCTCCTGTTCAATTTTCATCAAAAGGTTGATTGAATGAAACAGCGTGAATAGGAAATAATTGTAAGGACATGTAGTCCATTTATTTCTTTAGCTAGTCTGTTTTTTAATCTGAATTTTAATCTGCTTTTTAGCCTGAATCAGATGGACTCCCAGAAGCTTTGTAATTGGATTCTATTGTTTTGGCGGCCCCACTTACTTCTTCCCACCAGATCTCAAAGAATTGCCTCCATTGAATATTCTCCCGTTAGGGCCTATTGAGGGTTACCGACAGAGCAATTAATGCTCTTCAGGATATTATCATAAACTCTACACCCATATATCAAGGCTGTTTTGGACATCATGATCAGATGAAACATTTTCAGGTGCCATAATTTCAATTTGGCCATTTTTTTTCTGAATTAACTTTCACTACCAAACCTGCTTATCCTCCTGTGTTCCTTTCCCAATAATTAGAGTGACTGTGCATCTTGTCACGTATAGTCAATCACCAATCGTTTCCATTTTGCCTACAAGATATGTGTAAAATCTATCCAGCACTTACAAGACTCACTCCTCTGACTAATGTTACTGACAATTTTCCTTTTACCACAGGCTCCAGTATGGCTCACAAGGTACTGTCATCAATCCTGTCTTTATTTAAAATTTTGATATTTTGTTCATTGTGGATATTTAAAAATTATTTTTGGTTTAAAAATATTTTGTTAAAATAATTTCACATTGATATTAGCATACTATTTAATATCAATGTTATAACATCTAACATTTCATTAAGTGTTATTTATCTTGATTCCTGAGTTTTTTGGTTAAATATTGTGCCTGGAGCAAGTAGCTTACTCATTTCACTTTAGTCCCAATAATGTTCCACGACCCTCATTTCTTGGTTTTGGTGGTTTTTACTTTTACCTGAGTCAGGAACAAAACAGCTACAAAGGAACTGGTCACTCCGTTTCTGGGTTAAAAATGTATTTGCAACTCAAAGACCAGAGGCTGAATTTTCTAGGAGTAAATGGAATACTCCTGACACACATACAGTGTGTCATCCTTCTTGAACTAAATAAAGAGAAAGAGCAAAACAGAAAAATACTTAAGTTCTGTCACCAGCCAAGCTTGTTTTATTTTTTGCTACATGTATTTATTTGGCTGCTGTCTTTTTCTTCTCACTGATTTGCTTACTGCTTCATCTATAAAACTTAAAACAGTGTCTGATGCATAGTAGGAACTTAATATTTTCACATCCAATTATTCATTCATTCCATAAATACTTATAAGAACGTGGTAAGAGCTACTTTTCCATGTGTTGGGAATAGAGAGTGAACATGGCAGACAAACCTCAGAAAGGTCCTTCTTTATTTTTAAGCAGGGTGAGGTTATAATCTCATGGCATACGGTGACAATGCTCACCATAGTTTTGTTTTTTTTTTTTAACATTTATTTATTTTTGAGAGACAGAGCGTGAGCAGGGGAAGGGCAGAGAGAGAGAGAGGCAGACGCAGAATCTGAAGCAGGCTCCAGGCTCCGAGCCGTCAGCACAGAGCCCGACACGGGGCTCGAACTCACAGACCGTGAGATCATGACCTGAGGTGAAGTCGGCCGCTTAACCGACCTAGCCACCCAGGCACCCCTCACCATATTTTTTGTAATGACCTCTTTTTTTTTTTTGGCACTTTTTTTAAAAACATTTATTTATTTTTGAGAGACATAGAGACAGAGTGAGAGCAGGGGAAGGGCAGAGAGAGAGGGAGACACAGAATCTGAAGCAGGCTCCAGGCTCTGAGCTGTCAGCACACAGCCCAACGTGGGGCTCGGGCTCACAGACTGTGAGATCATGACCTGAGCAGAAGTCGGCCGCTTAACCAACTGAGCCACCCAGGCGCCCCTGTAATAATCTCTTTTAAGTTTGCTTTCTATAATTTCCATAAAGATAGAGAATCCACCTTGTTTATCACTTTGTCTCTAACACTTAGTGGCCTGGCAAATGGAATATACTCAATGAAAATTTAAATAAATGAAATCACCAGAATTCTCAGTTTTTCCAAAATGAAGGTTTACCTGAGTAATATATTTTATGTATACATTGCAGAGTTAGTCTTGTTTGTTCTGTGAATGTTGTTGGTCGCCTATTCTGAATCCCTTGTTTCTTCTTAATAGAACTGCAGTTTTGTTCAGGAATCCACCTTCCCTTACATAGTCCCCAAGATTGAAGGGAAGCTGACCCCTTTTCTATTTCTAGGAACTTAACCTAATTAGTCCTGATCAGAGAATTTTTTTTTTTTGTTTCTTTTTTTCCTCTAGTTTTATTGAGATATAATTCTAATGGAAGTATTTCTGATCTTCTTCATGATTGACTTAGGTATGGCCATACAATTTAAGTCAGTCTAGTCTGAGACAATATTTCCCAAGGACTTCTGGGAGAATTTCCCCATATTTGCCTAAAAGGCCTTTCTCTTATATCAGTCATTCTCAACTGTGGACAATTTTGCCTCTCAGGGGAAATTGACCATGTCTGGAGACATCATTCATTGTTACAGCTTGGGAGATACTACTGGCATCTAGTAGGTAGCGGCCAAGGATGATGCTAAGCATCCTACAAGGCTCAGGACAGTACAAGAATTATTTGGTCCAAAATGTCATTAGTGTCAATAATGTCAAGGTGGAGAAACTGATCTAACATATGCAAAGAAGTATGCAGCTCCCTCCAGTGTCTCTTTCCATTAGACAACCACAGGAAAACTAGCTTTAGGATGAAATCTAATTGTAGACGTTAAAAAGAAGAGAGAAAATGATCATGGGTTCTTGACTACATATCCAAGTAGTTGTACCTAGTAATTTTGAAGCTAGTTTTGGCTTTGAACTTTCAGTCATTTGAGCCAATACACTTACTAGTTTCTTATACCAATTTGAGCCGGATTATTTTAAAACAGCCGCTAAAAGCATCATAACCTATATAAATTGGTATATATTTCTTTATTAATCAGTAGGAATCCAGTTGCTGATTCCATTGTGCTTTGTTTTCATCTAAAAGATTGTTCTAGTCTTAATAACTATAAGATTTTCTTTCACTTGCATTTCACTACATTCAAGTTATCTACATAGTTTGACATTTTAGTTTGTTTTGTACTTTTATATACTTTATACTTACGTAGTTTTATATATTTTGTAATGAATATGTGTCGTACACATTTTTAAAAGTCTATCAATTTTATTGAATGATATTTAGGTGAGATAACACATAAGGAACTAAAGAGATGTTGTTGAATTTAGAATGAATGTGTATCAAACAATGCTTTTTTTCAATATTGATATTACTTATATTTAGTTAGTTTTTGTGTCTTTTGAAAATCATATGGCAGCACTTGAAATAGCGTGGAGACAACATAGGACTCAAAACTCCATCTGTAAACCATTTTTTAAAAGAGTTTGAAACCTGTAGACTAGCCTCCTTTCTTTTTTGCCACTGGCAGGCATGTCTAGACAATTTCTCCTTGGGAAAAAACAAACGGTAGAATTATGTGACTTTTGTTGTATTATGCATTTTATAAAGTAGATCTTTATTTTTTTTTTAAATGTTTATTTATTTTTGAGACCGAGAGAGACAGAGCATGAGTTGGGGGGGGGGGGAGCAGAGAGAGAGGGAGACACAGAATCCAAAGCAGGCTCCAGGCTCTGAGCTATCAGCACAGAGCCCGACATGGGACTCGAACTCACAGACTGCGAGATCATGACCTGAGCCGAAGTCGGACGCTCAACCGACTGAGCCACCCAGGCGCCCCTAAAGTAGATCTTTAAATATTTGGTGAATAGTTGAATCAAGACTTCAGGATTTGGGGTTACTAAGCCTGTTTACCAATTTTATATTCTGTAATTTTGTTCAAATCTTTTGAAACAGTTTTGATCAGGACGCCTGGGTGGCTCAGTCAGTTAAGCGTCTGACTTCAGCTCAGGTCATGATCTCATGGTTCGTGAGTTCAAGCCCCACGTTGGACTCTGTGCTGACAGGTCAGCCCTGGAGCCTCCTTCAGATTCTATGTCTCCCTCTCTCTCTGCCCCTCCCCCATTTGTGCTCTCTCTCTCTCTCTCTCTTAAATATAAATAAACATTAAAAAATTTAAAAAATAGTTTTGTTTCTCTCATTGTATCTTTTCTAAAATGAGAATAGTTTTGTAAGGATACAAAAAGTTAAAATGAGAATTAATTGGTACAAACAGCTACATGCCATTTTATGAAGCTGAAAAGCTTAAAGCTTAATAATACTTTCTAAGAGATAAATGATAACTGGCATTTAACCACAAATTACTAAAGTTTCATTTAAAAAAATAAGGTATTTCCTTGAATAATATGTAGTAGTTAAAGTTACTTTATAATGAACGTATGTATTTGTACTAGCAGGAGAAACTAGCACATTTTCTGTTTCTTCACTGTGTCAAATCATTTGATATTCTGGTACATAACCTGAAAGCTCCTGTTGTGTATAATTAACATAGCATGAGGAGATTTCAGTGAATTTAATATATCTCTTTTTTCACAGTTTCTTTTTTCTCGCTAGTTCTATGTTGGAAATTAGCACCTAGATTTTTAGACAGGACACTTTCCAGCAATTACAATTACAACTCAGTTGCAGAATGAGGGAAAGAGAACTTCAGACAGTGGTGAAGCTTTGGATATTTCTATGTCACTTGTGGACTGCAGGAGTAAAGGGGACTCTTTTGGCATGTTGCCTTGTGTAGAAGAAAGCAGAGCTTGGGAGGGAGGGAATTCCAGAGCCTTAGGATCTTGACCTAGGGACTTTCTCCCCTGTTTCTAGACCATCAATCCTGAGACCTGCCAATTGCTGTGCGTCGGACAGGGGAGGAAGTTACGGGGTTAGGGTGTCAAAAGTCTTCTTAGCAGGGTGAGTACTAGAGCCTTGAAATTGAAGGTAACAGTTTTAAAGGCTTCCAAAGTTTTTGCAAGTGTCAGGAGCCAATGATTTGTGAGCTCCGTCCTTGCTTGTGCTTCACCCCTCTAACCTTTATCCATGACTGGCCTGCACAAGTGGTGTAAGTTGCTGCCAGTGAGGTGTGATTTGAAGGACATCGAGAGGCCCACTTGGCCCTAATTATTTTCCCCTGCATTTGTTATAACTTCTCCATTACCTAAGACAACATCTGGCTCAATAATTCTTGGATGGATGGGTAGATGGATGGATGGATGGATGGATTTATTCGGCACATATATATTTAGTAGTTATTTCATGCTGGGTACTATGCAAAATGCAGAGGATTCAAAAGTAAACACAATCAATATGTTTCACTTTTCATGAAGCCCAAAGTCTAGTTAGACAATAATGAAGGTAAAAATACATACAACAATTATAAGTGGGAGTTCTGAAAGTTTAGAAGGAAATAAATAGGGTGCTGAGGGATATGGACATTATAAAAGTCTTCAAAAGAAGGCATACCTGGTATGCAAAATGACCCTAGTTGAAATGGAAGATACTGGCAGGAAGAAATACTGTAAAATGTTATTGGCCCTGCCAATATATTAAGAGAGTTTGCCCATGAAAGAGTAAAAGTAGAACACTAAGAGAATCAGGAATTCTTGAGAGAGGAAACCCATTTCAAGGAAGGACAATGCCAGATTGCTGTCGTGCTGCAGTGAACTGGGTGTAGACTGAAACAGGAGGGCCTTAGCAAACCAAGACAGAGCCTCTGAGCCAGGCTAGGAGACCAAGGAGCCTAGAGGATGTGTCTAGAACCAGCTGATCAGAGTCCCACTGGCAAAGTTGGTGGGATGCTACATCCTGGGAATCCAAGCTGAACAGATGAGCTGGAATAACAAAATCTGACTGTGAAAAATGTTAAGAACTCCATGAGAGAGTGATTTTTTTTAATGGAAAAGTGAGATATATCAATCAGAAATGAAAGAATTGGCTTTAGGCCACTGTTTTAGTAACAGGAAAACCTGGGGCTCTTTATTTTTTTAATGTATGCATTTATATTTTAATTTTCAGTATAGTCAACATAATTAACTACACAATATAGTGATTCAACAATTTCATACATCACCCGGTGCTCATCATGACAAGTACACTCCTTAATTCCATCACCTATTTCCCCCATCGCCAGCTGTTCTATTCAAAAAAACTATTCTTTTCCTCATGTTAGAATCTTTCCTGCCACTTATGAAGCCATTCAGTTTTCTATTATCAGCTATCTTTGGGTTAATTATAGAGAGGAGTTTTGTAAAGTATAATTATGAGCTTTATCTATGATCATACTTAATCTTTCCAAATTTGAGGAGCAACTACTGATAGTGGAATAACAATGAATGAAGAAATGAATGAATCGTGAGTAGATGAAGGAATTAACGGATGGAATAAGATTTATTCTGCTATTCATGACAAATGTATATGTTACTCTCACTTCTTTCCCTCATTCACCTGACATTGAGCTCCTGGGAAAATTAAAAAAAAAAAAAAAGATAACCTTACTTCAAATTCCTGGTTTTTATATAAAATGCTATAAGTTTTATTTTTACATGTGATTAACCAGCTTCTAACGCTCCATTATTTATATCTGAAACACATAAGCACAGACTGACATATAAAAGATGAAAGTTCAGCTTTGGGGGTAAGCCTTAAACTAAATTTGCACTGCTTCCTGGTGTCTACTTCAAAATTCCAAAGATAAGAGTCCCTTTATTTGCAATCCATTATCACTATTTAAACATCTTTCATTGCTGAAGCTGTGCTCTTAAGGAGTTGCATGGGTTGATTTTGAACAGTAGCTGTTCATAAAGACAGCAGAGCCCTCACCTCCCAACCCTATCTCCTGCTCTGTTTTTCTGTTTTCAACGTGAAGAATCTTTCTAGTATCAGACAGAGGAATACATTTTTTCTCTCTAAAAGACATCCGGGAGAATGAAGCGAGACAAAAGCTAAAAAGCAATCTTTTCAAACTTGTAAAATTTCCCTCTACAAATCATGATTTCTGCTTCCTAACAACAACAAAAAAAGGCTTCTTGAACATCAAATAGCTCTTGCAAGATGACAGTTTTAAAATATTCAGTGTACACAAACTAGAAACATATGGCAAACTAGCAAACATTTAGAAGTTAGTGAATTAAATGGAAAAACACCTCTGAATGCACATTTTATATTGTTATTCCAGAACCACAGTGTTACCAATATTGTATAAATCCTGAAAACAGATGGACTTTGGCTTTCCCTAATTGTGTCTGACCCAAGTTGCTGTTTTTTTGTTGTTATTAAGAGAATAATATTTCTGTACATTACTCTTACTTCCAGAACTGTGAGTACTGGACTGTATGGGAATGCTTAGTGAATTCACATTCCTGTTCACCATGTGCATGAATAAATAGAGTGAGCCTCAGCCCACTGCTGAGTTTTCATAATAATGGAGGAACAATGGTCTTTGAAAGTTACAGATAATCCCTAATCCTTATTGTCTTCTTCTGTTTTAACCTAACCTTTCTCTAGAGTGATTAGCAAGATACAAAATTGACTGATGATCTTCTCCCTTCCCCTGTCTGACCCTACACACACACCCCCTCTCCTAGAGGTGCCAAGGAGCAAAGAACTGACCAAAAGGCAGGCAGTAGGAGGGAGAGGAAAGAAAAACAAACCGAGTGATCACCCCCAAGCAGCTGAGTGTTGGCTGTTTTCTATTATTCACTCATTTGAGCTTTCTCAGATGTGTTTTCATGAGAAGACTTTCATGTTATGTTTTCTTTCCTCTCTTAGAGCTAACTACCTTTTTCCATGTAATGGGCTGAGGAGCAAGGCACTTGAAGGTCTAGGTATGCTGCTGGATTCTTGGGATGCTCAAGCATGATGTTTCCATCTTTTTTCTTCTGAAAACAGGCTTTTAAATTGTGCATGAAGCCTTCTCAGTTATGAACAGAAACTAAAGTTACAAAGTAATGGTAGAAACTCAAAAGCAGTTCATTAATCTTTGATATTATATATGGCTCTAAATATGAGGATTTTTGAAAATTTTTCATTTTGGTATTTTATGGATCAACTCTATCAGGAGCAGCCTTTAGTTTATAAAATTATGATCCGCATTGAGTTATGTTTTGACCTATCCTATCAGTGTGCTTTCAAGTCCTTGCATCATGAATTAAACATAGAACAATCTCATTCATTTAAATAAAATCCGCCCACTGGGAACCATATGCATGGCCTGGGTCAAATCTGTGGAAGCGTCATTGTGGAAAAGAATGCCCTCAGGCCATGTCTTTTCTGTTTCAATTGTCCAAGGACTAAGAATGAACACCAAAGAGGAAGGAACACATCAATCTGAGTCACCAGCACTTCAAAGATGCTCAAGCTTTCTCGGAAGACTAATATATTGCAAGCTTTCATTGGATATAAACCGACTTATACGAGTTTCCCAAAGAAGCTAGACTTTATGTAAAACTGCTTATTGTTTGTTATAGAATTTAATGATAGAAAAATTCCTTTGTAAGTAATGAAAATAATTCTAAAATAATCATTATTATGATCTATGGAGTAACAATGTTGTTCCAACATCTTATAATGCTAAGTGCTTTACATAAATTACATGATTTAATTATTTTTAACAACCCTAAAAGAGAGGTAGTATTATTATTCATCTGTATTATTATAATTGAGGAAAAGGAAGCACAGAGAAGTTAAATATCTTGTTGCAGTTCACAAAGCATCATCTGAATTCCTTTATCTTACTCCAGAACTTAAACATTAGGCTTGAGAGTATATATACTTGTATTTTTCATTAAGATATTGACAGCCTTCTTAAAGAGTGTACTAATGCTGAAGTAACTTGATTCTGAGACACTCAAAAAAGGAATTTTATGTATTTTTGGTTATTGATGGTCATTTCTAATAACTTGAAAATGTTACAGTAGATCTGCATATTAGAAACGTGAACAATGTCCATGTATATTTCAAGTTTTCTAAACTAGGCCAGTTTTTTCCCAGTGTTTGTTTCCCATTTATATCATCACATAGTTTTGCTTAAGTTAATTTTGTATCTTATGTTCATGGCAAATTTATTTAAGAAGTAAAGGTTTAAAAAATAAAAGAAACCGGAAACAGATATCAATATCTTTGTTATATAAAGATTTTATGAATCAGTATGAAAATATATACAACTAAACTGAAAAATGGACAAGAGAATATGGTTAGAGAATTCAGTGAAGAATATGATAAAATGTCCAATATCAGTTGTAGTTATAGGAATGCCAATTAAATAATAAAATGTTAATCTATTAAATTATAAAATATTAAATATGTTTCATACCTATTATTTCAAAGATATATAAATATGAGCACTCTGAAACATCACTAGTGGAAGAATAAATTGTTAAAACATGGACACATGTACACATAGTTTCAAATATAAGGAGATATCCCTGGACTTAAAAATGTTTATACCCTTTGAACCAATAATTTTACTTGTAGGAACATATATGAGGGAAATAGAGAGGAATATAAAATTTTACCTATTAGGACAATTAGCAAATCTAATTTTAAATTAAAATAAATAATTTAATAAGTTCAACACAAAACAGTGGTCTGGGTAGTAAATTTGTGATACCATGTGATAGCATAATTTGAAGACTAATTAATATAAAAACATGCTATTTACAAGGCACTGTATGAAACAAAGGATATGAAATATATACAGTGCAATCTCAATTTTAAAAGAAAATATCTTTAATACAGATATATATAATGTAGCTATTTTATATAACACATATGCATATTATATACATATATAATTGTGTATCAGAATATGGATAATCTATTATCTAAAGGTGGTAGAATTATAGGTAATGTTTGCCTTGTTCTTTATGGCTGCATTTAAAAATTTACTACCATTAATATATACATATTTTTTTATAATTAAAAAATATAAAATAGCTAAGAAAGTGTATTTCTATAAAGATGAATATGGCTAATATAATTAAGGATCAACACATGGTGTTCTCAGGAAATAATAGCCCATTAAGAATCCAAGGTATTGCTATTAATATAAATGTTTATTTGAGTAAACACATGAAAGAATTCACCTCACTAGTACTCACAGAAATATGAATTAAAACAATGTAACAGTGATATTCCCCTACATACGTTGATGTTCAGTGCTGCTAGAAATGGAAAGAACAGACATTTTCAAACCCTGCTGGCTAGAGTGTGAAATTGGTACAGTTTTTTTGGAGGGCATTATGTCACTACCTATTAGATTTAAAATGTATATACATTTAAAGTTAGTGATTTCATGCCTAAGAATTGATACTACTAAACAACCCACCCAAGTGAACAAAATTGGGTGTACAAAATGTTCAGTGCAGCATTTTTTATATGTAAAAACAAAGTATTAGGGATAATCTAAATGTCCATCAAAAGAAGAGTGTTTAAATTTAGTAGCTGATAAAAAATTGTGAGATCTATATGTAATTAAATAGATACACAAGACATATTATCATGTTTAAAAAAAGATCATGGCACAAAAATATGTATAGTATGATTTAATTGAGGTTAAAGACAAACCTGAATATATATACAATATCTAAAGAGATAAATCCTGAATTTAACAGTGGTTATCTCTTTGGAGGGAAAAAAAAAAGCCAAGGATTATTGGAGGCAATGAAAACAGGAATTTCATTTTTTACTTTTATTCTTGGTGATTTGAAGTTTTT
The DNA here is from genome assembly GCA_030068075.1 of Paguma larvata. Lineage (NCBI taxonomy): Eukaryota > Metazoa > Chordata > Mammalia > Carnivora > Viverridae > Paguma > Paguma larvata. Next base: position 50,464,594 of record CM057838.1, on the reverse strand, counting down.
TCATTTAGAAGTATTTATTTATAAAACTTACATGATTAAAATGATTTAAAATGTTCAAGAACCAAGAAAACTGTTAGCCATTTGTTTTAACCAAACATTAAAATATTGGCAGATATCAGCATGCTGTTAAAACTGAATTACTTTCTCTAAAATAAGAGCATTTCTCTTCTTCCTTTAGACTATTTTAATTTTTGTGGCCTGGACAAAGCTGATCTTGGCAAGAGTGAAAGGCATTCTCCTAAGAGGAGAAATCCATAGAGCAATGCTTCCAATATATTAAGTTGCAACAGCCCTTTCTTTGATGTTTTTGGTTGTATTATCATCTCTTAACAAAATATTTTTATTTTTTCACTTTTAAAATACTCCAATGACCATTATGCCTGATTTCTGTTTTGTCTTTTTTGTTGTTGTTGTCTTACTTCTTTATGGCAGTAATGCAAAATAAATTTGAATTAAAATGTCTTGTTCATTTTTTGACTACCCAATTTTCTGTTTCCAACCTGAGCCAAAGAACATAATATTTTGATAAGAAATAATTTTTGTCTTTGGATTATCTCATTTTTGAAAACTGAAAATAGTCATTTATTGTAAAAGCAATTTATGTTAATTTAAACATATTAAATAATGTAAAAATACAAAAGAAAGTGAAAATACCCCTCTAATCCTATCACAGAGAGATAACCATGGTTTACATCTTGGTGTATATCCTCTGGGTACATAGAATTTTTTACACGTTGGTTTCTTCCCTCTGTAATCTTACCCATATTATCATTTGTAATAGCAGCACAGGATTATACCATATGGACATTCTGTTTTTAGACATTGAGGTTTCTGGCAGACCTAACTGGCTGCCAATGCAGTAGCCTCTCTCTCCTCTTGTTAGCAAATACTGCCTCTCATAATACAAGCTTAAAATGCCAGTGGTTCAGTTTTTTAGTCCCTCTTTCTGCTAAGGCATAGGGCTCAGGGCCCAAACCTGGTAAGAGGCTAAAAAAAGTTTCTGTAATAGATTTTCTTTCTAGGCAGAAAATAGATATACTTAGAGAAATCTATTCCTGACCTAAAAAATTATTATCGAAGTATAGTTGACATACAATGTTATATTAGCTTTAGGTGAACAACACAGTGATTCAAGAATTCTATACATTATTTAGTGCTCACCATGTTAAAAGTAGTTACCATCTGTCACCATACAATATTATTGACTCTGTTCCCTATGCTGTACTTTTTATTTCTGTGACTGACTTATTTTATAACTGGAAGTGTGTACCTCTTAATCTTCTTCACCTATTTCACCTATTCTCTCACCCCCTCTCCTCTGGCAACCATTAATTTGTTCTCTGTATTTGTGAGTCTGTTTCTTTTTTGTTTTTGTTTTTGTTTTCTTGTGGGTTTTTTGTGTTTTTTGTTTGTTTGTTTTTTGTGTTTTTTTTTGTTTTGTTTTTCAGATTCCACATGTAAGTGAAGTCATATGGTATTTGTCTTTCTCTGTTTGACTTATTTCACTTAATACCCTCTAGGCCCATCCATGGTGTTGCAAATGGCAAGATCTCATTTGTTTTTTTTGTTTTTTTTTTTTAATGTTTATTTTTGATGGGAGGGGAGGGGAAGAGAGAGAGGGAGACAGAGGATCCGAAGCAGGCTCTGTGCTGATAGCAGACAGCCCAATGCAGGGCTTGAACCCACGAAACATGAGATCATGACCTGAGCTAACATGGGATGCTTAACTGACTGAGCCACCAGGCATCTCAATCTCATTCTTTTGTATGGCTGAGTTATAGTTCATTACATGCATGTGCACACACACTATCTTCTTTATTCACATATCAATGGATCTTTAATCCATTTTAAGTTGCTTCCATGTCTTGGCTACTGTAAATAATGCTGCAATGAACATAGGGGTGCATGTATCTTTTTGAATTAGTGTTTTTGTTTTCTATGGGCAAATACACAGTGAATTAGTAGATCATAAAGTATTTCTATTTTTATTTTTTTGAGGAACCTCCATACTGTCTTCCATAGTGGCTGCACCAATTTGCATTCCCAACAGTGTGTAAGGGTTCCTTCCCTTTTCTCTACATCCCCTCCAACACTTCTTATTTCTTGTCCTTTTGATACAAGTAACCATTCTGACTGGTGTGAGGTGATAGCTTCTTGTTTTGATTTGCATTTCCCTGGTGATTAGTAGTGTTGAGCATATTTTTATGTGTCTGTTGGCAATTTGTATATCTTTTTTGTAAAAATGTTTATTCAGGACTTCTGCCCATTTTTATCAGATTAATTTTTTTTTTTGGTGCTGAGTTGTAAAAGTTCTTTATTTTGGATATTAACTCCTGATTGGATATATCACTTGCAAATATCTTCTCCCATTCAGTAGATTATTATTTCATTTTGTTCATGATTTCCTTTACTGTGCAAAAGATTTTTATTTTGGTATAATCCCATTAGTTTATTTTTGCTTTTGTTTCCCTTGCTTGAGGAGACCTATCCGTAACTATGTTGGTAAGACTGATGTCCAAAAGATTACTGCCTATGTTTTCCTTTAGATGTTTTATGGTTTCAGGTCTCATATTTAGGTCTTTAATCCATTTGAGTTTATTTTTGTGTATATGTAAGAAAGTGGCCCAGTTTCTTTCCTTTCTTTTTTTTTTTTTTTCATGTAGCTGTCTCCTTTTCTCAATGCCATTTATTGAAGAGACAATCTTTTCCCCATCATATATTCTTGCCTCCTTTGTTGTAGATTAATTGACCATATATGCATGAGTTTATTTCTGGGCTTTCTATTACTCTCCCTAACTTTGGATGTGATTGTGTGAGGTGGGATGTCTAGAGTTCTAGGAGCTTTCTTATAACCATGAGGAATGAAGCCTAAGAAGAAGACTATGCCAAGAATAATAGACCACAAAGATTATGATTCTGAATCTCTGTGACATTCTTAAATTGCTGAAATAATGCTAGAACCTTTTTTTGTTTGTTTTTTCCAGGAATTCTTAGGGGCTAATAAACTATTATGGTTTAAGTCTCCCTAGTCAAGTAGTGTGTAACTTACAGCCAAAAGCAAGCCAACTGATACAGGATTGTTTCCAATTTTTCACCATCTCAAACAAAACTGTTGTGTTCATTGTTAAACGTATAATTTTGCAAATCTGTCAAAGTTTTTAACTGAGATAAATTCTTAGTAGTGGAATCTTCATAGCATCCCTGATAAGTAATCACCCAATGTCTGATTAAATCTTTCCAATATTTTTTTAAAATCCTGGAGGTAGAGAGAATGGAGAAGCCAAGTTAGAAAACCACTGATAGAATGCTTTTTTATCAATACAAGCATTAAAGCAAAACAAAGACATTACATTTCCTGGATATTGTAGTTTTGAACATTAATTTTAGATTGCTTTTCACACTGATTTTTCAGAGAACTAGAATCCATAAAATGAGCATACAAAAAATATGACATATTTTATATAAATGTAAACATGTATGTTACAGTTTTTATGTATATGCAAATCTGAATTCTACACTGAATTTCACCATATTAGTAAGTGCACATAGAATAATCCTGCATCAAAGGGCTGCTGACCTTAAATGGAAGTTTTATGTGAAGTCCAACTATCTTACCCTTTGGCTGATGACTATCAATCAACTCACTCATTGCCCTCAGTTATGTATTATCCTTTTGAGGAGTTAAAAGCAGGTCACTTCAGATCTTTAGTGCATTATCTCATCTCTCTAATCTACTCAACAGTGTATAAGGCTACCAGAATGAAGTGACTGTTCCAACCTGTAGAAACAGCCAAGCTTGTTATAAGTGGTTCTTTGATAACTCTTGCATTTTAGCAGTTTTGTGAGACTGTTTTTTATTTGGAAAAAGAATAAAAAGGGAAGAAGAAAGTTTAATCTGAATATTAAGTTTTTAAAAATATAATTTTCCAAGAAAAGGAAAAGAAATGAATATTTCATATCTACTGTAGTGACAGATGATCAGGTAATATCAATGGATTACCCAGAATTAACTGCTGATCAGTAGAACAATTGCATATGAACCACAGGGGCTTAAAATAAAGACTGTTTTGAATAAGTTATCTATGTCTTGGTCCCCCAAAAGCAAAGTTTATGGACTTAGAAGGTTGTGCCAGTCAGCAAGCTACAAAGCAGTTTGCAGGAGCACCAGAAACACATTTCAAAAAGCAACACTTTATAACAGGATTAAAGGTTACAAACTGGCACGTTATGCTAAAATCAATCATTTGTGTATTGAGAGTGGGTGTGTGGTATACCTTCATGTGTTTTTGAAGAAGATCAGTCATTTTCTAGGAAGATTTACTGTAAATTTGTATACTTTCAAGTTATTTTTAAAATAAATTTCAAGTGAGCCTGTTCAAGTGAGTGTTCTCTGCTTAGAAAACTCTGATTTGACTCTTTGTCTTCCTATATTGTAGATAACATTTACTGTTTTCCACACAGTTGTGATGCTTGATGTCCACTGCTATAAAAAGCAAACAAGCAAACAAAAATTCATTAATTTATTCATTAACTGCTTATTGAGGACCTGTATTTGCCAGGCAGGGAGCAAATCAGACAAAGCATCTTGCTTTCATGGAGCATCACCAAAAAGAAAAAAAAAAGTACTGTGAATTTGTCAATTTGGCTGAGCGATCATACTATATTCAGTAATAGTCATGCAGCATGCTTTTTGGGATGGGGACTTAAATTATTAAATATACTTTGAAATATGTTTGCATAAATTTGAAAGGAACCAACTCTCCTCTTTCCCAGTTTGATATCCTACATTTGGGGGTTAGAATATTAGTGTCCTACCTCAGAAAAGGACTTAGAACAAAATGTAGATAAACTATAAGAATAGTAGATAAACAGTAGTTGGTATGTGTTCAGTGCATATTTATGTGTTTTAGAAAAAGCTCCTATCCTCTCTCTCTAATGATGTTCAAGTGGCTCTACTGTGTTTCTGGCAAAGTTGGAGTCTGGAAAGAGAGAAAAGACATTCTAATCTAATTCCTACTTTTTATGCTGGACTCCCCCCTGACGAGGGCCAGTCTAGGTATGGGTACATGTCAGGTCCCCTGACATTTTCTAAGCCCTTTCTACCTGACAAGTGTGGTACCTGGCATCTTAACTTATCAGTGAGATTACGTCTCAAAGCCATGGTGGTGTTTGCTGGTGTTTCTAACCCTTGCGTTGGCTCTTTCATGTCACTTTTCTGTATAGGTTGTCAGGATTCAAATTCTTTTTTTTTTTTTTTTTTGAGAGAAAGAGAAAGAGCAGGGGACAGGGGCAGAGGAAGAAAGTAAGAATCTTAAGCAGGCTCCAAGTAGAGCCTGATGTGGGGCTTGATCCCATGACCTGAGCCAAAATCAAGGGTCTGGATGCACAACTGACTGAGCCACCCAGGTGCCCCAGGATTCACATTCTTATGGCGGTACAGTGGAAAGGGTTCGGGACTAGAACCCTGTGGAGAAAGACTTAGTGAGGCTGGAGCCTGGTTCAGCCAATCATCTGGAACAGACTTTTGGGCCAGCCATGCTCTCTTTGTCTACAAAGGATCTTGAAAGCCTTTTACTGTTTGATTACTATGAGTTAATGAATCACCTATATTTGAAATAGTGAACTTGTTAATGAGACAGAATTAAGAGCCTGATCAACACAAAGAATTCTGGGAGAAAAGGTCATAGTGCTTCATGCTGATTAATTTGCAAGAAAGCAAATGGTTTCTTTTTATTTTTATTTTTGAGAGAGAGAGCGCGTATGTGCACAAGCAGGGGAGAGGCAGGGGGAGAGACAGAGAATCTTAAGCAGGCTTCGTATTTAGCATGGAGCCTGATGCAGGGCTCCACCTCATGACCTTGAGATCATGACCTGAACCAAAATGAAGAGCAGAGGCTTAACCAAGTGAGCCACCCAGGGGCCCCAACAAATATTTTTTTTTAATAATACAATAAAAATTACGATCATGACCTGAGCCAAAATGAAGAGCCAGAGGCTTAAACCAACTGAGCCACCCAGGCGCCCCAACAAATGTTTTTTTATAATAAAGTAAAAATTATGATCATTTGTTTTGATAACTTCTTTGCTTAACATATTATAACATCATTGAAATTGAATCTTGTTTACAGGGAAAAGTTTTAGAATGTCAAATACTACCCTTTTTTAAACTTTTTACTTCAAGCCTATCACAGTCCTTACTGTCACTGACCTTCTAAAAGGTTTCTATTGGTGATGAAGAAGGTATAGGTCAGAGAAAAAGTCAGAGAACATGGAAGCTTCTAGAATAGAAGATGAAATAAGACCTTTATCCATGAAGTTCTGTCCCTTCCTCTGTCTCCAGTAATTAGTATTCTGTGCAAATGTTGGTCCCTACTTATGGCCACTGAATGTAACATTAACATTTTCTTATATGTTTTTCAAAACTTTTAAATTAATTTAATCCAAACTAAAATTGACCTGAATATTTTGGGACACCAATGGAGGGTTTAAAAAGTGTGTGTTTTTTTAAGTTGTATGTTTTAAATAGATATTCTAATTCCCTTAGCATTTTATCTGATCCTCTTACTTCTTAATTTGATTAAATACTACAGCTACTGAAATAGTTCTGAAAGAATCTTTCTTATGATTTTCCCAGAACAGCTAGTATTGTGGAATACTGAAAATGTCCCAGTGTCTTCTGTGACTGCTTCCTTGTGGAATAAAGATTACACTTCTTCTAGTGGTGATCTCTTCTCTCCTTGTTCCATTCCACCCCTCTAAAAATAGTCATGAAAAACAGAATAAGAAATATTTTTAAAAATAATAATATATGAATTATATTTAGCTTTCTGTGTTTGGTTTTTTTTTTTTTAATTTGAAAACTAGGGGGAGGGAGGGAGAAGGAAGGTACCACTCTGTCCAGAACATTTTTTTATTTAAATCTGCTTTGAGACTAAAAAATGGATTATATGAATCATGAAAAGACTTTTCATGGTTGTGAGTACTACAAAAAATATATAATCTTTGACTCATAAGGCATTTTCACAATTTAAAACTTGCAAAGTGTTAGGGTGGCTAAGTTGGGTAAGCGTCCGACTTTGGCTCAGGTAGTGATCTCACGGTTCATGAGCTCGAGCCCCACATTGGCTCTGTGCTGACAGCTTAGAGCGTGGAGCCTGCTGCGTATTCTGTGTCTCCCTCTCTCTCTGTCTCTCGCCTGCTCGTGCTCTGTCTCTCTCTAAAAAATAAATAAACGTTAAACAAAACAAAAATTTAAAAAAACTTGCTAAGTGTCTTAAAGCTTATAGGCCACTTGCCTTTGCAATCAAACTCATTTTGAGTCAAGTCTTAATGTCTGCCTTGAAATAATTGGGTTAAAAACAATTTTAAAAAATTAAAAAATATAAAAGTAATTAACTGATTTAAATTATATTTTTAACTTTATGGAAATTTTCAAACACACAAAAGTCGAACACATAGCAAAATGAATCTTCATGTGCCAATTGCTTAGTCTCAAACTATTAAAATGAGCAAAACTACATTTTAGCTCATAAACTAAAACTACAACTAAAAAGTGACACTTTATAGAACTAAGTATGGCAGTCCAAAATTATTTACTTGGATAAAATGAAAATTTCCCATTACCATCTCAAATTTAGGCAGTTCATGAGAAAACAAAATGGATTATTAAAATCATAACTTACTCGTAAGTCGGGTGGTGTTTTTATGTTCTTTATGTCTTATGATCAATGAACAATTGTACAACTTAAACAGTCTTTAATGGAATCAAATCCCTGACATAAAATAAGAACTAAGTTTGTGAAAAGCATTTCTATTCTTTGGACATATTAATAAACTAGGAGTATTTAGGTAGTTGCATGCTTAAAATGCATACAGATCCTCCAGGTATGCTTAACATTTTGATCCCTCCCTCAGTAGTTAGAGTTATAGTCAGCATTTGGTAGCAAGCCAGTTCAGGAGAATTCATCTGTCTCATGATGAAGGGCAAAGAGTCAGCCAAACCCTGATAATCTGATAATTCAATGTAGTTTCATTCCAGTTTTGGTATTTGAATCATAGGAAACCACAGCCCTTCCATGCACCAACATGTTGGTCTATTAGGGCATTTGGTGTGTTTGTTAAACAGAATGAAATGTTTTCAGTGTGTAAATACAACTCTGCTAACTGGGCTTGCATGTGACCATTGAGGACTGGTATTATGATCTCAATAAAGTAAGATTATAGGACTGGAATGGGGTAGGGAAAATGGAGGAAAATGAAAAACTTCCACTGTGAATAATTGGTCCTGAGACCCAACTAGTTCTTCGATCACCTTCCTGAACATTCCTGGACCTGACTTTAGGCTGGAAAAGGGTAGTGCTTCCTGACTTTGTAGCACAGCTTCAACGATCTGGAAGCTATAAAAGAAGTGGTCCCTGGGAACCATTTTAATGACAAAGTCATGTTCATGAAACACCTGGTATTTTTGTGAGTTATCTATCACAGACTTTTAACTTACAGAAAGAGGAGATAAAGGGAACTTTTTTTTTAAGGTGGGGGGAATCCCTTCATGTCACATTAAGACAAAGGTATTATTTATATGGGTCAGGAGCATCTGGCCTATTTTATTTGAGCCTAAAATTTTCCAACTAGCATCACTTTCATATTGTTTGCCATAGGCCTTTCCCCATTGCCCTTCTGGGCCCTGGCCCATTGCCCTTCTGGGCATTTCCAGAGGACAAGGCAGTGTGAAACAAATAAATGCATGTATATTTCCTCTAGGAAACATGCTTTTATAGTATTCTCCTGCTAAATTAAAACAAAACAAAACAAAAAACAAATAACAAATAAGTCACATATTCCTTCTCTAAGTAACTAATGTCATTATTGAAGAAGTTGAAAGCAAGTGATGAAGATTACCTAATTGAGCTTCTAAGTACTTCTTTAAGGTAGAGGAGCACTGTGCTTCCCAGGGACAGATCTGCAGGTCTCTTCTCTGGCCAGAGTCCCTTCTTTCTGGTACTAGCATTTGCCACCTTGCCTGACAGTCCTCACTACAAAGTAGGATAGATGCTCAACTGCCAGTCAGCCTCTTCTGCCTCATTTTAGTTCATCTGATAGACTATTTAGAAGGATTTAAAACTGTGAGCAATGACGGTTTTTAGTCAGTGTTTGAAAAAAAATCTTAAAAAGGGCTATTTTTAGTTATGTCTGAATTTAATGTTCTTACCTGTCTCCATTATCTCCCATTTGTAAAGATAATTATGGCTTGCCCTTTGTAATAAGTTTTAATTATTATTTTGTGTTTGAAAATCTAGACTTCAGAGTCTACAGAACAAAATATGGAGATGAATGAAAAATAATTCAGCTAAGTAGATAGGATTAAGTAGGCATACAGAGATCAACAAATGCCTGTCTTGAACCTCCCAGCATGATATTTGGCCAATCTCTGATCCTCTGGTAATGCTGCTAAAGTAGACAAGGGCCTTAGCTGCTACAACTCACTGATGTTGTCATGAAGTCACCTTCACCTCTTTGTTCTACCACTACCTCAGGTATAATCAGATAGATCATGGTCTCTCTTTCTAATACTAACTACAGCGACAAAATTTTCTGTGTAGTATTCAGATGCTAAAGCACTTTCTAACCCAATAACCAAATAGTTTTGTGGAGACCACCAGGGAAGTTTCTGTTCCAATACTAGAGAATGAAATCTCTCACTAAAGAATGAGGAGGCAAAATACTCAGATACCTTCCTTGAGGCCAATTATTTTATTCTCAGTTTCTAGCTCTGGGAACACAATAATTTAGAGGTATATCCTGGCTTTTTTTTTTTTTTTTTGGAGGGGGCAACTCTTCCTGCTACAGAGAAGTATCAAATTCTATTTCCTTTTTAATGGTACACACTGACATAGAGTTACATTTGTATATGTTTCAAAGAAACACGTACATAAATAATTATCCATGTATTTTTTACTTATTTCCAAAAGTATAGAAGTGATGATATTTTTTGTTTGTAGATATTATAAAATATCCTGACTTTTGGTCCAAGCCAAAGTAAAATATTACCATAGATATTTACATCTGCCTCTTTGGTTATAACTTTCATAAATCAGTGCAAACTTGTAACAAAGTGTTTAATTGGCAGAGGGTGGGAAATTATTTTGCAATAACCAGTGAAATTATTCATGGCCTAATATTTTCCACTGGAAATTCTGAATGAATATATAGAACATGGAATTAAAAAACATTGAAATAGAAAAAACCTAAAGGTCATTGAGTCCAGACCTGTCTCCCACCATGAAATCTTTTAACAACATGACTTATAAGAGATTTCAGGGGCTCAATAAAGGAACAGAAGAAAGCAGGCCCCTAGGTTCAGCTTGGACATTTCTAGGACTTCCTTTCTGAAGGCAGCCCGCTCCTGTTGAACATTTCCAACATTTACAAGAGTGCTCTTTTCTATGGTACTTGATAGCATTTATTACTTTATTATTTGTTAGCATCACCTTGATAGTCTCCAATCTATAGAAAGAGAAACCCCACTTGAAAGAAATACCAGGGCACTATAGCAACCTTGATCACCTTTGAGCTTTTTAAGAGGAAAAAAGATCCAAAAGGAAGCTCTAGAAAGAGACATTTTATTTGCAGTGGTTATTGATATTTCATATTGTTTTAATATGCTGGGTTATCCTGTCCAAATAATGAACACAAAAATTAACGTAATATAAGTATAAACACAGAAGGGAAGGTTTAGCAAAATCATCTGAAGAGTAGAATGGTGCTGGGAACAAAAATCACATAAATATACTCTGCAGTTTAATAGAAGTAGCTAAAAGGTATTAGTGGTAATCTGTTAATTCAAGATGGCTTCTATCAGTTTACCTCCAGATAGCCTACATTTTCACAAGTGAGAAAAAGCAGGCACATCGTCATGATATCTCTTAAACTACCCTCGTTCCCTCCCCTCCTCCATGTTCTGACTCTGAAAACTAACTCCTCTAGGATAAACCCTGATAACATTAAATCTGGAGCTACCATCAGGGCTGTTTCAATGGATTACCATGCTGAACCTCCTGGCCTTCTGTCTGGGACTGAGACTGGGGCTAGCTCTCGGCAGAAATGCTCATCAATCTTTTCTTGCTTTTGGCCTCTGGTTTCTGAGATACGGTCTAGTTTCTTCCTTGTATATTTTAGTAAGAGTCAACTGGGAGAAGAGTTTTCCCTAAAATGCACTGACGAAAGTAGAGAAAGTGGGAATGAGAACTCCGTAGCTCTATAGCTCTACCAATCTTAACCCATTAGGCCTCCGTTTCCTTAAGTGGAAACTTACTGCTTAGATGCTCCTGAGGACCAGATTTCCATCTCTAATGCCTAGCTTTAGGAAAATGTCAGTATATTTAACAGGTCACAGAACACTTGTTGGGAACTAAAATGTATGAACCTATGTTAGAGAGGGAATCATTTCCTCCAGGATGGATGGTCTCCACACGTTGATGTAGAGTTAAAAACTTCTTCAAAAGACAGAAAGTCTAAATGCATCGATGGCTTCACTTAAGATTCTGCACTTGTTTTTTTACAGAGGTTTAAAACAAAGTCACGGTTGGATTCCAGCTTTGTGTAGTGCAGAAAGTAGGTAAGATTTTATTCCCAAAATATGGAAAAATGACATATTTCTCATTTATATGTGTTCAGTGAGGTTTATTGAGATATAATTTGTATACAATGAAATTTACATTTTAAAACTATACTGTTTGATGAGCTCCAACAAACATATGTGGTCATGTGGCCACCACCACAGTCAAGATCCAGAACATTTCTATGGTCCCAAGAAGTACCCTTGTGCTTCTTTTCAGGCAGTCCCCTCTTGCCACCTTAAACCCTAGGTAGTCACTGATCTATTTTTATTCCATTTAGTTTTGCTTTTTATGTAATGTTTACTGTCAGGTTCAAAAAATAACACTAGTAACAAACACTTACAGGTAAAAAGTTAAGATATCAGCAAGCTCTGATGGAAGAAATTAAAATGTAATGTGATTTGTGTGACAATCTCAGTTTATAATTTCTGATGTGAACATTAACTTTTTTCTTCTACACTGTGCACATCATGTTCAAATATTCAATGATTACCCAGTATTAGGCACTATTCAGTGAACAGTATGACTGATGCTGCCACCATAATCTAAACAATACAGTTTGGTTTAGAAATGGACAAAGAGTTCCGTGGAATGGAATAAAGAGACCAGAACTGGATCCACACATATATGGAAACTTAATACAAGGCAAAAATGGCATTGTGCTCCAGTGAGAAAAAGATCTTTTTAAGTGGACAGTTTGGCAAAACCAGCTCTTTCTCTGGAAGGGAATAATATTACATCACAACACACATGAAGTTAGTTCCAAATAGACTGAAAAATATAATTGTAAATAATACTATTAAAATTTTAGAAAATAATTTTGGAGAAGAGTTGGAGTGGAGGAGATATCCTTAGGAAAAACAGAAAACTAAGAGCCACACATATCAAACAAAGACATATTTGTGTGGCAAAGGCGATATAAACTAGGTAAAACTCAGAGATTGATTTATAATGGTGAGTTAATATCTTTGATAACACAAACATTTCTTGAAAACTGAAAAGAATAATGTATCAGTAAATTTGTAACTACCATAGCTCATAAACTAAAAAAGGAGTTTATCCTCACTATTAGTCAAAAAAAAATTAAAATGACAGTAAAATATAATTATTTTCTTCCTTTAGATTGGTGTAATTTTAAGGCAGAATAATACCCAATACGTTTGAGGATGTGGGAGAACAGATATTCTAACATTGGAGTGGGTGCAAATAACTTCCATAATCCTAAAACAAATGGCAAAATTGACATTTTACATATCACTTTAGGCAATTTTCCTACTGAAATAGAAGTATCAGTAGTCCTACAATTATATACAAGACTATTTTCAAGTATATTTATTGGATTATTGTCTAAGAGAATAGAGACATGCTGTAATTCTTTCAAGAGTAAAATAATTGAATAAATTTCAACACATCTACATTTTTAAATGTAATGAGTTATTAAAACAAATAAATTCGATGTATTGGTTGGCTTAGATGGAAATCGATAGTGGTTTTCTTTTGAGAAAGTACATTGCACAGTAATGTGTATACTGTGATCTCACTTTTGTCAAATGGTATGCATATATTTTAAGGCAAACAAATATGCATATATTTATATATACAAACTTAGAGAAAGCAATGAAGTTATTCTCGCTAGAATGGCAGGCTATTAACCCATGAGTGCCACAGTGGAAGAGGTTATTATCATTTTTAGTGTAGAAAATATGACTTCAGAGTAGTATTGCATCTATCGTAAAAAACACATAAAATTTTGAAATTAAAAAACAGTGAGAAAATAAAGACTGAGTCAGGTTTCTAGATGAACTGGGACCAGAAACAGTAACTAGACAGTCGTACACTGTGAAGCTTGCTCTCCAGTGCTCAGGAAACCAAGCCCACATTATGATGGGAGCCCAGGGGTGTGAAGACACACATTATCTGAGGCCATATAGTCATGGACAGAAATCTGGGCTGGGGCTCAGACAACTATATTTATGAGTTAAAATAATTCTTGAGTAGTAGTTAATTTTTAAATTAAATTTTCATTGCAATTGTACCTGGCAACTGATATGCCAATTTGAAAATGCAATCATTTAAAAAAAATTAATGACAGCAATTATTATACATTGGGATTCGAGGTGAAAAGAACTCTTTGCTATGCCCATCTGTTTTAATAGTGGAGAGAATAAATAGCAGAGGCATCAGAGCATGCATTCCGGAGCCAGACTTACTGGATTCAGAACCTAGCTTGGTGTCTTCTAGATCTGTGATTTGGGCAAATTACTCAAACTCTCTGTGCATTAGTTTCTCCATCTGCAAAATGGGCAAAATAAATATACCTACCTTAGAAGTTATTCTAAGAATTACATCAGTTCATTATCTGTAAAACATTTGAAATAATGGCAAATATGAATTGCTATGCATGTACTTATTTTTTAATGTTTATTTTTAAGAAAGAGAGAGAGAAAGGGAGAGAGACAGAGCCTGAGCAGGGGAGGGGCAGAGAGAAACGAGAACACAGAATTTGAAGCAGGCTTCAGCCTCTGAGCTATCAGCACAGAGCCCTATGTGGGTCTCAGATTTATGAACCACGAGATCATGACCTGAACCAAAGTCAGAAGATTAACCAACTGAGCCACGCACACGCCCCTCTGTGCATGTGTTTATTAAAGACTTTTTATTCTTTTGATCATTCTGCACCATTTTCTAAGCAATCCTTTCAGGATTTATTCCAGATTCTTTTCAGGATCTTTAAACTATAGATTCTCTGATGATTTAATCCCACATCATGATTTTGGTTACCTGCTTTGGACACTAACAACAATATTGATCATTTTGTGAACTTTCCAGGGATAAGGAACTGGTATCATGAAGTGTCTTTGTACTAAGCACAGGACAAGTGGGGTGTGTAGATGGCTCAGTCAGTTAAGGTCCAACTTCGGCTTAGGTCATGAACTCACAGCTCATGAGTTCGAACCCCATGTTGGGCTCTGTGCTGACAGCTCAGAGCCTGGAGCCTGCTTCAGATTTTGTGTCTCCCTCTCTCTCTGCCCCTCCCCCGCTCACACTCTGTGTGTGTGTGTCCTCCTCTCTTTCAAAAATAAACATTAAAAAAAATTAAGCACAGGACAAGCTTCAGAGCATTCAGTTCAATGTCATGAACCAGACTGAACTGAATTGTCAAACTTTCTTGGTCATAATGAATTAAGTCCTGCTTTTCAATCATAAGCAAGTGCATGTTTTGTTTACTGTAGGGTCAGTGTTACATTCCAATGTGCTCAGTTTCATAAAACTTAGTCTATACTTGCAATTCGCTCTCCAATAGCCATATATGTATTAAATTGATGGGTTGATAATGGAAATAAGTTTTCTGAGGTGAGATTTAAAATAAGGAACTCTTGAAATCATTGAAGAGTAGATGACGTGGTAAAAATTATTATGTGTAGTTTACTTACAGTGAATTTGACTTGTTGGCCTTGAAGGGAATGCAGTTATTGAGTTTAGGTTTAAAGCCTTTGAAATAAGTAATTCACAACACATTTTGAAAAGGAAGTAGGAAGCATGAGATCCTGGTTTTGTACTCTCAGAGTTCTTGCTGCAACAAGATTTTTTTAGGGGAAAAAAAAACCTGTTTCAATATTTTTGGCATATAAAAAATGTGTAAGAGAATATTACAGCACCGTTACCACATTGCCTAAGTCGAAATTATTTTTAGATGAAGGGAGTAGCCACAACTATTTTCTACAGCTGTGTTGTTTGAATTTGCTCTGTACATTATATGAATATATATATATGTATATATATGTATATATACATATATATATTTCTAATTATATTTTAAATGTTTCTAAAGTGCTACAAACCTCCTCTTTTGCACAGAGGTTTACTTTGGCAGTATGTAATTGTTTTCATTATATGTTATCCTCTGTTTGGCCTTACTGTAAGCTAAAACAGACAAAAGATGTCCAGGAAAATTAAGCCAATTCTCAAATCTGGACATGGAAAGGTCTCCAGGGGAGGATTTGCAATGGAAGTAACGTAGACTAAGGATCCTCTTTAATTTGCTATCCTGTAAGGTTCTGCCACATCCATTATTATGAAGTGTAATTGCTTTACATATCAAATTTACCTCTCCCAGACCCCTGTAGAATTATCCTTTTCTTCAATTCCCAGGCTAACCTGACTTTGGATAACTAAACTCCAGCATGTTATGCATGGTAGATTTAGCTTTTCCTGAAGAAAGCCAAGGACTGATGCTGGGCATTCAAACACAGCAGGTATAGCCCTTTGCCATGTTCAGAACAAACCCATGAGGTAGGAAGAAGACATGTTTTCACCATTTTATACATAAGAAAACTGAAGACCCAAAGTCACAGTGCTAGGTACTGGCAAAGTCAGGATTAGAATCTGGCTGTTCTAGGCATAATAACTCTCCATTTTTATGTCGCCACTTTTCTATTCTAGGAAGTCCTATTAATACTAGGTCATCATAACTTAAACTACATGGAACTTAAATATTAGGTATATTTGACCTCTCTGAATCCAAAGAGACTATCTTAATTGTGTGAATTAATGTATTCCCACTATGTGGACAATCATTGAGACATGTATCTGCAAATTAAACAACAGAATATTACAGCCTCCTCTGAGCCAAAGTCATAATAATCTTTGAAAATGCTCTACCTGCTATGTTTAACAGTTTCACATCTTAGAAATTGAAGGACTACTTTTTTTTCTTTGTACCTGGAGTATATATACTACGTCCACTGTAATTTAGCTCATTGTTTCAGTTTCTCTGTAAAATGGTAATAATACTAGTACCTACCTCCTAAAACTGTGATTATAAACAATAAATTTAAGTACATTGCTAAAAACAGTTTGTAGACATTGTTAGAACTCAATGGATATTCTCTTCCTCATCATAGTCTTTTCCCTCCTCCTCTTCCTTGTTCTTATACAACCTATGTCTTAAGAGTAACACATTATAATTTTTACCTATTTTTATCTCTTCCTCTTTTCCATAAAAATATTAATTTTGTGCATCACTTAAAAAATTTAAAGTTGAAGAGTTTACCACTCTTCATATAATCTCTTTATTAAACCATACAGGAACTTTCTAGTTTCTTTGTAATACACTACAGGAGTACTTACTAATACTAACATGATCCACATGATATGGAAAGAGTTCTTGGCAGTAGAAATGCTTCACACTCTCAACTGGTCAACTTAGATGTACCACCAACTCCAACACAGAACATTACTGCCTCAGTGTCTTTACAGATTCAAGGATGTGCTTTGAAAATTCTGCAATAGAGGAGACCCACTGTACGGACTATGCTTTATAAAGTCCATTAGGATGGTGTACAGGATGGGACAATCAGGCAATTTTGTTTATTCAAATGATAGTGGACTAGAATGCTTTGCACAGCAAGGCTCAGAAAAAATTTCCGTTCACAAAATTGAATTTGACTTCTTTTGGGTCTATTGGTCATTGATCAAGACACTTTGTATAAAATATTCTTCCAAGAGTCTTTGCAATGTTGTTGAGTTCACCATACATTCTTCACAATTATGACTGTGATAGATTAATAACGATCCAAGAGAGCCTTCTCAAATGACTGGCAGTTGTTGCTGCTAGTTATTGGCTGGGGGACTCGCCTGGGTCTAATGACCAGAGAAACTACATGCAGACTGTTCATGGGGCTGCTTTCCTAGTATTCCAAGAATGGACATTCCAAGATACTCAGGTAGAAACTGCAAGACTTCTTAAAACCTGGCTTGGAAATCCCAGAATGTCACCTCTACCACATTGTATTGGTAAAGCCAGGTCAAAAGGCCACCCCAGATTAAAGGAGAAAGGGAATAGATGCCCATCTCTTGATGTTAGAAACAGCATGCACTTTAAAGGGAGAGAAAGGATTAATGGAAACCATCAATGAATGTCTGTCACACAGTTCCACCATACCTCACCCCCTTTTTTTTTTAACTCTTAAATCATATCTCTTTGGAACAGTAGATCTAGATCAGAGGTTTTGAAACCTTTTAATATGAGAGCTCTTTTCCTATCTTAAAAATTATCGAGGCCCATTTGTTTGCTTGGGTACTATCTATTGATATTTATTATGTTAGAAATTAAAATGGAGACATTTTAAAAGTACTACTTTATTTTAAAATAACTATAAAAAGCTACTACTCGCTAACATAAATAAACATATTTCAAAAGAAACAACTATACATTCTAAAACGAAGATTTTTCAGAGAAAGGAGTGGCATTGTTTTACATTTTTGAAAATCTTTTTAATTGAAGACAGCTGGCTTCCCATATCTCCTTCTGCAAATGTTGTTTTTGTTGAGGTATATGAAGAAACTACAGGTTTACAGAATTATGTTGAAAAAAGGAGTATTTTTATAACCTCCTCTAATAATTATGAATATTCTTCTTTGATACAACTCCCAAACTTATACGAGTTTCTTTAATGTTCATTCAGTTGTAGAATCTGAATCCATGTCAACAAATATTTATACTCTGTTAAGATATTTCAGTCCCTCTTAGACTTTGAATAGATCATTCATCAATCTGATTTTGTAACTTTTGGGAGATATTGATTAATTGAATTAAACAGATGGCCAAACATGATATATTTCATTATGCAATATTAAAAAAAATCACCTTTGTTAATATCAACACTTAATGCATTAGAAGTCTTTATATATTGGAAATATGTCTGGCTTGCAGTAGTGAATACAATGTTTTCAATATTTTGTTTGTCTCTTGAATTTTATTTTTCTTAACAAATATTGACAGTTGTTTTCCTTTAATTGACATATTTCATTCATTTTGAGAAAATGACTGACAGCTATCCAACTTTGAATAACTATAGCTTGTCTGTAAGTCAGTCACTCAAATGAACTTGGTGTTCCATGAGCAGAGAGGCAGATCCAGTCTGAACATCACACAACTTAATGTCTTTTCGTGGAGATAACCATTACAGTTAAGTGTGCAGCATAAGTACATTATACATATCTCTCTGTATTCACACAGAATAGTAAAAATGTGTACTCAAGAATTAAGATTTAATAAAAATTAATAACTTTTACTGCTTCATTGAGTTCATTGTTAACGGAAACTTTTTTCTTTTCTTTAATTTTTTAATTTATATCCAAGTTAAACATCTAGTGCAATAATGATTTCAGGAGTAGATTCCAGTGATTCATCCCCTATGTATAACACCCAGTGTTCATCCAAACAAGTGTCTTCCTTAATTCCCCTTACACATTTAGCCCATCCCCCACCCACAACCCCTCCAGCAACTCTCAGTTTGTTCTCTATATTTAAGAGTCTCTTATGTTTTGTCCCCCTCCTTGTTTTTATATTATTTTTGCTTCCCTTCCCTTATGTTCATCTGTTTTGTATCTTAAATTCCACATATGAGTTAAGTCATATGATATTTGTCTCTCTCTAATTGACTAATTTCACTTAGCTTAATACCCTCTAGTTCCATCCACGTAGTTGCAAATAGCAAGATTTCATTCTTTTTGATTCCCAAGTATTATTCCATTGTGTATATATACTCCATTCGTCTGTAGATGGACATTTGGACTCTTTCCATACTGTTAGCTATTGTCGGTAGCACTACTATAAACATTGGTGTCCATGTGCCCCTTCGAAACAGCACACCTATAAAGGGACACTTTTTTATGCAAATTTGTGGTGGTGACGAATGCTGTGATGATTGCTATTGATGGGTAACATTGCTTTGATTTGCTGTAGGACACCAGCAGTTTTATCCATATTGCTTTTGCACCAAAGAAAATCTCAACATCACGAGAAAGGCCAATAACATCTTGATATTATCGTAAAAATAATTTTAATCTTGTAGATTCTTTGAAAATGTCTCAGGAAATCCTCAGGAACCTGCAGACCATGTTTTGAGAAGTAGGAATCTAGATCAAGTGGGAAGGGGCCGTATGTCTGTTGTCACTAAAAAGAGCTGCCTCAAACTGATGTGGGAACTGGCGAGGCAAAAAGTCCTGGTGGTGTGCTGTGATTAGACAGAGGAGTCTGTAGTTTAGTTCTCTGAGCAGCAATCAGTTTCTGTATGGTATGGATTTGAACCCAGAAATTTCCCAATGACATGGACAGAAGATGTGGGATGGGTGTGCAATGGGAAGAAGGGAGGATAGTTTTTAGTAAGCACTGGTGTCTACCTCAGTATATTAGCTTCTATTATTATCTCTATTTTAAAAAATATAACCACTCATTTTTTTTTCTTTTGTCATTGTTCAGACAGAAATATAGAGATACACAAGGGGAGTCACTCATTGTGTTTTAGAATAGTAGGAAGGGCCCTGACCTAGAAATAATGTAGAACATCTATTCTAAATGTAGCCACTCTTGCTTGGCTTCATATAAATTACTCTATCTTGAAGCCCATTTCCTACTTTTAAAAAGTTAAGGATTTGGGGTAGAGGATCGTTTTGTTACCACCTGGCTCCAAGTATATCTACATATACTGTGCTGACCCTGGCTGGCACAGGCTCACAAGAGTTGATTCTTTTCCCGGCCGTGAGTATAATGGCATCACTTGGTTGCTTGAAATCTGCCATGGTGGGAGCATATCGATAACAGCCTTGTGCTGTAGGGCACATGCATAACTGGGAGCTTGCCACCGTGTCCCAGTGCAAAGTGGAAAATCACAGCAGAACTTGTGACAGGTGTGGGATTCACAGATACTTTAGCTTGATTTGGACGTCCTTTCCTAATTATCATATGTGGTTTATCTAAACTGTTCCGTGTTCTTGTAATTTACTTTGTTGAAAGAAAATAATAAAAATGCAATAGGAAGTGAAAGTTTTATAAACATATGTCAAAATCCCTTTTTATTTATTAATTTGTTAGTTTATTTAGATTTATGACCTATTGATAAATTTCTTCCATTTTATACAACTAAAAAATTAAGTTCCTTTGTCTGTCTGAAATAATAACTGACCTGTTTGGGCCAGCTCAGAAAACAGAGACAGAGGTAAATGACGTAGTCAACAATCGAGAGTAACAATTCCTGACATAAATCAAGTCCCTCCTTCAGACTTCGGGACTCTTAAATGTCTACCTTATATATCATAAAAAAATTCTTTTTGACCACCCAGATGTAGAGCAGAAAAGGAGAAGGAAGAAAAATTATGGAACAACCAAGAAACTTTTACTAGTTTTAAAAATTAATACTCCATAGGTCATATGCTGTCTTTTGGAAGAATACCTTCCCATGTCCCATTCCTGTTATGCTCACAGTCTCTGTACCCAGTTGTCATAACGTCCTAGCCTGACATGGAAAAATGTTACTATTTGCTTTTGGAAATGTGATTCAGTCTTGCTGGCAGGGATTCCTTTGAAAGATCCTTGACCCATTCTCAGGATGCTCTCAGTTTGCCAGAAGCAAGCAACAAAGGGGATGGTGTTTCACAAAGAGAGAATCCAGGGGACTTCGTGAGTGTAATTCCTCTTCAGGGCTGCCCTCACATTTCTGCCAAGACCCAGCAAGGAGCCTTCATGAGGGTACCTAATCTTCTCTTTCAAAGATATCCTATTACTCAGGCTCCAAGCTATGAAGTAGAGCTTCAGTAAGCATGAAGTGGTTCTTGGGAACCTCTGGAGAAGCAAACATTGACAGGTAATGTCAAGCTGCCTATCACTATCCAACTGGGTTGATCTCTGGGCAAGTTCCCGGCACACACAGTGTTGCTTTTAAATCCTGCTGATTTGGATTCAAGTTTTCTTTTTAGCATTTTGCCTGAAATTTCTGTTTGACTTGGAACTCCCCAACTAGCAAATTAAATGAAATGAGCATGATAAAAAAAAAAAGTTCATTGAAATTTACCACAGCCATTTGAAGAAACTTCCAATAAAACCAGAAAAGAGAGCCAATGGCCATCTGCCCAGTGACATAAAACAAAAAGCTGCCCACTAGGAGATGAAATTAAAATACTAAGGAAACCAGGAACAGGAAGAATACAACTTTTCTACGGTCTCCACTTATATAAACTTAAGGCCTTCCCAAAACTTAGTGAAATCCATCTGGAAGAGTACTTAATACACTTCCCAACTTGCTTTTCTTTTGCCAGTGACAAAGTATTAAACCAACACACACATACACACATAAACAAAACCCCCATAAACATCAATGAGTGAATGGTGGGGTCCATCAAGGCCCTCTGCCTTACACTGTGATCACCATGGTGACTAAAACTCATTTTTTTGCATTCCGTGGCTCTGCCCCAGGTTAGTAGAGGAGATATGTAGATAAGATGGGTGTAATATGGGGTGGAAAGATTTTTCTCTCAGAATAATGATATGCCTATTTTTGAGATACATTTTCTGCTTGATAAAATGAGTAAGGATTGGCATGCCACCAGAAGAGTTGGTTAAAAAATAATCTTCTTTATAATGGAAGCTACAGTTCATAGAGTGTGAACTCACACTGACTATATCTGTATCACCTATTAATAAAAAAAAATAGAAAAAAACAACACACAAGTACCAAATAAATTTTGGAAATCTAATGTATACCGAACATAGGAAAAAAAAAGAAATCACTTTAAAAAATGAAATAAAAAACAAAAAGTTAAATTGAGTGAAGGTATAATCAAAACAGTTAAAGTGGCGTCTAGTTTCTAGTGTGTGTGTGTATGTGTATGTATTTCTTTCTTTTTCTCTGACATTCATGATAAATGTATATGCATGTATGTATACAGTGAAGTACTCTGCACATAATAAACACTTAGTAAACATTTGATGGCAAATAACTGGCCGATGAATATATCACATAGCCTTTAAATTCTGCTTTTGCAAATAAAATAAAAAACTGAACAGTTCATTACTTCATACAGACTTTAAGTCCCTGGCACATGTAATAGACTTTAGATATTTGGCATTCCCTCTCAATCTTCCACTTAACTATTGCATTAACAGTTTCCTAGTAATCTTTTTCTTAGGTATTTGTGTTTTCCTTCTCTTTTAAACCCTATTTTCCAAACTAGGGTATTCCAGCATTCTGATATATGATGATAAAGCACATTTGCTAAATTTTTTACAAATGACATTCATAGTTATAAAATGTGTGTGTATTTCTTAGATTTTTGTGTGGAAGGAGTTCTTTCATCATTTTTTTTACCAGTATCCCTTTGGCATATCTCAAGACCCCAACATCTGGTTAGTGGTTTCTTGGAAAGGCACACTTTTCAATACAAAATGTTCTATTTCTTAAAATAACAATAACAACCTAATTTGCATGCTTTTAGTAGCTTGAAAGGTTGAGTAAAATTTACTTTTTCTTAATAAATATCAGTTTCTACCTTATCATACCTCAGTGCACCTGTTCCTGCAATAATGTAACATTTTAGATTAAAAATATGTATGCAAATTAATAATTTGTGAGGGAATATGCAAAATATGGAAATATCTGCAATACTCAGCAAAAGTCAACTGATCTGATGGTAGAAGCATGAGTAACATAAAACACCTGTTGTGTGTGGCAGAGGTAGAGTATGTACAGATCTAGTATCGGTAAACTTTAATTTAAACCCTTATTTCATCACACTGACATTGAATAAAATTTTTAACCCTCTCTGGGACTGTTTCCTAATCTATAAAATTGGCAAATTTATAACTCAGACTTTTCATACATATAATGTTCACTCTCTGTAGATCACTACTCTAAGCACTTACCAAATCGTAATTTATTTAATTTTCATAACAGCTTATGAAGTAAACATTTCTAGTTCCACTTTAAAAATGAGGAAAGAAAACATTTCAACAAAGTGATTTTCACCTATAAGGCCCCCCGTCAGTGGCATACGTAGTGCCTTTTAGTAGATAATTTAAAATTAATAAGAAAACCAACTAAATGTTCGCTCTCATCTTATCATCAGGTATTAGCAGTTTTAAACAATGTCAGTGATAACATACTCCTGTTATCAGGGTGGATCACTCCCATCCCTCATCCCTAAATACCCATTGGCCTCTATATTTGTTATTTATTTATTTATTTATTTAATAATTTTTTTTCTTTTTAACATTTATTTATTATTGAGAGACAAAGTATGAGCTTGGGAAGGGCAGAGAGAGGGGTGAGACACAGAATCTTAAGCAGGATCCAGGCTCTGGGTTGTCAGCACAGAGCCCAACATGGGGCTCAAACTCGCAACTGGCCTCCATATTTGTAACCTTGCTTTTTATAATTAAAAATAAAAGTTACAAGGGTCTCTAAACTATAAAGTTTAAGAAAAATATTAATCACTTCTACAATTACAGATAGTCTTGAACGAGTTAATGTATATTTATATATGTATACAGTTTATGTATACACATACATGTGTACACATACATAGTATATATACATACCTACATATGTATATACATGTGTTCACACACTTTTTTCTCTTAGGATAATTAACATCAGTGGCATTTGCATTTTGCCTTTATACTATACATATGATATCCACTGGAGATTTCAGTTTGGTAAAATTTTCCATTGTGAGGCACCTGAGTGGCTCAGTCAGTTAAGCGTCTGACTTTGGCTCAGATCATGGTCTCATGGTTCATGAGTTTGAGCCCCACCTCCAGCTCTGTGCTGATAGCTCAGAGCCTGGAGCCTGCTTCAGATTCTGTGTCTCCTTCTCTTTCTCTGTTCCTTCTCCACTCATGCTCTGTCTCTCTCTCCCAAAAAAAAAAAAAAAAAAATTCAATTGCACTTACCTTATCACATACTTTCTCTTTAAAACATGTAAACAGTCATTTTTAGAGGAAGTTGCAGGTTGAAACATATAGTTTCTAAAATAACAATAATGATAATAACAACAACAAAAACAAAAGTAAGTAGCACTTCCTTCCATTATTGTTTAAACTAAAAAATTTCGAGGGTGTGTAAGCCCTATAAAAGTTAACTTAATTGAGTACTGAATCTGTATCAATTCAGCTTCAAACTTCATATGGAAAAGTCATATTTTACAGTGCAAATTATCCAGATTGACTAGTTATAGTTAGAGAAGTCCAGTGGATAATTTCTCAATTACCCATTTGGCCAGGCTTCCGGGTCAGTTGGGACATCTTAAGCAGCAGTGTATACCAATGTAACAGAGTCAGTTTTGTCCACAGATGTAATTTTTAAAAGCAACAACATC
The DNA here is from genome assembly GCA_030068075.1 of Paguma larvata. Lineage (NCBI taxonomy): Eukaryota > Metazoa > Chordata > Mammalia > Carnivora > Viverridae > Paguma > Paguma larvata. The sequence goes on along the minus strand of CM057838.1, from coordinate 50,439,824 downwards.
AAAGCTTATTTTGGATGGATATACACTCTAAGGATTACATCAATTTAACAAAAATATTAACAAAAATATTAGTTTAGGTTTACAAATATTAATCCTTGGATCTTTTTTTCTATGAAATCTACTATCTGTTTGGGTCTGTTTTTATATTCTTGACAAGACGGTGTAATTGAAAGCTTTGGACTTAGAGTCAGGATTTTTCAGTTCAAATCTTACCTCCACCAAGTGTTATATAAGATTGGTTTTCACACATGTGAGCTTCAGTTTCCTACTGTGGAAGCAGGTTGAATAACACATCATGAGGCATGGTCTGAAGAGTAAATGTATTAAATTGATGAAGCCTAGCTTTGCCCCTGCTTTTATGATCCGTGCTCAAACATATTAGTTTCTTCTCTCACCTCTTTCTACTTTTTCCCATTTCTCCAGAGACCAAAATACTTTAAGATAGCCCCCAGAGTAGTGGTCATTAAATTTCTCCTCCAAAGGGTTGCTATCTTTAGGAAGTCCCTAGATGGATTAAATTTCAGTACCTGCAGGTGAGGTCTGGTCTGGCTAGCACACATAGCAGATTCATCCAGATGGGATTATGACTGGGAGTTTGTAAATTTCCTGCTATGCTTATGCCAATGTCATGAGGCATCTGGTGAGGAAATTCAGCCTGTTCATTTTTGATCAAGGCACCAAAAATTTTCCAGTATGTTTATTATATAGTTATTTTGGAATAAACGACAAACAAAAGCTATATTTCGACATTAGGAAGATGTTGATTTATACTTAGAATGTTTTATGTGTGCCAAAAGAAATAGAACATTCCCTGCAAAAGTGTGTATTGACATGAAATGAAACAAATGGTGCTTTATTTATTTATGTAAGACTAGAACATTGGGTATATTGCATCATTTAAGTTTCATCCTTACACTTCATTACCTACTAAAAATGAGCCCTGCTTATAAAAATTTGTGTGGTCACACACAATGAGCTGTGTTTTGAAATGGAGTACTGTAGATCAGACATTAGAAAGAAAAGAGGAAGGAAGGAAGGGAGGGAGGAAGAGAGAGAAGGAGAACAGAAGGAAGGAAAGGGAATGAAAGGAGGGAGGGAGGAAAGGAGGAAGGAAGGTAGAAATTGTATTCGATCTTTTGAAACATTAGAGAATATATGTTTCAAAATTGGAAATTGCTGAAACTCCAAGCTCAAAAGTCTTAGAAATACTTTTTTTTTCCATGATGCACTGACCCACGGATCACATATCGATAGCTTAAAAATAAACTTCTCAGCTTTTTAACAGATTTTTTTAAAAATGTTGCCATTTAGCGAGGACCCAAAGTCAAATGTGAAGGCCTGTATCCTCAGATTTTCCCTTTTTCAGGGGGATGAAATTCAGATTCCCTTTAGCCTAACACTAGATATCCTCCATAGTTCGTCTGTCCTTCCCTTTGTTTCTTTCTAGTCTCCCTTCTTTTTTGTACTTGTATTATCTATCTTTTAGAGCTAGTATTATATAGTAAAGTAATTAATAGCAGGACATGTAGGCAACCCTAAATGTTTAGCACTTTAACTTATAATAGTTGGCATGTTGTACAATATTTTAATAGTCATTATTTAATTCAATTTAATTTTTTTCATCATGGTAACTATACCCTTTAATCCCCATCCCCTATTTCCCCATTTCCCCACTTACCACTCCCCTCTGGTAATCATCAGTTTGTTCTCTATAGTTAACGGTCTGTTTCTTGTTGTGTTTTTTTTTCTCTCTCTCTCATTTTTCTTTGCTCATTTGTTTTGCTTCTTAAATACCACATATAAGTGAGATCATATGATATTTGTCTTTCTCTGCCTGACTTATTTCACTTAGCATTACACTCTCTGGCTCTATCCATGTTGTTGTAAATGGCAAAATTTCGTTATTTTTAATGGCTGAATAATATTCCATTATGTGTATGTGCATATATGCATATATAATATCTCCTTTATCCATTCATCTGTTAATAGACACTTGGGCTGCTTCCATAGTTTGTCTACTATAAATAATGCTGCAATAAACATAGGGGTGCATGTATGCCTTTGAGTTAGTGTTTTTGTATGTTTTGGGTAAGTACTCAGTAGTATGATTCCTGGATCATAGGGTAGTTCTACTTTAATTTTTTGAAGAACCTTCATAGTGTTTTCCGCAGTGGCTGTACTAATTTGCATTCCCATCAACAGTGCACAAGGGTTCCTTTTTCTCCACATCCTTGCCAACAACTTGTTGCTTCTTGTGTTTTTTATTTTAGCCATTCTGACAGTTCTGAGGTGATAACTCATTATGATTTTGATTCGCATTTTCCTGATATTGAGTGATGTTGAGCATCTTTTCAAGTATCTGTTGGCTATTTATATGTCTTGTTTGGGAAAATATCTATTATGTTCCTCTGCCCATCTTTTAACTGGATTATTTGGTTTTTGGATATTGAGTTGTATCAGTTCTTTATATATTTTGGATACTAACTCTTTATCAGGTTGGTCATTTGCAAATATATTCTCCCATTAAATAGGTTGCCTTTTAGTCTTGGTGATTGTTTCCTTCACTGTGCAGAAACTTTTTGTTTTGATGTAGCCCCAATAGTTTTTTGGGACTATTTTTGCTTTTATTTCCCTTGCCTCAGGAGACATACCTAGAAAATGTTGCATGGTCAGTGTTAGAGAGATTACTGCATGTTCTCTCCTCCAAAATTTTTATGGTTTCAGGTCTCACATTTAAATCTTTAACCCATTTTGACTTTTTAGAATGGGCATTAACTCTTCTTTAAATGGTAGAATTTGCATGTGTAGCTGTCTGGTACTGAACTTTTGTTTTTTTGGGAGATTTTGATTACTGATTCATTTTCCTGCTGGCAATTGGTCTGTTCAAATTTTCTATTTCTTCCTGCTTTAGTTTTGGCAGGTTTTATGTTTCTAGGAATTTATCCATTTTTTTCTAAGTTTTCCAAGTTTTTGGCATATAGCTTTTCATAATATTATGTTACAATTGTTTGTATTTCTATGGTGGCAGTTATTATTATTTATTCTCTTTGATCAGTATTTTTATTTTGGGGATTCTCTCTCTCTGTCTCAATAAGTCTTGCCAGAGGTTTATCAATTGTGTTGGTCTTTTCAAAGAACCAGCTCCTGATTTCATTTATCTGTTCTTTTTGTTTTGTTTTGTTTCTAGATCATTTATTTCTGCTCTAATTATTGTTTCTTTCCTGTTGCTGAATTTGGTTTTATTTGTTCTTTATATGGCTCATTTAGGTATAAGGTTAGGTGGTTTACTTGAGATATTTATTTTGCTTCTTGATATAGACTTGTATTGCTGTAAACTTTCCTCTTAGAACAGCTTTTGCTGCATCCCAAATATTTTGGATTGTTGTGTTTTTATTTTCATTTGTTTTCATGTAAATTTTAATTTATTCTTTGATTTCTTGGTTGACCCATTCATTGTTAAATAGCTTGTTATTTAACCTCTATGTATTTGTGATCTTTCCAGATTTTTTCTTATAGTTTGCTTCTCGTTTCATAACATTGTGTTCAGAAAAGATACATGGTATGACTTCAAACTTCTTGAATTTGTTAAGGCTAATTTTGAGGCCTAATATGGGATCTATTTTGGAGAATGTTCCATGTGCATTTGAAAAGAATGTATATTCTGCTGTTTTAGGATGGGATGTTCTGAATATGTCTGTTAAATCCATCAGGTCCAGTGTGTCATTCAGAGCCACTATTTCCTTTTTGATTTTCTGTTTGGATGATCCGCCCACTGATGTAAGTGGAATATTAAAGTCCCTTATTCTTGTATTACTATAAATTATTTCCTTTATGTTTATTATTAACTATTTTATGTATTTAAGTGCTTCCCTATTGGGCGCATAAATATTTACAACTGTTATATTCTTTTTATTATCCTTTATCATTATAGCGTCCTTCTTTGTCTCTTGTTAAAGTCTTGTTTCAAAATCTATTTTTGGTGTCCATCTGCATGATAAATGTTTCCCCACCCCCTCACTCTCAATCTGCAGGTGTCTTTGGGTCTGAACTGAGTCCCTTGGAGGCAGCATATAGTTACGTCTTGTATTTTTATCCATTTTGTCACCCTGTGACTTTTGAAAGGAGCATTTAGTCCATTTACATTCAAAGTAATTATCGATATTATGTATTGCCATTTTGTTACTTGTTTTGTGGTTGTTTCTATAAATTTTCTCTGATCTTTCCTTTTCTGGTTGCTCTCTCTTTTACCAGAATCTCTAACAGTGAAGGGACTTGGTTTCCCTAGTCCCTTTTGGGGACTGAGTATCAGGTTGGAAAATGTAAGTTAATTATTTGGCCTATAGACATGAGCTTCCTTTTTCTCTGATAGTGTTGTTAAAAAGGAAAAATTGCATCTACACCATTAGATGAAAGGCCATTCGGGACCTTTGATAGTCTAGAAGTGACCCACTAACCCATGTAATGTGTTTAAGAACATTAGAAAATGCCCCAGTCCTACACCAAGCACCAAAATTTAGACAGCTAAACATAGATTGATTTTGGCCCCCACTCACACCCATGGCAGAGTGCCCCTGGGCAGGTCAGAACCTGTACAACTACTGTGGTGACCTCAGGCCAGAATATATAGTGCATGTGAGCATGTTGGTTTAATTCGTTTGTCTTTTTTTAAAGTATATTTCCTCATGAGAACTGCCATTGTGTAAATTATAATTAAATGTAAATATTATACTTTATAATCTTATAATAATTTCCTGATAAGTATACCTGATAATCTAGTCTGTAGCATTATATTACAGTCTATTGCAGTTGGATCTCCTGGTCTCCTATTTGCTTTCCACAGCTATATTTGATCACTCTTTTAGGATGAAAATAACCTAGTCTTAATCCTTTCAATAAAAAAAGGCTGGCAAACTTCTTTTATGAGTAAATGGAAAGGGTTTTGTAAGGCAGCATATATAAAAAAGAAACATTAATCCTAACCCTTCACTTTTTTAAATGGGAATTAAGGTCGGGCATTCTTAAAGCAGCCAACTGAAGTAGTGCTAAGTTCAGAAATTCTTTGGAAAGAAAACCAAACAGCTGACTTTCACTAGAGAAAAAGGCATTTCAGGAGTTGGGTGCTAAGCCCTGGTAGTGTCTTTCCAAGTCATTTCTCTTTAAGTAGGTCATCTCTTTTAAGAGAATAATGAGAGACCATAAAAAAAATAATTATGTTCATCTGTTTAATTCTTTATTCTTAATTAGGTCCTTTTACTACATTATAAGATACAGTAAATCAAAAAAAAATTTTTTTCCGGAAAGTCTAGCTTGTTTCCTAAAGAAAGTGAGGCATTTAGAAAAATCTAACAAGAATTTCAGTCATCAGAAATTAATGATGCACTAAGGAATATATTTAAGAGTGCCTACTGAAAGGAAAACTTCAATCAAGGTAGAACATATCAAACTTTTTTTCAGACTCAAGTGGTAAATAGTATCTTTTTGGAGAGGAAATGCTTCTATGAATTACCTCTCATGAACGACATAATTTCACCCCTTAAATGTATATCTGATTTAATCTTCCAACACAGAAACATAATTATATTCAGACACATCACTGCATCTGCTGTGAAATTCCCAGAGTGGTCAGTTGTCTATTTTTCATATTCTAGCATATTTCAAAATTGAACCTCTGGATATTAAAATGATGTATGACTTACAAACACATTGGCAAAAAGGCAGTATTCCTTCAAAATTTACATACTTTCTTCAGGTCTCCCCAAATGCATTCTCTTACTCATGAAGAAAATTTATTTTGTACTTGACTAAAAATAGTGTTGAAGTTAATTCCCACTTAAGAAAGTAGGAAATTGAGATACTGAATAGAACAGTTAGGAAATGAAAAAGGATTTACCCTTTGTCAAAGAGGTCATTTTTAGCACCTTATCACACCAACAACATAAGCATTTTGTAAATTTAGTTTGACAGCATTAAGCTTATCACTTTTTTCTATCAGAGATGAACTTCAGTTTATACAAATTATCATTTATATAAATATCTCAGATATTTTAGCATGACAATAAGCTAATTCACATTTTAATCACATGTGATAGTTTACATAGCCTTTACAATACTTTGGTATTATCCCCATATTAAGGATGAGGAAACTGAGGCAGAAAAATTGAGCCTTCCACCTATGTCATGCAAATACTTAGCAGAGTTCATAGTCAAGCCCATGTCTTCTGGTTGGTGCCTCAAGGTAAGTGTATATAACACAGAAACCCAGAGAAAATATATGTAGTGTTGCTGAGCTACAAACCAAGGAGAAAGTATCTTTTGTTGTTTCCTCCTCAGTCAAGAGCAGATGAGGGTCAGAGACTTGGATTCTGGTCCTTCCTGAATGGTTGAATCTCTATGAGGCCTTCTTTTCCCTGGGCCATGGTCTGTAAAGAGAGGAAGTTTTAGGAGACGAGAGCCATTTTATACTTTCCAGTCCTTGCACTGTGTGAATGTCTGTGTTTTGTAAATATGGCCAAATTTTTGTTATCTGATGAGTTAAATAGTAGAATTAATAAGGTTCAAATAAATTTGTGGTTTCAACTTCTGCCTTTTGTTCAAGAATGGAGGATAAGAATTAGACAAATACATAGGTTTTATGGTATGATTGCAATTTTAGAAGTACCAGGAAAGTGGTCACCTCCTTATAAGCTCACAACATTTCCTGAAATATTTTCTTACATCCTCTTAGTAAATTCACATGCATACTTGAGCAGAAATGTAGCAGTTGTTTGTATTAGTGGTTCTCAGTTGGGCATGATCTTGACTCCTGGTGGGCATTTGGCAATGTCAAGAGACATTTTTGTGTGTCACGGCTAGAGTGCTCCTAGCATCTAGTGGGTAGAGATCAGCAATGTTGCTGGTCATCCTATAATTTACAGGATGCTCTCCCACAGACTCACACACAACAAAATGTTATCCTGCCCTCGTCAATAGTACTGAAGTTAAGAAACTGCATTTAAATTTATAAATAATTGAATGACAGTTCTACCATCTAACTTGTTAGTTATATTTTTTTCCTAGGAATTTCAATTTTGGTCCATATGACATAGGTAAGATACATATATTTTTATTATGAAATATTCATTTCACCTTATGATGATCCTATGATCCAAGAGTTCAGGATTTAATTGAGTAAACAACTATCACTTAGAAAATTAAATTAACCAGAAGAGCAGTAAGTTGGAAATCATTCATTTATGCTTTTGTGTAAATTAATGCAATGAGAAGTCATTGTGAGGAAAAGCAGACCTGGGTGAATACCATGGTAGAAGGGCTTAAGAAGCTGAAGAATTCTAGGCACCAGCGGAAGGGAAAGGCAAGGGGGATGATGGTGCCCACTTGGTCTACTTTTCAAATTTCAAAGACTACCCCCACCATAAGCTACAAGTAGTAGCAGAACTCAACATATATGAATTTCAGTTCTTTTTTCTAATTCAACTTTAAGTGGTATGTGCCAGTGATTTTTGAAACAATCAACAATTAGAAGAAACAAGGGTAAAGAAGATGCTGATTAATTAACAGATTGACTGATATTGTTATATTAACTTGGGATTAGGAGTCTCAGTGATTCATAAATTGCATCGCTAGCTTTTTTTTTAGATTGTGTAGTTTGCCTTGAAAACCTAATAATAAGCTATTTCCTACACTATTCATGATTTAGTTCAAGCTCTTAATTTTTGCAAACTGAGTATTCTGTTACCTTTGGACTGCTTTTTTGCCTTTAAAGGTATTATATAACACATGCAGACAAAAACTCTGTTGAAATGGTATCCTACAAAGTTTAAGCTCTGTTTACATTAATTACTTATTATTGCTTAAGAAATTATGCCAAAATTTAGTAGGTTAAAATAGCAAACATTTATCTTCTCACGGTAAATGAGAATCAGGGGTCTGGGCATATCTTAGCTGGGTGATTCTGGCTCTGGGTTCCTGGTAAGGGTACAATCAAGGTGTTGGCTGGGGCTGTAGTCTCCAAAGACCAGACTGGAACTAGAGAATCCGTGCCAAGGTCATTCACTTGGCTGTTGCCAAAAGCTTCATGTCTTGACCGTGTGTCATGTGGCCTGTGAAGCTGCTTATGATACGGCTTCCCCAGAGAGAGAGAGTGAGAAAAAGAGAGAGAGACCAAGAAGGAAACTGTGGTGTCTTTTATCTGAAATGACATATCATCTCTTCTGCCATATTCTGATGGTCACACCAACAAACCAGTAGAATGCAGGAAGGGGACTATGTAAGATTAGTGCCAGAAAGAGGGGATCATGGCACCATCTTAGAGGCTGATTACCAAACTAAAGTTGCCTTTAAATTCTGTAATCATAAGAATTCATTATACCGGAGTGTCTAAATATAACAACACACAGTAAGCTCTACAGTCGCTCACTTATAATAATGAAAACAAGCTTTGTTGAAAAAAAAATAGTGAACCCATGTCCCAACAAGAGCTACATTGAGTTTGTACTAAATAGGCACAATGATCTTTGCAACAAAATACATGTTAACTTCTGCTAGTTTTCCGTTGTACAGAAATAGCTTTTTTGTGATAATCCAGTCAGAATTCCATCTGTTATACCAGCAACTTTTGGCATTTTGATGGTGTAACAAATATAATTCTGAGTATGATTTGGAAAGGATTGACCTCGAGTCCCTGCTCTTCCATCTCCTGGCTTCCAGAGCCAGAGCCAAGTTCTCATCTCGGATGCCTTGTCTGTGAAATAGTTCTAACAACTATTTCACCTCTAATGGTTGTTCTGAGGACTAAATGCAATGATGTGAGCAAACTCTTCAGAACATTGCTTCACACACAATGAGAACATAATAAATAGTAGTTATGAATATCAGCTTGTAAGCCAACATATTTAAAGTGTTTATTTATTTTTGAGAGAGAGAGAGGGGGAGAGACAGAAGGAAAGAATCCCTGCAGGCTGCGTGCTGTTAGCACAGAGCCCAATGGAGGGCCCAACACAGGACTTGAGGCAGGGCTCAAACCCACAAACCATGAAATCATGACCTAAGCTATAATAAATGGTCAGACACCTAACCAACTGAGCCATCCACGCACCCCAGTAATCCAGTGTTTTTAAACTAAACATCACGATCATTAGTAGGTTGTGAAACTAAAAAATTGGTTGAGTCAAATCATCCTATACAAATGAAATGAAATATCTAAGTCTCATGGGATCAGAAACCTGAGTTCTACTTTTTACTGTATCCCTAGAGTAAATATTATTTCATGAAACTTGTTTCCTTTTTTTGAGCACATGCAAGCTCCTGTGTGTGTGTGTGTGTGTGTGTATTATAGTCATTTCTTGTCCTGGTTGAAACTATTCCTCTTACCAGTGGTCACAGTAAACAAAAACAAAAACAAACAAAAAAAAAAAACAAAAACAACAACAAAAAAAAAAACAAGGACACCTGGATGGCTCAGTTGGTGAAGTGTCCAACTTCGGCTCAGGTCATGATCTCACGGTTTGTGAGTTCAAGCCCTGCGTCGGGCTCTGTGCTGACAGCTCAGAGCCTGGAGCCTAGAACCTGCTTTGGAGTCTGTCTCCCTCTCTCTCTGCCCTTCCCCTGCTCGGGCTCTGTATCTCTCTCTCTCAAATAAATTTAAAAAACAAAAACAAAAACAAAACAAATAAAACAAGAATGTCCTTATTCTACCCTGACTTTTGTGTTTCCCCTCAAGAGAACCAACCTTCTTCGTTCTTGTGATTGTGTCTCTCTGAATGTCTTAAAAGTTAGAGTATTTTAATGCCTCTTTGTTGGAGAATTTCTTCCTGTAGAGTCTCATTTGAAGATGAAATCCCAAAGTACATAGTGCCATGACCTTCCCATGTTCTGTCATTAGACATGCCCCAGGCAAGGACAAGGCCTTTATGCCTAGCAGTGCAATGGTTTTCAGGTGCATTAATGGTCGGTGACACAGGATACTCAGAAATCCCAAAGAGCTTCCTTGTCTGGAATCTTTATATAGATAGCAAGCATCCATGAAGATTTTTTTTTAGTTGTGTGATTAAATGAAGAAGCGCTGAACCCCTGAGATTTTTGAAATTCTAAACGTTAATCTGTCTTAATGAGGTACTACTTCTCATGGAGTAAAGAATCATTTATGGCCTTTTATTGTCAAGTTTGCCAAATGTCCAGTGGTAGACCATACATGTAAATTTTCTTTTTGTTGTTTAATGTCATATTTGCTTTGTCTTAAATTTTTATTGTTAGTTATTATTAGTGACTTGAAATTCTTGATCTTCAGTTCATCAGTCAATTTATCTGAAAACAAAACACTATTATTACTTTCCAGGTCCCTGTTATCCTAAGTAGAGTGATGAATACTTTTATATGTGAATACTTTTATACTTTATCTGCTTTTAAGTCAGATATTCAGCTAGGTGTATTAACTATGTTTAAAATGTTAAAGAAATAAGCTGTCTCTTTTTTCTTCCCTTTTATAATCTTTCCCCAATTGCACCCTCCCCTCTTCCTAGCACATACAGTAGTTTTATGGAGGACATCTGGGAACTTAATTCACTGCATTCTCTTACTTTATTCATCGTTGGCCTAGTAATTTAGAGTCTAATCATCATCAAAATCATAATTGTAAATATTTCTGGGTTAAAATTGCTCAAGGAAAAAGTTCCCTCTAAAGGTCTGAAACAACTAGCATATGTTGTATAAGGGTTTCTGTAGACCCTGTGGCTATAAAGTCTGGAAGAATTAATGAATATATATATAATAAAGGGCTTTCTGACATTACATTAAAATACAATAAAATATTATTATTTGTTCCTAGACATTTTGGCCACCATATGGTACATGGATTGCTGAGAGTATAAACAGGAAAGATACTTTGCAGTTCTTTAAGAATGAAGGTTTGCAAACCTCTTTAGCATTAGGCAGACAGTAGTATCAGGAATCGACAATATGCTGTAATAAATCCTTTTTATGGTTTATATGGTTATGATTTACACAATATTTTCATTTTATTTTATTTTTTTATTTTTATTTTTTAAATAATTTATTGTCAAATTGGTTCCCATACAACACCCAGTGCTCAACCCAACAGTGCCCTCCTCTGTGCCCATCACAGACTCTCCCCCCTCCCACAGCCCCCCTTCCCCCTCAGTTTGTTCTTATTCTTGGGGAGTCTCTAATGTCATGTCTTCCTTCCAGTATTTTCATTTTAACTTTACAAAATTGCTTCGACATAAGTATCATGTTAAATGATACATATAGGGAAACCGAGGCTTAGAATAGTTAAGTGATTTCTTCATCGTCACAGTGTTAGTGTTAGGAAGCCAGGCCTTTAAGAATGAATCCCTCATGGTTTTTCTTTAGTCCTTAAACAATTCTGTGATGCCACTATATTATTATTCCACTTTTCTAGATGCAGAAAGCTGAAGCAGAGAGAAGGAGAGCAACTTGGTCACAATCATGCAGCTAGTCAGTTGTCAACCCAAAGCTAAAAGAGTCCAAAGCTTCCACTTTTTTCTTATTCACTGTTTCTTTCCATATGCTACTTCTTATGTGACTGTAAATCTGAATCTCATCAAAGAAATAATTCGATGGCTAATTTGAACTGTTAATTCTCTCTATATAAAGCTGCAACAGAGAATTCACACTTCTTTTAATAGATTTTCAAACTGCTTCTCTGAATCTAGCTCCAGACCAAAATGTAAGTATCTGTCATTTACATAGCATTTTATAGATGGCAAAATGTTTTCATACTCTATTTGACTGAGTATGAACTTATGAGATACTTAGGACAGGTCGAATTTGCAGGGTGCTTTTACTAATGAGAAATATTTATCTCAGACAAGTAAAAGACTGTAAAGTTTATATGGCCAATAAGTGAAAGAAGCAAATCACTCAAGTCTTCCAATGACACATTCTGGGAGCCCTTCGCAACACTGCACTGAAGGTAGCCCAGCACCCTGCAATATTCTGCCTGCCTGTGGGTTCACCAAGACCTTTCTCACACTTAAAGGAAATCAAGTAGACCATAGAGAAATTTTTACAACTGGGCTAGTGGGCATGTATTGTGGTAGCATGATCATAGACTCTGGGTTCAGGTAACGCAGGTGAGAATCCTGGTTCTGCAGTGAGCTCTATTTAACTGTGCGTTTTGGCCTTAAAGAAGTCAAGAATGTAAAAGCCTTAAGTGACATCCCAGAATATATAAAATTTGGGCTTCACAGTTTCCTGAAAATAATAATGTTGATATAATTTTAATATAAAAAAAAGTCATGATGAAACTGAATGCTGAGAGCAGCCATCCCTGGATGGGAATGTATATCAGGACAGATAAGAAGCTGGTAACTATTGGCTTTCTCCAGATTATGTTTGTGCTCAGTCATGTTGAGTTAACTGAGAGGACCTACCAAACTATTTCTTCTCTATGAGTATATGAAATAAAACTATCATGGATTTTGTAAACTGTGGGTTTATGCTTCAGAGTCTATTTGTGCAGTCTATTTCTCTTCTAATAGTTAGCCACATTATAATGACACTGTCTATTAATATACTTATCTTTCTCAATAGACGGACTAGGCAAGAACTGTACCTTTTACATCTTTATATCTCCATGACACAAGGCCTGTTAATATAGAAAACATATAAAAGTGGATCAGTTGATGTTTATTGAACTGTGTTCATTCCATATAAGAAAATATATAAATGTATATGTTATATAAACATACATAATTACACTCCCACATCTGTGTGTTTGCCATTATGTCTTATCTGATCTGCTATTCTGTAATCTTACACCTACTTGATAAAACATGGCAATTACAGAGGAAAACAATTACAGTGTACTATTTTATCCCATATGTATATGCATACATATACAAGGGGATAAATTACAATCTACTATTTTATCCCATATGTATATGCATATGTATATATGTATACGTGTCTAATTCAATATTCTATATAAATATATGTATCTGCAAAATTTTTGTTAAGTATATTTAGCTGTAAGTACACCTTTTGACAACTAAAAATTTTTGAGTAAAAATTATTTTAGTTTAGCAGTTTCAATTTAGATAGAGTTCAGTGTGTTTTAATTTAGAAACCTATAAAACATTTATTTTGAAAAGAAGGTTTGTTTGAAAATTATTGACAAAATTTTGTTGATAAGCTTTTTTTAAGTCATAATGTTAGAATACACTCTATGAGAATGTTTTCAGTGTGTGTATATAAACATTAGAATAAGTATTCACTTGACATTTGTGTTTGTTTGAAAGGATGATGGTATAATGAACAGGAGAATAAACATGATACCCCTATGCTGTATGAAGATGGTATCTCTGTTTTGGTTCAGTAAATGAAAGAAAATACTTTTCAGCAAGAATAATTGATGAGGCCATAAATAGCATATCATCATGAGCTGAGGAAAGAATAGGTCACCTTGTCATATAAAATAATTACTTTATGCTTGGTTTGGGAAGGCCTCAAAGGGCCCACTACATACTGACCCAAGCATTCTTTCAATATTCCTCACCATTACAGTGGTGAAGGAGATTTTTCATTGTATTTAAGAAGAGAGAACAAGTGAAGAAAGAGTTTTTTTGTTTGTTTTTAACCATTGAAAGGTAATAGGCAAATGTTAGGTGCCTTCTACCCACCTCCCACCCCGTCACTCCAAACTGGTGGCAGTGCCTTTAGGATCAAGGAAGCTTACAGTAAGAGCTGAAAGTCTTAAAGGAGTTTAAGTCCCAGAGAGGTAGGAGCAGTAGCTAATTGTCCTGCCTGAAAGCTTGAAACTGTACTCATAATGATGTGTTAGCCAAACAAATACTGTAGCCAGACACATTTGGACATGAAATGGCCCATTTGTGATCCTTACACTAACCAAGTAGCTGAGGCAGACTGTGGTGGGAAGAGAATGGACCTGGGCATCAGACAGACTGAAGCTGTAATACCAGCTCCAGCATTTGGGCTGTGTGCCCCTGATTACATTATCTCATTTCTCAGTACTTCTACCATCTTATTGACCTGAGATGATAATAATATCTGTTCCAAAGGACTGCTGTGAGGAATTTAAAGAAAGTGTTAAAGACCTTTGCTTGGGGCACCTGGGTGGTTCAGTTGGTTAAGCATCTACCCTTGATTTCAGCTCAGGTCATGGTCTCTCTGGTTTGCAAGTTCTAGCTCCACATGGGGCTCTGTGCCTGTGGCTGGAGCTTGCGTGGGATTCTCTCTCTCTCTCTCTCTCTCTCTCCCCCCCCGTCTCTCTCTCTCTACCCTCTCCCACTTGCTCTCTCTCTCTCAAAAATAAATACATAAACATTTTTAAAAATTAAAAAAAAAAAAAAACCTTAGCTCATTGACTGACACATAAGTAGTGCTCAGTAAATAATGGCTATTGTTATAGCCTTTCCACAAAACCTTTCCTCTTCAGAAGAGACTATCTGTAGATGTTTCTTCTCTTTTGTTTTCATTTATTTGTTTGCCTTAGTTCTCATTAAAGCCAGGGGTAAGGGACAGTGCCAGAGGAGATAAACCAGTGGAACCAGGGGGCATATCTGTGAATCACAGCCTATGTTTCCCAGGTTTGCTCTGACCAAGCCACTACTAAATTGCCAGGTGTTTAGAAGTTTCCCACAGAGTGAATGCAGTCTGAGCACATTTTTGTCTTTCTCTATTTTTTTCCCGAATATAAAATTATATTCTCATTTTTTAAAAGAAAGTGGAAAATATCTACCATTTAAAGAAGAAAATAAAATTCACCTGTATTCCCATCAGCCAGAGATAGATAGGCAGTGTTCACAATTCAGTGTTTCTTTTCTTTTTCCAATGCATACAAATGTCTGAATACATTTACTGTAATTGAGAACATACTAAATAAATATATCATTTTGTGTACTGCTTATTATGTTGAGCAGAAAGTTTTTCCTTTTAAAGCCATGGAAAGCTGGTCCTTTTTAGTCATTTTGTACCTTAAAATCTAGACTATACAATCTGTTCAATGGATAGGAAGTTGGGAGGGCTGCCTTTGTAACTGTGGGCATGGTTATTTTAAAATCTTAATGTAGTAATTTACATTTGAGAAAGACTATAGAATTAATTTTTAGCTCTAGTAACTTGTTTTCTTGTTTCCATTTCTTTCTCAATCCCCTAATTGCTCTCTTTGGGAAATACCTATTTGCTAAAGATAAAAATTATTTGTACAGATTCTTGAGATATATTATATAAATGGGAGAAGATTCATCACACAGCTATCCTTCCGCTCCTCAGAGAAGAAATCTTAGGGGTTTTGTGAGATGCCGAGAAACAATTTGTTCCTTCTTAGAACTCAGAGTAATGGGTCTCAATAGTTTGTACTCTCTTCAGAGTAAGTCCAGCCTTGGGGTACTGTTATATTAGCAGTTAAAATTATTAGATCTCACTCAGTACCATAGTTCATAATAAAACTTCACTGCTAATACATCTCAGTCTCAAAAACATGATGTAGATTAAAAAATAAAAGAGCTGAAGAAACTATATAATATAGTAACATTTTCATAAATCTTGAAAATGTACTAGATGGTATGGTTTATTATTTTGTTTACATATCTATGTAGTGTAAGTCCATATCAATTTCAGGATAATGATTGATTCTGCTGTGTGTGTGGAAGGGGCGCTTAGGTTGTCTTTGTAACATTTTATTTTTCACTAAAGAGGAAATTCAAATCAAATATGTCAAAATGTGACATCTGCTAAATCTTTTTTTTAATGTGTATTCATTTTTGAGAGAGAGACAGAGTGTGAGTGGGGGAGGGGCAGAGAAAGAGAGGGAGACACAGAAGTAAGCTCTAGACTCTGAGCTGTCAGCACAGAGCCCAATGCAGGGCTTGAATTCCTGAACTGCAAGATCATGACCTGAGCCGAAGTCAACTGGGACACCCAGGTGCTCCCATCTGCTAAAACTTAATGGGAGCTTCATGATGTCTAGTATTTCTAAGATTCCAAGATTTTAGACTTTATAATAAATCAGACCAGTCTTTTTGCAGTTAGTGAAGAGTAGAAGGCTGTGAGTGGTCAATGCTTGTTGGGGCTGAAGTCAGAAGAAACACTGTGAGATAATCTACAGCTCTCAAAGCTAGATTAGCAAATCTTTAAAAGGGCCTTTTACAAAATTCCTCTGGCAATGAAAGCAGGTATTTTAACAGTTACTTATGCTTAGTTTCATTCTCTCTGCTTGTGTGTGGTTAATTCAAAGAGGGGCTAATTCACTGTAATGGTAATTCGGGCTCCCTTCCAATAGCACTTGAGTTATAATAAGCATCACCAAGGCACCAAAGTGGTCTTTGTGAAAGAAGAAACAATGTCCTGTGTATGTAGTCCTTTGAGGAAAGTGAGGAAAAATAAGAATTTCATATCACTGTCAGCAATCACTATCCCTTCCATAGGCTTTGAATAACTATTTCCATCCTAATCTTTCTAGTACCAAGGGTAATTTAAATAAGAACTACTCAACAAATATTATTCAGGAAAAGTTAGACCTCACACATAATACTTTGGAATGTTTATTATACAATGACATTGACAGTTTTATGCCTGTACAAACTTATTGTATGTTCCATTGAGTAGCCCCACATTGTACGAGAAAACACATGCATACACATACATTATTTTACCATTAGTTTTACCATGTTTAAGCAGATGAAAGATAGGTAATTTTTAAAAAGCAACCCTAAACTTAAGAGATATTAAAGATCAGAAGAAGATGAATAAATCAACTTTATTTCAATAAAGGAAGCAGCATATATGGAAAGATAATAGCCTAAAAAGTCACAATGTTGAACCCAGGGGTTTTATTGGAAAAAGGTTAGAGTTTAAGTGGTAATACCTTGCAATTTCATATGAAATACCAGAGTAAAATGACAGCAATTTTCTACCTAGTAATGGTATTCCTGAAAAATCTATAAATCTCTTAATTATTAAGGCTTTTAAACTTCTGGTAATGTGTTTATTATAGCATCTGCTGAGTATTTGAATTGCATGATCTGTCCTGCAGTGTTTTATTCAATGCAGGAGGTTTTCTTTAAAGGTGAATATCATAAGCCACTTGTTTGCATCACTCTCATAGGAGAAAAGAATATAGTTTGAAAAATATGTTTCATAGAATTATCCTATAGAGTCTCTTCTACTCCATCAACCCCCCTACATCTTACTGTCTGCTGGAGTGGTCTCTAGTGCAAATGTCAAAGCTTTCTTTTTTTTTAAGTGAACCAAGATGTATTTTATGGAGCATGCAAGGGGTTAAATTTCATTCCAGATAAGCAAGAAACTAAAACACATACAGTTAAAGGAAGATATGCCTGCAATTTTCTGTTTCAAACAGTGTCTTCTTTATTTTATAATTTGTCACTTTTAATTGATCTAAAAACAATGTGTATGAAGTTGCTTTGTGGTTCTTCCATTTTCTTCTGTTGTCAAAGTGTAAATTCAGAATTTGGGGAAAAAAAGTTTCTCAGATATTAGGCAGAATACTGGAGCTGTCCATGACTGTTTAACAGCATTATCTATAGTGATTAAATTTGACTTAAAATAGATCTCATCCAAAGGAAAGTGAGGTATTGGTGATTTTAAATGGACCTTTAATGAAGTAAACCACAGTGAAATGAAGAGAACCACAAGATACAAATGTAAAATCTGATACATATAGGTTGGGAGTATGAGAATGTATGTGTATGAGAGCATATGTGTGCAAATAAATATATACATATACACACATACACAATTATATGTGTTATTAGAGGTGTGAGCTTTATGCTTCAGTATATTCAAAAATATGGTAAAGTGCAGAGAAACTATCTAAGCCTACTAAATGAATGTCGTATTAGAAATCCAATAGCATGCTTTTGCCCTGTGTGTGGCCTCAAAGGCATGCCCTTGCTTGACCGATTTCTCTCTTTATCTCCTGAATAGCACATTCCAGGAGGTGGTCAGGAACGTCGTCTTGCCTAAGCAAGCATAGCTCCTTGTATGCTGTCATAACCCTTCTGGCTCCCTCTTTATCTTCCATCCTCCAAGGTTTCCAGGTCACATTTTATACGTTAAGGCAGATGTAAGAAATGTATGCCCTCGTTGCCATATTCAAATAGGATTGACTCTGGAAAGATTTCCTTGATTCCCTCATTTAGAGGATTCACTTATTCCTTCATCCTATCCCATGAGACAGGCAGGTGGGCAGGACATTTGTACCTTCATTCTAGAACCTGTAACATACTTGTATTATAGGCAGTCTTAATCACCAGAATCAAGTTTTATTCACACTTTTGCTTTCATTGTATAGCTCAGTGATTAAAACATGTTACTTTTCATTGTGTTTGCTGGATTTTACCTAATTTAAATAATTACCTATAACAGGATGATTTAGAAAAGAAGAGTGGGAAGGAACAATAAGAAACGATGGAGTTATGTGGTCCAATAAGTGAGGATATATGACTTCAGATCTACCTACTTTGCATCATTTACATTGGTCCCATTGATATTCAGAGAGGCATCATTAATAATTGTTAATGTGATATTTCATATTTATAGGAACAAATGTAACTAGGCTAAAGCACAGTTGGGGGCTGTTAGTATTTTCATATACAAGTTCATTCATTCATGCATTATTTGAAGTTATTTAAATTACTTAAAGGGCACCTGGCTGGCTCCATTGGTAGGGCATGGGACTCTTGATCTTGGAGTCATGAGTTCAATCTCCACGCTGGGCATAGAGCTTCCTTAAAAAAATTAAAATTAATTTACTCTATTTACACTGAGTAGTTCTTTTCCCTCAAGGAGCTAGTGGTGTACTGGAGACAATGCTATTATGAAAAAAAAAAAAAGAGGGATAGGATGCTCTAGAAGTGAAGTATACAAAGGAAGGATATTACAGAGAGAAGAGTCATGAAATGTTTCCTTGAGGAGGTGATGTTTGAACTTAGTTTTGAAAAACAGGACCTAGCCTATGAAAAGGGAAGATGAAGTAGAAAAGGAACACATCAATAAGAGCAAAGTCATATGCAAAGACATGGAAGCAGAAGAAAATGTGTGCTTGGAAGAATAATTTGATGTGTCTGGAGCATAGAGTGCAACGAGGAGAGAAGCTGAATCTAGATCATAAAGATTCTTCTATGCTGATTAAGAGATCGTGACTTTATCTGAGGATACTTGACTCTTGACTGAGTGTTCTTTTTGTATACCATCTTCCTTTAAAAACATGTAAAGGGAAATATTAAGCAGACACTTAGAAATATTTTTAAAATTTAATGACTCTGCATTTTTTTGGGGTTTAAGGCGAGTGTAAGTGAAGATGAGTATAAAAGAGAGATGCCAGGCTAGTAAAGTGTGTTTCGGCATAGGAAACATCTCATTTATGTGAAGAGAGAACCACTTTCCTGGGTCTCGACCCAACTCTGGGTCCTATATATGACTGACCACTTTCAGCAACCACAAAAATGTGGTCTAAGAAAGTTATAACCAAGAAAAATTATTATAGAAGACTTTTTTCATATGGGATATTCTGGGGTGCCTGATAATTTAGCTTCTCTCTATACCTTAGTGGGGTGTTGCTACTATTCTGTTGGAGGTGATGTAACAAACATTCCCTTACAATATTCTCAATAGCTGAGAGCTTCTCCCTATCAAACAGAGATAATAATTTTTACATGAAGAAATGTAGTCAGAGGTAAATTCCATCAGGGTATTTACCAACTCTACTGAAATGACTCATCTATGCATATCTATTTCCTGTAAGACTCAACTCTTTGTAGTTGTAATATCTGGTACCAGGCTTGGTACATAGGAAGCATTTAGCACATATTTGCTACGACTAAATTGAAACAATGAAGGGTTAATAAGTCTAAACTAATTTTAGAGACTGGTCCTGGCTCTTGCCACTTGTGATGCAATGCATGGGAAGAATAAAATCAGGGGGATGTTGAGGCTTGGTGACTAAGGAGCAGCTAGCCGGCTAGCATCAATACTAGGAAGGAAGGAAGAGTCCAGAAAGCAAAGTCAACACCCCGAAAACTGATGTACCATGGGTTGGTATTATAAAAGGGCGACCTCAAATCAGGAGCCCCCAGAAGTAAAGTAAGCAGTAGGAAGTAAGGAATTGGGAAAAGTGGGGTGGGCCAATACTGGCAGCCATTGTTGTTGACTCAGCCTGATGATGCAAGTCTGAGTTTCCCACACATTGAGTGGACATGGCCTGGCATCTGACATTAATTAGTTGTTTCACCTTGTTTTCTATAACATCTTTGAACCTCAGTCACTACATCTGTCAAATGAGATTTTTGAAGCTCATGATATTTAATGTTTCTTCCAGCTCATTTATTCTAATGGTTTCTTTGTTCCATAAATAATAAGTCCTCCTTTAGATACTAAAATGTGAAATGGGATTCATGTCATACATATCAGCACAGAAACTATTTCAAATGTCTGCTAAATAGATCTGTTGTCTAAAAAGACAATTATACTTTGCCATGTGGTAAAAGAAGCAATATACTGAGAGATCTAATAATAGAAATTCTTGCAAATAATATATTTGGCCTCAACCATCTTTTTAATAAAACCATAAACCTAGGTATAGTTGCATTTCCAGTATTGCCACTGATTTATGAAACAATGATATTAGATAAAGCTATCATCATTTAAGGCATTTTTTGCATTGTTTTACCTTTTTTATTGCTTTTCCATATTTACCCTTTTACTTTATTTCACGGTTGTTTTGCCATAACTGAGTAATACCATATGCACCAACATTCAATGAGAGTCTACTTAATCTACAACATATTTTAAGTGAACAATGCCTTTGTCAATTTTTATAGGGCTTAAAATGTGTTTTTTTTCCTTAAGAATTACAAGGAGAAATTCTATTCTTTGTGCTTTAAGATATGCTGTTATATTTAAGAGAGCCCTTGAAGTGAAATGATAGAGAATACATTTCATATGCAAGCATGTCATAATATCACACAGATTTTAGTTCTCATGAACACAAAGCAGCAAGAATTTTGAAGACCCAGTAAGAAAGCTCTCACAAAACTCTATCTCATCATGGAAGATAATAGCATTAATTCTCTACTAGTCATTGGGCAAAAGACATGGGCAAGTGATCTACGAGTGAAGTACAAATGACTGATAATCTTGACTTCTTAAAAATATTTTTTCTCTGTTTAATAATGCAACTTGTCATACAGCTGACTGTATATTTGCTCTCTTACCACCTATAACATTTTCCAGAACGTATAGCCATCAATCCGTGTGAAAATGATTAAGCTAAAAAAATGAAAAATTATCTGTCTTTGAACAAGTTTCTCCCCATCTGTTCTATTTTATGTATTCCCTGAATGAATATTATGTGTTACTGGAATTTGTCTATGACATTGACGGTAGTGTGCTTGTGTTTGTGAAGTAACTATTCTTTAGAATTGGGCACAGCCTGCAGGGCCATCTAACCTCTTTCAAAGCAACATACTAGTTCTTTCACTGACTCATTGTGTGATCATAGACTTAACTTCCCTGAGCTTGTTTCCTTGTTAGCGAAATAAGGACACATAACACAAATCCTGGACTGTTATAAGGAGTCCTTGAGCCACATATTTTTAAAAACCTGGTACCCACCCTTAATAGAGGCTTAGCATGTTGTTGTTGTTGTTGTTATTCTCTTTGTTATATTTTAGAATAGCTTGCAAGGAATAGAATGGGTAGAAGAAAACAAGTATGTTATAAACTATATGCTAAGAAAAAAAAAGGTAGGAGCTGAGGAAAGGATTTTTAATGATCGATTGTATTAAAAGTGCTAGTAAAGTGAATTTCCCACATAACTGTCCCTAGAGCCTCTCACCTCCCTTCAGATAAACTTGACCTCCAATATGGTGAAGCAGAGTAAAGTAATTACCCTCTCATGATGCATGTTTTTCTCGAAGGAACGAGTAAATTAATTCTGAACGAGCTGGCTAAGAATGCAATCAATCATTCATTCACCAATCAGTCACTCAGCCAGCCAGTCCAACAATAGCCTCAGTTCCCACAACTCTGAGGCTAGTGGAACATCAGAAGGTAGAGTTGAGTCCTTCCTTTCATCTCCATCAAGTCACCTAAGGCCTCTGAGCCCCATTTCTTAAACCATAAAATAGAGTCAGTACCCTGCATGTAGGGTTGGTTTAAGAATCAAGTCAGATAATGTGTGTGAAAGCTTTTTGTAAACACTAAATCATTAAATGTAACATTTATTTGCTTAAACATCATTTATTGTTCATTATCTCATTTCCAATGGCACCCTACATTCTCTTGCTGGTTTTTTGGCCAGTACTTTATCTAGAGTCAGACAGTGAGAATGGCAGTATAGTCAAATAATTTTATGATTCAAATTGGGAGTCTCCTACTTTATAATCTGTCAGGTCTTGCGGTCAGCAACTTCAAAACTTAAAACTGACATCTTAGATGTTTCTAAAATATTAAAACTTGAAGCCATCATAGACTGTGAACATGTTTTTAAAACCAGTAAGGAAAATATGAGAACAATCAAATTTGTTACAAATTTTTCCTGAACCTGGCTGATATGACCCATCAAGATGGATTTCACAGTTATACATCTATAGAGGAATGTTGAGAGATAAGATGAAAGTAACCCTCCTTATTAATCACACATTGTATATTTGACTTCTGCCTCCCTCCTCAGCCTTTAAATCAACTGCATCTGTTTTTTGCTACTTAAATGTGCCATTATCTTTTGTATTAAAAGGCAGTTGCTCCTAGAGAAAGCAGCCCCACTTAATTGAAAAATAATTAACTAGAGTTATATTCATGCTACTCATCACAGCAGCCCAAATAAGAATTTTAGCATAGGTTGGAGACCTAACATATTTCTACAGCAGGGTCAGCAGAATTCGGAGACTGTGATGAATGCTTACATAAAGCAGTTATTTTGCTTTGCTGGTGTTAACTTTTTATAGTTAAAAAAAGCATAGTAATAGAGAATAAATAGGTAGGAACTAACATAGATAGGATCACAAAGCAGCTGATCCTTGATGTAGTCACTATATGCCAGAGGGTGTCCTCCTTTATTGAGACTGACACACATGATTATATTACACACAGAGCAGGGTAGGCTCTGGGAAATAACTCCCACTAGCCAACTGCATAAGAAATTGGTGTATAGGGATGCCTGGCTGGCTTAGTTGGTAGAGGACGTACCTCTTGATCTTGGGATTGTGAGTTCAAGCCCCACGTTGGGCATAGAGCTTACTTAAAATGCATACATACATACATATATAATATACATAATTATCAAGGAGATCTGTATAGAAGCTCACTGATTAGTGAATTCTCTCTCAGTAGAGAAATCTTCATAGGAGACCGAGTTGTTATTTGAACTTTCTTGATAATCAGGGAATTTGACGTTGACTCTAAATCACTGCTACTCAAGGAAATTGTCATTTGGCAAACAAGTTAAGAAGCTTTCTCCAGAATTCCAGAATGTAAATTAAAGCATTACAGCATCATGTTCTTCATTGAGAAAGTCTTGCTCCTATATGTGTATACATACACACACGCACACGTAGTAACAACAGTGTGCTTAGCAACATATGTAATTTGCATTCTGGCAGTTTCCTCATCTCACAGCACACTGTTCACAAACAGATCTCATATAGGTAATTATTCTGTGGACAACACTTTGAGAAGCACTGGTCTTTGCCTGAATTAGAATTCCATTAGAATTCATTGGGAAGTTTGTAAAATATATAGTTGAGAAAATTCTGACTCAAAGTTACCTTCAGCTGCATTTTAAAAATGCTTCCCGTGTAGCTGTGATAGACATACACGGTTGAGGAACTACACAATAACATGCAGAGTAATTAAATAGTACTTAGCTGAGTAGGTTAGAGACTGAGAACATGGGTTTTGGTGTTGGAGATTGAGTTATTGTTTTTCTTGGGCAAATTGCTGTGGATTTTCAAGGCCTCAATAGTCTCACCTATAAAGCAGCTATAACAATACATACCACATAAACTTTTTGTAAGGTTTAAGTGCCGTTATAAAAAGAAAGCACTTAGTTCAATACCTACCACATAGTAGACAATAGATAAATGCCAGCTGTAAATGACAGGTATCACCTCAATGTTGGAGATTTACCTGCCATTTTTGAGAGTATATTCATTTATAATTTCCCAAAAGAAAGTTAAAGGATGATGTTCTGAGGAAAAGGAAAACATGATGCAGAATCCAAAACAACAGATGCCTGATACTCTGACCTACCCTCCTTTCCACTACCTTTCTATTGTTGTTCAAATATGTTAGTTCAACTGGAATAAAGCCAAGTTTAGATTTGGCTTGGTTTAGACCTTACATTTTGTCAAGATAATTTCTGGTTAGCTATTCTAACTTACGTTATATTTGTTTTATAATAAATGCTTGTAGGTTAAATTTTTTTCCCTGTACTTCTAATTTTGGGAATAAAGGATGAAGGGAAGTGACTTTATATTGACCAAGAACATAGTCAGAATTTATTAATAACAATAAGAGTTTTCATTCTAACCTTTCATTTTCTTTAGCTTGGGGCAAATTTATGTTTGATAAATAGAAATAAGCAAGAGATGGTGTTAGAAAGTCAGCTGCCAGAGTTTCTCAAAGGGGAACTTAGGTTAGGACTATATTTATTACATGACAATAATATTACTATGGATTATAAAATAGTGGATGCATTATGGTTCACTAAATCAGTAAAAATCACGTAGCTGTTAATGACTTGGAACCCAGCTTATGAAGCACAACTTGGCAGAGCTATCAAGTGGTTAAGAGTGTTGGTATGAAAGTTAAGGACTCCTGCATTCAAATCCAAGTCTGGCTGTTTTTGTGGTGTGTGGCCTTGGACCTGACTTCTCCGGGATGCAGTTTCCCCATATGTGTAATTGGGTAATAAAATGTAGTCACCACACAGTGGTGGGGGAGAATTAAGTGTACTGACAGGGAGGTGTAGGCCTCTTCTGTATTTTTCAAGCAGTGGTTATACTTAACTTTATTCCTCAGGTGCCTGACAGCCTCCCTCAGAGTAAGTCACTTAGGAATTCCCCCTAACCCGTATGGTACAATGTATTTTACAACCATTGTATTCTCTACAATGGCACAATAGAGGACTAAATGTTACCCAAGGCAAGGAGGGCAAATGCTGCTTTATGGGTTATACTTTCAGGGCCTTTTTTTTTTTTTTTTTTTTTTTTTTGAGCTTTCAAAGGAGCACTGAGAATGGTTTTAACTGGCTCTGTGGCTCTGCAGCTCATTATGTATACTGTTGCCTATACTTGACTATTCCCTTAAAAGCTTGTGTTTTGCGCATCCACCCTCCTCCCACTGTTTGCATAATTCCCCTAACCCAGCATGATCTTTTACTTTTCATTACAGGAATGAAAGCAGGAGGCTGAGTTTTTCTCAGAGGCCAGTGGTCAATGTGGTATATTGAAAAGACCAGAGAACCAAGATTTAGATTTAAATGATTTTGCTAAGGCTGCTGCATTCCTGCTGGGTGACCTTGGGCTCATCATTGACCTTGTCTGATTCTGTTTCCTCAGCCATAAATAAAAGCAAACCAAAACAAATGACACAAAACAATGAGGCCATCTGTACCTCACTCACATCTTTGCTGTGAGGGTTGAAGGCGTTGTAGAAAATAAGAAAGCACCATCCAAGTGCAAATTTTCATTATGATTGTGAGGAATATATATATGTATCAGTATATTAGGAGTTTGTTAGCACTGGGTTCCTGTGTGCTCTGCTCCCATTTTCCCAACTCCCAGCGATGCAGAGGATCTCTGCCAGATGGCTGATTTGCCAGCTGTGTCTTGTTTTGTCATTGTAAATATTACATGCTCCAACTGAGAAGCTTTGCTTATAATGTAGTATGTTTTGTCCTTTATCTCTTGCAGATTGAGAATTATATTGTGGAAAATATGAAGTCGGAGATGGCTCAGATACAGCAGAATGCAGTCCAGAACCACACGGCCACCATGCTCGAGATAGGAACCAGCCTTCTCTCTCAGACCGCAGAACAGACCAGAAAGCTGACAGATGTTGAGACCCAGGTACACCCCTGGGCCAGAGTTGACAAACTCTTAACTAAGAAGCCTTTTTTTTTCCCTTAGCTTACTCCATAAACACAGAGCACTTTTCACCACTGAGTTTGGGAAAACATATACATTTTTGTTTATTGGTAATAACAACAATGACTGCCTGACATGCTATGCATGTTTCTTTTGATTTAATGAGGGTCGGTAGATTTAGCTTTGTGTGTGTTTGCAAAAACAGGACTGGCAAAGGACGTAATCAGCATTTAAATTTAAATAAACACTGCAGCTACCAACTGTGGTGTGATATGTGTCAAACAAAATAACCATCTTGGTCAAATTGGTGCCTTTGATGTACTTTTTTGACCTGTGTTGTTTCATCTCTGATAATACATTAGCCATATGGCACCTGCAGAGGTTTTATACATTCAGTAGATAGGCAGGAAAACCAAAATGAACTGACCAGCAATGTGTAGTTTTTCTTATTCAGCATGATTTTATAATGAGAAGTCAGTTAAAACCCTTTCTCCATATTTTATATATATATATATATATATATATATATATATATATATATATAATTATATAATTTTATATGTATATATATAATTGTGTCATGGACAGTGACATACTTCTTTATGTACGATCATACTTATTTCAGTACAAATCAGTAAAATACCCTTTAATCAGCACTGTCACAAACCTACCATTACACTTCAGTGAAAATCTTTTTGATGATTTGAAGATGATTTCTTGGTCCCCTTTTAGCCATGGAAATAGTTGTTCCCTTTACTATTCTGAAAGCCAGGGGATGATTCTATCTTAGTGTAGTTGATTTCTGGAATTGAAGCTGAAATGAATTCTTAAAAGATAAACTGAGGCACATTGAATTGTCAAGAGTTTATTTGGGCCATACATCAACTCAAACTGAGCAGCATTTAGCTAAAAGTGGTTAGGAACTCTCCACTGTGGGAGCTAAGGGAAAGGTTGTAACAGAGAAGAGGTGGAAGCAAATCAAGGAAATTACTTGACTGATGAGAGCCTAAGCAGTGGCCTTATTTCAGGAAGCCTAGCTGGCCGTTTGTGATTGGTTGTTCTCAACTTTCATTTTCTTCTATTCAGATGCACTGTCTGGCTTTTAGGCTTTGAATTAGTTATGTAGGTTACCAAGGCATTAGAGCCACCTCAGTCTAATAGCCTCCTCATTTAATTATTTTAACAATATAAATTCAAAAATAAGATGCAACCTATTTTCATTTTATTTTGTTTCTGTTAATGGCATCATAGATCATATAATGATATTTAAAGATAAATAACAATGACAATTTATCTGGACAGAGCATTATATATTATACAAACAACTTTTGTATGTACAAATGATTTTTATGAAAACCATTTAAAGTAGACAAGAGGTCAAAAAAGTTTGAGCAATTTTTTTCACATCGATATAGCTGGTAAATTGAATCTTTTCTCTCTCTCTTAATTAGTAGTACTAATAATTAAACTAATTAAATAAGAGCTTAAACGTGGCTTACATTGGAGTGGTAAACCATGTGGGCTTTGAAAAATATTTTTTGCTGCACACTATTATCAGATAACCACGGGGGATGGGGAAGTCTTGGTAAACTACAGGTTATAACTAAAAAGTATGAGACTTTATATAATCATTTATTATCATACTAGGCAAGCATGGTGATCTATGAACGTTGTTTCTTGTGGTATAAATAATATGAGACTATTTTCTCTTGTTTTTTTTTTTTTGGGTTTTGTTTTGCTGTCGTTGTTGTTTTAGAACAGAAAACTCACCATCTCCTACAAAGCATTCTGTATATTCAAAAACTGAAACAATACAATGAATACTATCATACTTGAGTAAATATTTGAAATTTTAATGCATTTAATTTAACTTTTGATGACTTACATGGCAGGGTTTTATTTTTTCCATCCCCCAAATCCTTTTGAGCTATTTTTATTCCCTTTCTACCTAGAAGTTGGAGTTGTGGGGGGGAAAGTCCCATTGTCTGCATCTTAATGTACAAACTGTTAAGATGCATGTTACAGATTTTAAGAGATAATAACTTGTTCTGCATCCTTAAGGCTTAGAGATATGTACTTTATGGAAAATAGTACAGAAAATTCACAGGAAAAAAACGTTCTCCTTATAGGGAGCAGCTAAAACTAAAGAGTCTTTAAAGGCTAATGAAAGTTTATTAGTGCACCAAGAAGAATTTTAAGAAAGCCTACACCTGCAGAATATCTTTTTTTTTTAAGTTTTTAATGTTTATTTATATATATATATATATTTAATTTTATAATAGTTTATTTTCAAATTGGTTTACATATAACACCCAGTGTTCATCCCAACATGTGCCCTTTTTAATGCCCATCACCCCCTCTCCCCCCTCCCTCATCCCCCTCACCCTCAGTTTTTCCTTAGTCTTTGAGAGTCTCTTATGTTTTGTTTTGTTTTTTTTAATGTTTATTTATTTTTGAGAGACATAGAGGCACAGCGTGAACAGGGCAAGGGCAGAGAGAGAGGAGACACAGAATCGGAAGCAGGCTCCAGGCTCTGAGCCGTCAGCACAGAGCCTGACGCGGGGCTCGAACTCACAGACCGTGAGATCATGACCTGAGCTGAAGTCGGCCGCCCAACCGACTGAGCCACCCAGGCGCCCCATGAGAGTCTCTTATGTTTTATCTCCCTCCCTCTCTGTGTCTTTTTTTCCTTTGCCCTCTTCCCCTCCCCCTGGTTTTTGCTTAGTCTCACAAAGTCCACCTATTCGTGGAAACATATGGTATCTGTCTTTTTCTGACTGACTTATTTCACTTAACATAATACCCTCTAGTTCCATCCATGTTGCTACACATGGCCAGATTTCATTTTTTCTCATTGCCATGTAGTAGTCCATTGTATATAAGTACCATAACTTCTTTATCCATTCGTCAGTTGATGGGCACTTGGTCTCTTTCCATGATTTGGCTATTGTCGAAAGTGCTGCTATGAACATTGGGGTACACGTGCTCCTATGCATCAGCATTCCTGTGTCTCTTGGGTAGATTCCTAGCAGTGCTATTGCTGGATCATAGGGTAGCTCTATTTTCATTTTTTTGAGGAACCTCCACACCCACCTGCAGAATATCTTAAAAATCATGAATCTATCAGCACTTGCAAGGAGAGAGAGGGAGAGAAGGTAAACAATGGCTCAGACCAACTATGTCCTACCTTAAGAAGTAAATCCTGGGAGTTCTTTTCATTTGCATTTTTAAATTTATTTTTAAGTTTATTTATTTATTTTGCAAGAGAGAAGATGTGAGTGGGGGAGGGGCAGAGCGAGAATCCCAAGCGGGCGCCATGCTATCAGTGCACAACCCAACCTGGGCTCCATGTCACAAACCTTGAGATCTTGACCTGAGCCAGAATTGAACACTTAACCGACTGAGCCATTGAGGCACCCCTCCATCTTCATTTTAATACCTTCCAATTGACTCTGCTATTGTAAAGCTGTGATGCTCCAAAATGTTTTCCTGTGAATGTGTACACATGTGGTGCTTTGTTGAACCTTTGCAACAGGACTTGCTTATTCTACTTAGCATAGCCATTCAAGTGCACTCAAGTACAGATGCAGGGGCAAGTTTGCAAAATGAATCCTAAATCATTCCTTAATCTAAATGCATTCTATTCTTTAATAATAAGCATTTATAAACCAGTAGATCCTTTTGTGCTATCCGAGTGTGCTCCTACGATTTTGCTTCATATTAATCCTCCTTTGTTTCACATTGGTAAAACAGGTTCTCAGTTATTTTAGGAACTTATATTGATGGTTTTGCAATGTAATTTAGTGTTCTCACTTTCTCATGATGATGTTATAAAGACAAGTAACTTACTGCTTTCTAGTCCTTTGTCTAGACCCTCTAGACTTGAACTTAACACAAGGTGGCAGAAACATGGTTTTACTGCAATGGCAATTAAAAATACTTATGTGTTTAATAATCATTATAATCAGAAAAGAAATAGGTAATGAGCACATCTAAATGACCCTGCTAGCCATGGTGGTGAGAATCAGGCGCCATCACCATGCCTGTACCTTCTCTTCAGTCTAGCTTCTAGTGTTTTTCTCACTCTTATCAGTTTGTACCAATATCTCCTTTACTTCCAGTTCCTCTTTCCAAGTATGCACTATGAAGGGTAGTATATTATTCATATCCCTTCCTGTAGTGGAAGTCTATTTCTGACTTCTACCTTGTGCTAGTTTGATTAGAGGTGTGCTAATAAACAAACTATGTTAAAATTCACTCTCTCATAATTGGTGTTGGCTCTGTTCTAAGCGATTTTACATATATTAGCTATTTGATAATTTAATAACAAATCCTATGGGATAGGTACTGTCACCATTCCTTGTATGTAAGTGATGAATCACTAAGCTGTATTCCTGAAATTATTATTATACTATATGTTAACTAAGTTGGATTTAAATAAAAGTTAAAAATTAGAAAAAAAATATAGTAAAGTTGTGGTAACTGAAATCCAGAGAGGTGAAGCAGTTTTTCCCGAGTGAAACAACTAGTGGTAAATGTTAGAGCAAAAATTTGACCCCAGGAAGTCTGGCATCAGAGTCTACATGTTTTACTGGCCCCCTCTGTATCTATTCTGCCTGTCTCAAGGTTCCTTTCTCAATCTTTAAGTTTGTAGAAACTAAATGGGCCCAAGCAGAGGGTAAGATGGAAATCAGAAAAGACAACATAATACGGACCTAATAGAAGCAACTGAATTTTTTCTATAAATGATAAGGACACTGCTGCTGTTGCTGTCCTGCTGTTTATGATGGCACCACCAATTACTGCCATTTTGCCATGTGCCTGCACATTGTCTCATGTGATCCTAGAATCCAGTGTTGTCCTTGCTACTTGCTGGCTGTGTAACTAACTACAGGGCAGTTCCTTAGACACTTAGCTTATGTTTCCTCTAATTTCCAATTATTTATATAGGAACCATAGTGTTAGGAATGGAATTTAACCCAATTTTAAAAGGTATATTTTGAGTATCTTCTTGATGGGAGAGGTTTTAATAGGTACTGTATAGAATACAACAATAAGTAAAGCAATCCTTATCCTCAGCGAGCTTAATTGAGTTAATGTGGCAAAACTTGCCTAAACCATTTCTTTCTTAACTTTCCATCAAATTAATTAGCTGTGAATCCTTTTCTTATTGCCATAAAAATGCATCTTTCCAATCTCCTACTATGGAAGTTTCATTGATCAATGGCCCCAGCTGCTGTGCTCTGAAATCCATCACTGTGTTGATGCAGAGGGCACAATTCCCAGTGGCCACTTCTAGCCAGTGACACGTTGTAGTAGCAATACTTCAGTCAGACCTGCCCCTGGGAGATGTTGGACTCCACTGACACATGACTTTGCCTAAGGGCTCTCCCTCAGCCTTGCTGAACTTTCTCACAACTTCCCTGGAGGCCAAGACTTCCACTCAATCTTCTTCCCTTCCTTTTCTTCTTCACTGTGATTAGAGCCTGCATTCCAGTCAGAAGGCGCTCCTAGACAACTCTATCTTCTTCCCAATTTTCCTTTCGAGGCATTTCCCCTAATAAATTTCTATTATGTGTAATCTCATTTTATCATTTGCTTCTCAGAAGGTCATACACCTGTTCTTTGGGCTTCAATCGTACAGTTGCAATTTAAGCCAGTTCAGGAATAGTTTAATCACATAACATCAATCTCTAGACAGAAATAGGTTTGAAAGGGCAGCTCTCAAAGTTGAGCCACTGGATCTCTTTAACTTGAAGAGAGAATTGTTGAATAAATATTTAACCTTAGCCTAGTTAAAGTGGCAATACACTAAATTTGCTAATGGGTCATCCAATAAAAATACCCTGGTAATTAACTTTCTCACAAGGTCTAGAAAAAGTGTTTGATAACCCATCTGAAGAGGTCTCAGTGAACTATGACCCACAGGTCAAATTTTAATTGCCAACTCTTTTTATAAATAAAGTTTTTATTGAACACAGCTACACTCATTCATCTATATGTTGTATATGACTGCTTTCCCAATAAAATGCCAGAGTTGAGTAGTTGTACCAGAAACCATGTGGCCCACCCATATATTTATTATCTGCCCTTTGTAGATAAAGCTTGCTAACCCTTGTACTAGGATACAAATTTCTAGAGAGCAAGGATTTTGTCTGTCGTGTTCACTGCTATATTTAATACTGTGTATTTACTTGGTAGACAGTAAGGTATCAATAAATGCTTGTCAAATGATTATATTAACTAATACTAGTCCTCTAATTTCTGTAGATTTCAGCCCAGTGCTCCCAAGATCAAAGGTAGTGTCCTAACGATTGTATGTTGATTGTTCTTTATACCCATAAATAGCTGATTGGTCGGAATAGGACTTTGACTAGAAGCACTCTACTGCAAAGTTACTCTGACCGACTAAGAACACTGGACGACAGCATTTTCTCTATACTCGAAGAAGCATGAGAAATTTGGCCACTTTCCTGCTTCATAGTGCCAGTTTAGTGTTGGAGGTCAGAGAAGAGAAGTCAGACGCTATTAGCTGCGACAAGCAGAAGATGTCATGGTGATTTGAAAGAAACCATTTCGATAGCAGTTGTTATTGAAAGGGGAGTACCTTTCTTAGCCAGAGAGAGCTGCTTGTGTACAGCTACATGAGCCTATAGGAAAGAAGTCAGACTCCGGAGACAGACTACCTGGGTTCCATTCTGACTCCTCTGCGCATTAGCTCTGTAATATATGTAGTCTGTACTAAACTCTGTAACCCAATGAAAATTTCCTTATGCTATTTATATATAATATAAATAAAAATATTACATATAACAGTAATGTTATTTAACAGTAATATAAAGTTAATTCTGTAACATTATCATGATTAAAATTAACAGTAATTCTCTTAATTTTCATATTCAAATTTCCTCAGTTCTGCAAAAATTTTCAGAGGCGTTTTATTTTTTTTAGATGTAATTTTTTAATTTGGAGCAATCTTCTGATTTTTTTTCTTGAGGTTTTTAAGATACCGCTCCCATTGTTTTTGTAGAGTGTCCCGTATTCTGAACTTCTCTGAGTATTTCTTTGTGATGCATTTTAATTTACTCATTCATTCTGCATAGTTTCTTTAAAATGGAGGTTAAGTCTAAAGGCTCAATTAAATTGAGTTGAACGCTGTAGTGGGAGTTCTTTGTAGAAGTATTCACCACTTCCTATTGCATCTTATCAGGAAGCACAAATGCTAGCTTGCCACACTCAGTGATGCTATTTTAATTTGGTTAGAGTAGAAGCCTCCATGTCTCTCCATCTTAGCTGTCTACTTTCCGCTTGGAAATTAACAGGTAAATGCTGGAGAGTGACGCTTTGTCACACTGCCCACCATTGACCAAACAAATTCTTTCATCGATTTTGTAAAATGGTGATCTTCTGATTCCTTGAACACATAGCATCCTTTAATCCATTGTAAAAATCTAATTACCAAGACATCATACTTCGTGTTATATTTTTCATTTGAAAAACATAATTAAAGTAAAAAGAAGTATAAACTACAAACAAAGCTTATTTCAAAGTTAATATGCTGGTGAAGGAAATGTTCTTTTGTGGGAGATTTTCCTTTTAAGCAAGATCAGAGGCACTCTTAAAAGTTTTAAAGGAGAGCTGGCTGAAGTTCTCTAACTCACTTTATTTGTGAAACTAGTAATTTTTATTTTAAAATTTTTGTATATTTTTTAATGAAAGAACTAACATTTTGGAGTTCATTACTCCTCAGTTTCAAGTCTTATGTCTTCCTTTCGTAAGGAAGACATCCTTCCCTCCCTCCCTCCTCCCTCCCTCCCTCCCTTCCTTCCTTCCTTCCTTCCTTCCTTCCTTCCTTCCTTCCTTCCTTCTTCCTCACTTCTTTCTTTCTTTCTTTCTTTCTTTCTTTCTTTCTTTCTTTCTTTCTTTCTTTCTTTCTTTCTTTCTCTCTTGATGTACTTTGGAATGTGTTTAGGCTAAAGAATGAAATGTCTTAGTCATTTTAATGGAACACTTAGATTATTGCTAAGCAGCAAGTTTCATAGACACATAGCAAGAAAGTAGTAAATTTATCATAATTTCTTATACAATTCTCGTGGTTGTTCATTTTTGAACTTTAGGCCTGTGTTAATACATCATTGGAGAGAATTGAAATAAAGCAGTTATTTGGTCAAAGTGATGGGAAAATAAGTGAAGGGATTGGCATTTGTGTTCAGAAGTGACCTGAGATGACCTGACACCTAACCTGGACTAAGTGAGATTTGAGATCTGTCTCTCTCCTTCTTTTATATTCAGATGCTTCTTTAGATTTAGATTTTGGATTGTTGTCATTGAAGGCCCACTTAATATTCATGTGGCCTGCTACCCTCTCCCTGACAATGACTCAACTTGAAAAATAACTCACTATCCATTGTCTAGTATGTCATCCAACAAACAGCTCTGACTGTGCCAGTATGCCGCTCCATGCTGGGCACTGGCAGTCTGGAGGGCTCCAGATGGAGTAGTCCTGCCTCTGTGTAACTGGCATCCTCCCGGAGGTAGAGAAACAGCAAATGAGTGAACAGACAGGATAATTTCCAATAGTGATGATTTGATAAAGCCAATAAAACCGAGTGACTTGATGGAGAATGATGGGGGAGATATATTTCAAATAGTTGCCAGGAAGGGCCTCCATAAGCAAGAATTGATTGATAAATCAGCCATGCATCTGGTGTACGGTGGGCAACTGCAATTGCAAAGGCCCTGATGTAGCAATGAATTTGGCATGTTGGGGTGGCAAGAATAAGGACAATGTGGTTAGAGCATAATAAACAAAGAGGGGAATGGCAGGATGAGATCTGAGAAGTGAACAGTGTTCTGATCATATAGGACCTTGTGGTCCAGGCTAAGAACTTTGGAATTTATTCTGATTGCCAAGAGAAGCAATTAGCATATTTAACATTGGCAATGACATAAGGTGACTTATGTTTTTAAAAAGATCATTCTGGTGTTATGTAGCAAACTAACTGGGGGTAAGACAAAGCAGAGAAAAAATAGGAGCTGTTGTAGTCTCCAGACTTACATACAGACAGCTTCAATTTTATATAGCTCTATTCTGTTCTCAGTGTTCTCTCCTCAGACATGGAGAAGAACAATTTTTGTTCTCTATAAAATAAAAATTTAGGTATTTGAGAATGTCTGCAAGTGTCATCAGAGCGTATGATGAATAAGGAAGAAAATCGATTTTGTTTAACTGCATATAATATCCCTGATTCTGTGAAACAATGTACCTTTCATTCATTCGATCAATATTGAATATCTTTCTGTGCTAAGCACTGTTCTGTCACCAAAAGATACAGGTGTTTCATCCCTTATTTAATTATTATAATAATATATGTCTATATATAATATAATACACATATATATTAATTCTAGTTAATAAACAAAAAACTTTCCCAGACAAAAATATGTTTAACAGTTCAAAGTTAAAGTGTGTGTATCCTCAATCTTTGCATTCTCTACTATTCTCTTCTCTGGGATGCTTTGAACTCTGTCTTCAAATCTCAGTTCCTCTTGCTCCTGTTTTTCCTCAAATGAAGTGACTCAGTATAGGAAAAAAAATTTTTTTAAACTCTAGAATACTACATAAGTATTGATTAGTAGTAGTAACTTTTAGATTGGCTTTCAGATCTATATTTGTGATAATTTTAAAAATGAATCAGAAACTTCAAAGTTTAAAGTGGACTTCGTGCTGACAGCAGTGAGCCCAACTAGGCTTGGACTCACGAACCTTGAGAACATGATCTGAGCCAAAGTCAGTTGCTCAACCAACTGAGTCCTGAAACTTTAAACTCTTTTAAAGCACAAATGCCCCCATCTTGCTGTTTTCTTCCCTTCTCCATTCTCCAACACATCACCGCTCTCCCATAGCAGGACTGAGACCAAGGTGAGGAGAGTGGGATCAAGTCATGCAAAGTGAAATAATACATGTGCAGAGGCAGATCCTGTCTTTATATTAAAATTACATTATGTTCAGCATGGATATTTTTGCACTAATTTTGATCTTTCAAAATCTTGCATTAAAATATTATCTTGATTACTAAATTTCTTGACATCTCCTTAAATTTTGCAACTGAGACAATTGCCTCTCTCATCTCTCCCTGGTCCTTGTCCTACTCTCTTGTAAATCCATCCTCTGCCCCCACAACTTCTTGTAGCCCAAATCTATCCCTGGCCATATCAGTATATTTTGAAAAGGTTGTGTGCAGCTGATATAATATCAGGCTTAGAGCTGCTACAGAAAAAGAGGAAAGCTCTAATGGTGTCATTTTTAGAGGAGGACCTTTAGATTGATATCTACCCTCCAGAAGGATTTCAAGGTCCCTTTCAAGGAGTAATTATCTTTTTTTTTAAGTTTTTTTTTTTTTTCTAAGAGACAGAGAGAGAGAGAGAGCACAAGTTGGGGAGGGGTAGAGAGAGAGGGAAAGAGAGCATCCTAAGTAGGCTAGGCACTGTTAATGCAGAGCCTGATGTCTGACTTGGACCTACAAACCACTACAAACCATGAGATCATAACCTGAACCAAAACCAAGAGCTGGGAGCTTAAATGACTGAGCCACCCAAGAGCCCCTCAATAAGTAGTAAGAAAAGTGTGATGGTTTTAAATTTTCAAATGGCAAAGGAAGCTTTCAGTGCTAATTATACTTTTTTTTTCCCTTGCTCTGTTTACCACCATTCAAGAAGACAGGGGTGGAAGGGATGGACAGGACAGAGACAGGGAGGAACAAAGACATTGGTAGAGTTTGAAGGCATCTTACAGGACTGAAGCATGTGATGTTTTTTTTGGAGGATGAACCCAAAGCCTTTGGGTTCATGACTCACAGACTCATGTTATATTAAAGCCTGACTAGCAACATGAGTCTTGGTGATTCAAGGTGAGTCGAACATTTATAGTTTCTAGAGTACCCAGTGTAGTGCAGTTGAAAAATACTACAATCTGTCTTCAGTGCAATCTGGGTTCCTGGTCACTCCATTTCCTTAGATAAAGACCCAGGATGGTTTAACTAACCCTCTTAGTGTTCTGTGTAGAACATTTAAATTAGAGTCACACTATCTACGTTCAAAACCCAGTTCTTCCCTTGGTTCCTGCATAGATTTTGGCTTCTCTCTGAACCTTAGTTTCCTCATTTATAAAGTGATGGTAGCATTCTTTAGTGTATTGCATGCCCATGTCTGTGAAATGACGTGATATCTGGAAGGGCTGGCATGGCCTAATATGATAGGTATTCAGTAACTCTATAGTAATGAATCTGTCAAAGCTATGTTAAGAGTTGTTTGCACATTTATAATTATTTTTTGTAAGGTAAGGAATCGAAGCAGGCATACTTAACTTGCCTATTAGTTATTAATTATACACAATATCTAAGACCTTATAGTAATTCTCATCTTATAAATATTGGAGATTATATATATATATATATATATTCACATATATATATATATGTATATGTATATGCATATGTATGTATAAATGAACCAAACATAGCACATTAGAATATCACAGGAGATCCAGGACATGAGAATTTAAATATGAATATGGATTTGACAATTCAATTTTCTCATTCAGATGCAACCTCAGTCTCAAATGAATATAATGATTAAGACACATTGTAAAACATTAATTAGTAGAATGTAGACCACTTAATTATTCTGGAAGAAGTATCCTTTTAAAAGGAAACACAGCTAAATGTAAAACTAAAAATTATTTTTCGTCTTTGTGATTGAAGTTTGAAATGTTCTTATCTTTTGTCTTTTATCTTGAGGTACTAAATCAAACTTCTCGACTTGAAATACAACTGCTAGAGAATTCATTATCAACATACAAGCTAGAGAAGCAGCTTCTTCAACAGACAAATGAAATCCTAAAGATTCATGAGAAAAACAGGTGAGGATTGTTGGATTCCAAATATTTACAGATGTACTTATTTTTATCCTTCACCTTTCTGTCAACACTTAAAAAAAAAAGATTACCTCAAGGTGGTTTGTACAAAAGGAAATATAGAGACAATATAAGAAGAATAATACTGTTGCTTACACTCTTGAAATATTTGCCTTTTATAACTTTAGCACTAATTTATCTAATGCTTAGTTGTGCAAATTCAACCATATCCCCAAACTTGATTCTATGATTGAATTCAGTGACATAAAATAATGGCAATTTTCAGCAGGATGAAATCTGTAGCAATAGAGGGGAAAAAATAGTCTCTGAAACTCTGTAACTTGAATTGTCACTCTACCTGCTCTCAAACTTTCACAGAGCTACAAGATTGTTGGATTAAGAGATCTTTCACTACAAAGAAGCAATTTTATTTTTCCCAGAAAATTATTACCTGTAAAGCTGATTCGGGAGTGGCTTGCCTCTCCCTTTTCCCCATTTAAAGTCATTTACTCTTGATATAATAATTTATTTAGTTTTATATAGATGTGTTTTACAAACTGTGAACCATCTCAGGTAAGTGAAATGGGACTTAGAGATCTCCCTAGAGCTGGGATGGCATATAGACTATATCATTTTGAAGTCATTGGCATTCATGATGGATAATTCAATCAAAGCACTGACCTCTGTAGGACAAATGTATTGCTTATTAACTGGATTCTGGATATTTGGATGGCTTGAAAAGGTTTCACTTTTTGTGCATTATATTGGGTTTAAGACCATTGTGTTGCTAGAAACGGGTTAAATACCTCGTTAATTGGAACTAGAGTTTCCACCCTGTTTCTAACCAGGAAGGTACCCATGAGGACTGCTAGTTCTCTTACTTTACAGATGAGGGGACAAACTTAGTGGAAGTGAGTGATTTGCCCGAGGTCACACAGCTTGCTGATGGCAAGCTGGGAATATACAGGTTTCTTTCCTCCTCGCCCTGCTCTTTCCACTGTAGCACATGGTCTCTCAATACACTATCTGCAACCTTGAAAGATTCCCTAACTATACACTAAAAGTAGCCCTTAATGACAACAATTATAATGAAACTTATACATGAAGATAAGCCTGGCTGTTGATTTAAGGTCTGAAAGGGGTCATGCATACTCTATGACTTGTATTTCTAAGTTTTACATTTATTTATCTTTGTACTGTGTCATGGGGTAAACTGTATAACTATAAATAAACTTGACAGGACTTGACCCTGAACTGGTTGCATAATGAAATGTTTTGGAATTGAAAATCCTGCTGAAAAGTACTATTTATCCTCTGCTGTTTCACAGTAACCAGACATATACATGTAGCAGGTATACTTTTACTGCAGCCATCCCATGGTTTTAGGGCCCCACCATGCTTTAACTTGGTCGCTAAAAGTGAACCCATTTATAGTCATGTATTTCAATATGCTATTGTGAAACCTTTGTCTAGGAATGGATAAGTAAAATATTGACGTTTTTACCTCATTTTTAGGTTGTTTTTATAATTACATAAATAACAGACACTTATTGTAGAAAAAGGAGAAAGTACACAAAATGAACACCACAATCCTGACACACTGAGAAAGCTGCATATGTTGCTGTATTTTATACAAAAATAAATATTTTTTGTGGAAAGCTGTGTCATGCTATACACACAGTTTTGCAGCCTGCTTTCTTTGGAAGTAGATATCTTTTCTCATGAATAAATATTCATCTAACATCATTCTTAATAATTGCATGGTATTTCATTTTAAGGTGTAACCTAGGGTGCTTTCAGTCTCTCACTAAGTATGTTACCATATATGATTTATCTTTTAAAAAGTTGTCAGTATGAATCTACATTCTTCAGTTCTTCCCCTGCTGATATATGTATTATCTCTTGGTCTGCATCTGACACTTGAGCTGTCAGGATACCATAAAAAACTGGGAGGACTAAAAGGTCTCACTCTTAACTACAAAAACGAATGCTGTCCCTTAAGTGTCACTGTACTCAACTCTCTGTCTCTCCCTCTCTGTCCGTGCCTCTGCCTCTTTCTTTCTTTTTCCCTCTTTTCTTCTCATATTTATTCCTTCTTTTGCTTTCTTTTTCTTCTTCTTTTCTTTCTTCTTAAATATATCCCTTCCGCATTATTTCCAAATCGTTTTGAGGTTTTTTTGTTTGTTTCTCCATCATAATTCTTGATTTGGCACCTAGTGTCATTTCCTACTGTGGAATTCTCGCCATGACAATGTTTGTCTGTTGAAGGAACGTGCTTACAAGTTGTTCTCTCTGTTCCATCGGTAAAGTTGAGTTGAGGTTTGAGCACTCGAAACGCCTCTGCTGCAGGCCAAGTAGAAGAGGTTTGTCCTGTGCCACAGCCTCTCAGAGGAGTCTCACTTCTTATCCCCAGCACAAACCTGCTTTCTGCTGATGGAGTTTTTCCTTTATTAAATTCTAATTTAATATCCTTTTGTGATGTACAGCATACTTGCCCTGTTGTGTTTATTGTTGTTGTTTATTTCCCTATGTGAAATGGAATTACAAAACTCTGCCAAGCACTTTCTAGAGCAACAAAGAATTACTTCCCCACCACACATAAACCATTTAAGTGGATAGAAGGTCAAAGTCATACATAAAGCTGTTTATATATTTTTAAAGAAGCTTGTTGATTACCCTTACCTATTCCTTAAATGAATTTTAATCCTCCGCATGTAGCAAAAACCTATTTCTACATTTAGGCATCTCTGAAATGTAGGAACAACATGCCTTTAGTTGGCTAGGTCTGGTTTGGATCAGCTAATACACTTTGCAAAGGGGATTATCTAAATTAAGCTTTGCTTCCTCCCCATGGAATGTCAGGGGTTGTGTCTGGGTGTGTGACTTACCAGCTTTGAGTGTGATGGGGCCTCAGCTGCCAAGTCGGTGAGCTGGCCCTTATGAGGGTCCACCACTTCTTTGGCAAAATAAGGAGGAATATTTTATGGATGGGATTATACTACACAATCATGCTGAGAGGTCCTGCTGATTTACATCCTGACAAATTAAATGCATCACTTGTAGGGTTGAAAAAGGATTTTTGGCCTCATTAGATTCACTTTTTATCCCCTAAATGGCCAAAGGCACAAAGCAAGAATAGGATTAGCAACATTTGCTCTGCTGTTTGTTTTCCTAACAGTCTAGTGGGGGGTGACTCCAAAAAGCTTCCAGTTTGCTTTCTTTAGGAATTTTTTTTCTTTTGTTGGATGCTATCCTAATCTTAAAATGGTTTTGTTTTTTACCTCAAGGAAACAGCATTTGGAAGTAAGAGATCAGTAACTGGCCCATGTAATTGAAATTATCAACTAAGAACCCAAGAAATGGGGAATATTAATATTTACCTTGCACAAAGTGGAACATGTAATTGTCAACTTTTATTAGATTCCTCTGGTATGTTTCCTGTCAAGTCAGCTCAAGACCATAGAAAAGAGAGGTGGATGAGGAAAAATATCCTAATGCAAATCCTTAGAGCTGAACCAAATACATAACTGAATATTTTGGTCTAAAAGTTTGGTAAGCTGATTGGATTTCAAGGCACCTGCCCATCTCTGTCTTAACCCCAACTTTTTCCAAGGTGAGAGCAGAGCCAGACAAAAAATATTCTAGAAGAAATTATTCTGCCTGACCAGGAGGGTATGTAGGAAGAGAAATGAGCATCTTATGTATACAGTGATGTGTACCGGGGCTTTCGTGATTCTTGTGTTGAATATATAGAGTGAAGATTAGGGAAAATTTTGGTAATGCTCATCCAGTGAAGTGAAATTACACATGTGATGGCCAACCAAGATAATTTTTTCAAAAATATCTGCTACCTACCTAATATCAGGCGAACTTCTGTGCCAGGTGTTTTACCTATATCACTGCTAATCCACCAACTAATTTTGCAGAGTATCTATTATTATTTCTATTTTACATAGAAAGAGAAGTTCACAAAGGTCAGGTTTACTTGTCCATGACCAAACAGCTAGTTTATGGCAAAATTAGGTTCAAATCCATAATGATTTCCTATCTTAAATATTGTAAAAATATTTTTTCAACATGATGCAGCCTCAAGACTAATTGATGTGCTGTCAAGTTATCCTCTTAACACAAACAGATGTAAGTTTAAAGAAAGGGGTAGTCCAGTTGTTTTTGGCTTATTCCTATATAGATCATTATTTATTCCTGCTAATACTGGAGTAGGAAATATAAAGTATCTGTTTTACCTTGGGAATTCACTAAACTGATTTGACAAGCCTCATCTATCTTCTAGCTGGAATTTATGGGAAGTTATTAAGTTAATTAATTTTAAGTGATTGAAATGTGTGTACTTTCAAGATACTAAATTATACTTTACAAACAAATTATTGTAATGGCATAATAAAATATTGATTTTAATCCTTAATGTGCTTAAATAAATGAAAAATTAAGTCACAGTCTTTTAAATTAAAGCCATCTTCCATTTGATAAGTTCTTTAAAAAAATACTGAGGTAAAATCCTGATGACTTCTAACATTAGGTTGGCTTAATTATGTTAGTTGTGTATAGTAGGGATCAATAAAAAGCATTTAAATTTACGTTGCTCTGTTCTATACCTTGTAAATGGAATACCTACAGATAGATTGAATAGAACATATTTTCCTCCACTCATGTTTTTTAAAAAATAAATTTAATGGCATATATAATTTTTTAAAATTTCAATTTCATTAATTTTAGGAGTTTAGAGTGTAATAGAATTCAGAATTAAACTGAAAATCTAAGGGCAATCTTAATTTTTCCCTTTCCCTGATTTCTTGCAACTCACAGTGACTGTTGATGCTGTCAGTCCCATCTCCTAAATACTATTTTCATCTATCTTCTTCATTTTATTGCCACTGAGTATGTCTTAGGTCCAATTCCCATTAATTTTTGTCTCGGTCATTGCCGTGACCTCTGTGCTCTAAGCATTACGTCTCTCAAATGATCATCCAGGGCTCTGCCAGTCTTTGTTCTGAAATGCAAGTCAGATTATTTTTCACTCTTTTTTAGGTCCCCAGCACTAATTCAGCCCAACTTTTGAATCTCTAGGTAGCATCTAACTAATCCCCTAATGATTCTCTGTAACTAACTGAAGAGAGTTCAAGTTTTTTAGCATTGAACACAGTCCATGATCATTATTATCCTAAGCTTGGAGCCTTACTTATACAAATCTTCTTATATTTTAGAAAGTATGGGCTGATAGCTAAAAAACATGAACTCTGAAGCCAACCTCCATGGTTTAATTTTTCCTTTTTATCTATTATACCCAACTCTGCCACACATTATTTCTGTGACTTTAGGCCAGTTACTTAAACTCACTGTACTTTGGTTTCCTAATTTCTAACCCTGGGATGATGATAATAATAGTGCATGGAGTTGATGTGAGGATTAATTGAGTTAATGCATATAAAGCACTGAGAACGGTGCCTGACACACGTAACAAGTGTTTAATCATGCTAGTTGTTAGTACCACACTGAGATCTTGATGTTATTTCATCTGATGTTTGACTTGTCTGAAATGCTCTGTAGTTCCTTTATTCAACTCACAAACTCCTGTTCACCCTTCAAAACTCAGTGCAGACGCTAACCTCTCTAAGAACCCTTCTCTGACTCTACCCAATAGATTTGGTCACTACAACTTACATGATAACACTGTACATTGTTTTTCCCCATTATTTCACTTAGCCCATCATACTGTGTGTGTGTGTGTGTGTGTGTGTGTGTGTGTGTGTGTGTGTGTATCTCGACTATTGGGTTGTGACCCTCTGGAACACAGAGATTAAGTTTTATTTATCTTTGTCTTCATGATCCCAGGCACAATTCTCTACACATTGTATATATAGTATTAAGTGCTTTTTGAACGTTGAATGAAAGATGAACTGGCAAATGTCCCAGTAGTTCTGTCCCAACAAATGTCATTTATCTCTGTACACACACACATGTGCACATACACACACACACACACACACACACACACACACAAACTAAAAAATATTTTTAATGGAAAATGCGAACCACCTAGTTTACATTAAGTATTGTAAATATATTAATTGTTCTTAACATAAATAAAATAGAGATGGTGTTTACACTGCTACTCTGCATCCTCAAAAGCCCACCGCATGGCTCCCAAGGT
Source organism: Paguma larvata (assembly GCA_030068075.1). Lineage (NCBI taxonomy): Eukaryota > Metazoa > Chordata > Mammalia > Carnivora > Viverridae > Paguma > Paguma larvata. The sequence continues at coordinate 50,395,633 of CM057838.1, read as the reverse complement.
TATCAGTCCGCATTTTGAGGTTCACTATTTCAGCACAAGTTTTAAATTTCTAGATAACATCTTCCCAGACCGTTCTAGACTCATGACTTTTTAACACATCTCTGATTAATACGAAAGTAACATAAAAAACTTGATCTAAACATTAAATTATATATAAAAGTATACAATTGAAGGCCAAGTCTCCCTAATTCCATTCTCCTCCACCATTACCACCTCCTGCAGAGAATCATTATTAACAGATTAAGTTGGGGGCTTATTCTTCCAGACTTTTAATATGAATATACCAAGATATACATGTGTGAATATTTATTGTGTGTTTACATAGACACACACACATATCCAATCACACACATGCATAAATACATACTGAAATGATGAATGATTATGTGTATAGATTATAACTGCTTTTAAAATGCTGGGTTTATTTCTACTTTATAAAAAAAATTTGTCATGGATATGTTACACATGTCACTATATACACATCTCTCTCTTTCCTAGGTATAGATACACTATAGTTTACAATTCATTAGAATTTTTATGTGATTATTTAAAATTTTCATACATATTGACAAAATATCTCCAAATTTCATATTCTCCCCAAGTGTGCATGGGCTTTCTAATTTCCCCAAACCTTGCTAACCACTTTATTAATCTTTTCTACTTGAAAAGTTAGGTTGTACATATTTTCATGTTTGTTGACTGCTTGCATTTCTTCTTCTCTGAGGAACTTATTCATGTGTGTTTCCCCTTTTTCTATTACATTTTTTATCTTTGTTTGATTAATTCACATAAGCCCTTCAATGGATATTAAAACTTTGTCATATATGTTGCAAATATGTGTTTCTGTAGCTCGTCACTAATTCTGTAATCTTTTTTGTTGAAGTATTACATTTTTATGTTTTAAAGTGTATCCATTTTGTGTTTATCTTGTTTTCTGACTTCCACACATATTTAGTTTATTTTTATTTACTCCAGATTAAAAAAAAACTGCCAATATTTACTTATAGTAATCTATGATTCTGCTCCACATTTGGATTACAAAAACATTTGGCATTATATTTTAAGAGAAAATGTGCTATGTTCAAGTTAAAAATTTAAAGTATAAATTTAACCTGCACTTACTATACCCTTGTTTAGAAGGGGGAAAAATTGATCTTTAAAACCCATATTTGCAACACATGTTGACACCTTAGATATTAAAAACAATTAAAAAAATAAAAACAACTGTAAGCAGTTTCAGACAGATAAAAATGAGAAGGTTTCTATATTTTCAACATCTTCCTCCTTGTTTAATGGCTGTCTTTACATACATTGAGCTTAGGCAACTGTCACCGCTGTGAATTCATTGGCTGCTATGTTAAGAACTCTATTGTGGGAAACAATTTGAAAGGGAGAGCTTTTTCTGTGAAAGTTTCAAGATGTGTTCAATGATCTGAAATATTTCCAATAAGATATGTTGGAGGAGGCCAAGTGTAGAAATGGAAAGAAGTCAACCAAAATCTTCAAATAAGGTTTTGTATATACTCAATTAGAACCTTTTACTGAAGTTCAAGACCTAGATTATTTTGTTTATTTTATTCTTCATTAAAGTGCACCTCTGCTTCAAACTAGAAGTTAAGTGCCAAAATTTTATGCATGTCTCTTCTCAAAGTGTTTCCAGAAAGATGGGAAACAGGAAGTAGTGAAAATCCTGTGCGAAACTCTGTCTTAAGATTTCTAGCTCTATTTGTATAGATTTAGGTACACAGTTTCATAAATTGCTGTTCCATGGAACATTAATCCTAAAAGATGTGTCATGATAAAAAACTGTTTATTTAATCTAGGCTTCCACAAAACTTGATGGAGGGGTTCTTAACAAGGGAACACATGATAAAAATATGCTGAATGCACTATAGAAAACAGTGTGCTGGAGTGTAGACTCAGCATCCACGTTTTGGATTATGCATTAAGTGTAAAATAAACTTGCTGCCCCGGGCCATCATCAGGGAGAATTATAATTACTTTGTCTACTTAATTTTAAGACACTAGGGCTGTAATGTTGCCCTTCACATCAACCTTCATTTATACAGGTCTCTATGTCTAGCTGAAGTGACCTCTCACAGCTGATATGGATAGGGAAAATGTAAGAGAACCAATAACAGTCTTCAGAACAAAATGGGATAAAATTAAATTTAGTGACAAAAGGATTAAGGCAGAGCGATGTTTAAGAAAATTTCAGTTCAGATTAAAAAAAAAAAAACTGGCTTCACAAAGAAACTTTGTTTTTATAAATGTAAACATTGATAGGTTGAAATACTGTGAAAGACAAGCTCCCAGAATAACCAGATGGAGCCAAGGAGATGTTAAAGTGATGCCTTAATTCCTGATAAGATATAAATGGATGGAAGAAGTAGGTATATTAGATATATTTGGTTAAACTAAATCCAAAAGGAGCGACTCTCATGCTGGTGTTCATAGCGCTGGGATGTTATGAGCACATTTCTAGTCTGACAAGTTAGAAGTTGTGGCTTTTTATCTTGGTTCCGACACAACAGGAGGATAATTTTTGGATAAGATAATTAATTAGTACTAACTGGGACTTGTAATAGCTACTCAGTCTGTATCAATATATTGCTTTAAGTATCAAAGGAGATAAAGACTTTAAGTGCTACCCAATTATAATGGTATATTACAACAATGTGATTAATAAACAGAGATGGCATGTGAATTTTTCTGGCAAGAAAGTTTTGGATTCAAAGCAGTTTGGAATAATGAGAAGAAGGGCTGGCTTCCCGAGTAAATAACTAATGGATGAGAAGTATCAAAGGAAAGAGAATAGTTTTTTTTGGAAGCCAAATATGCAGAGAATATGGAAGTAAGGGATGAGCAGTGTCAGAGAAAACAGAAGGGCCAGTACTTAATAACTGTTAATCAGTATTAAGTATTATACTTATTATACTTATTCATATTATAACTTACTTTATAATATATATTTAATATTATACTTATTAATACTTAATAAGTATTAAGTATTATACTTAATAAAGTTAATAATTACTACAGTGTAAAATTTACTAAAGGAACTGGAAGAGAAAGAAAATGACTGGAAGAGATAGTTAACGGGTAAGACCTGCCACTTGGGAAACAGTGTGACATGTTTCCAGTTTGCCTGTAGTTCTCATGCATATTTTTTTTCATTTCACATATTCCATTCCAAATCCCATGAGGTGTCTGTGATGCAGAGCAGGGTTCCTACTTCTGTGATTAGTTCCATCTTTATTTTGCATAAATATCTATTTTAAGATGACAGGCTAAGTCGATTTCTTGTGATACCTAGTAGTCATGGTGCAGTAAAGGTTGTTCAGTGAATTATGAAAATTAAAGGTTTTTTTCAACATGTTAAGTGCATATTCTTTTTACTCAGGGAATTCAGGCCTTTTTTTCCATAAGCCAGTGCCCAGAATTGTTTTCTTTGGCATCAGGCATTCTTTGATCAACTTTAAATTCTCAGCTTCTTCCAAATTATACTGAGAAACAAAACAAGTAAACAAACAAAATTCTTTTATTGACATCTCAGATAGTAACCATCTTTAAGTATATATTCTCTTGAATAGGCAGTACATCAAAAGAAGTAGAAAAACATTGAGACATTGGTGTAAAAATCTCCCCACCCAAAATAACACTATGTCTGACACAGAAGTTTCTTAGAGCTGCTGTTGTCTTATTTGATGTATCCTCTCTAAAAATAAATCCCTAGAATAGGAATGACATCATTTTATATTTTACATCGTGCTGAGAACACTATTGGCATTTAGCAAGTAATAAATACAAGTTAAGACTATATGATATTTTCTTAAACCAGAATGTTACCTACCGATTAGGAAAACTGAAAGGTCACTCTGTTTTTAGGAACAAAATGCTAATTCCGACTACATCATCCAAATTTTTATCTTATTATCATTTTATTTTTATTTTTTTAATTTAATGTTTATTTTTGAGAGAGAGAGAGAGAGAAAGAGAGTGAAGGAAGGGCTAAGAGAGAAGGAGACACAGAATCTGAAGCAGGTTCTAGGCTCTGAGCTGTCAGCACAGAGCCCAACACAGGGCTTGAACTCACAAACTGCCAAATCATGACCTGAGCTGAAGTTGGACACTTAACCACCTGAGCCACCCAGGTGCCCCTACATTATTATCATTTTAACAGCCAATTCTAAGTTTTCTCAGCAGTATACTGTAACTCTTGTGAATTTAAAAGATATATATATATATATATATATATGTATATAAGTTAACTGATTTTATAATAAGGGCATCTTGTACCTGACCATTACCCCTAGGAGGATAAATAAAAATAATTAAAAAGTAAACTGAAAACAAGCATAGAAGCTTTTCTTATCTTGCACAATCACAGAGCTTCCTTGAATAGGTCTCAGTGGAAATTTTCACATGTGAATCTGGACACGGTACCCAAGGTGTCGAAAATTAGTACGGTGATATGAATAGAAGCATCCCACTATTTTTCAGGCTTGGTACAATAGGCAACTTGCCTGTCATATTCTGAGGCACATTTTCTTGGAGGACAGGTTTGTCGGCAATGATCCAGAATGCCCAAGAGCAGTTCTCTCCACACTTCTTAATCTGTGTAAAGGCCAATCAGATATTTCAGCTTGTCCCCCAGAACATCAAGTAGGAAAATTTGGCTCTTCTAACAGGCCCTATTTTATTTGTTAAGTATTACATGTAAAACATTCCCTGGAGTCCCCTTTTTGAAAGCTTATAGGAATGATTCAGTGCTATATTTCTCCAAGGTAAATTAAGTGCCCAGGCTAGTGCGTTACATTTGAATAACACCTTGTAAACGAAGGGCTGGTTGAACCTTCTGAAAATGGCATTGAGAAAGAATAAGGGTTTCCTCTGAGGAATCTTAGTATATTATACACTCTATAAAATGTAAATACTTTTTATTTACAGTTGGTTGCTAGGATCCAAGAGCGCTTCTGCATTTCCTATTATTTTTAATGTGCAATATGCAAGGGGAGTATCTTTTGAAGAGTTCTGAGAGAAGGAAATTTCTCAGTTGAAGATTACATCACCCTGAGCAAAATTCCAAGTCTTTTTGTAAAACCATGACACCAGCCTGTGGTCTTCCTTTTCAGAACCCTTTATGCAGTGATTTGCGAACTTGTGGTGTTTTTAGGCCTCATTCTGAAACTTAGGTTGAGAGACAAAATAAGCTGTGGTTATGATACAGGACCCAGCATCAAAAATCCCAAGAAATCCAATTCACTTGATTTTATATAGCTTACTTTCTGGTCCTGTGGTTTCTGCATCAATATACTATTACCTAGCCGCTGCAACAGAACTATTGTGAAATTTAATCACTGTTACTATTTGGAGAATCCTAGATGAATGCAAAGTAAATAAAGAAAATAGTTTCTATATTTTGTTCAAATTTTTTCCTGAACTGTTCTATCAGTTTCTTATTGGAGAAAACTTATTGGAGAGCCCAACACAGGGCTTGAACTCACAAACTGCAAGATCATGACCTGAGCTGAAGTTGGACACTTAACCAACTGAGCCACCCAGGTGCCCCTACATTATTATCATTTTAACAGCCAAATGCGAAAAGCCTGCCAAAACCTTGAAACCTATTTTCTTGATGAAAGTTAAACTGTAACTTTTACAGACTGTGATTGTTTGGCTCTAAGTCAGCTACCTTGGATATGAGATATACCCCAGGAAGTAAATTATATTTGGGAATCAAACGTTTGACATGACACATATATATATATCATATATATATATACACATGTGTGTATCCTAATTTAATATATGCATTAAATATTTATTTTATATATGCATCTATCACTTATAAAATATTTCCACTGTGACTAACTAAAATTTCTAACTTTAAATAAACTCAAGAACTAGTTGAATCACATTTTTGTATAGCACTTTTAAAATATTCTTATCTTTATTTCCTTGTAGTTTATTAGAGCATAAAATCTTAGAAATGGAGGGAAAGCATAAGGAAGAGTTGGACACCTTAAAAGAAGAGAGAGAGAATCTTCAAGTCTTGGTTACTCGTCAAACATATATTATCCAGGAACTGGAAAAACAATTGAACAGAGCCACCAACAATAACAGTGTCCTTCAAAAGCAGCAGCTGGAGCTGATGGACACTGTACATAACCTCGTCAGCCTTTGCACTAAAGAAGGTGGTAAGAATTTCTTTAGTTTGATATAGTAGATACTTGATTTAACATGGAGCAAGTAAATATTCAATATAACTTTCTTTGTTGTATTGATGGCAACATAAAAGTAAAGCATTTTACTTTTAAGTAAATAATTAATAAGAAGAAGAACATTATTCTTAGGAGCATTTTATGAAATTTGCACTTACAATTTTCTCATTTTTTAACTTCGGAGAATGTAGTCATAAGCTCGAATTTGTGAATTCATAGTATCTTTCTAAAAGAACTTGCTAGTTTCTTCTTTCTTGCTTGTTCTTAGATAAAATCTGTGATACCGTTATGGATAAATATTCGATATCATGGTATTAGACATCTAAATATAGAGGGAAGAAATTAGCCAATATTAAAGATTAATTCAGAGTCCTGGGGAGAGTTTCAGGAAGATTCCCACACTAAAACTAATGTTAATTATTTCTTTTGTAGAGGGAGAGAAAGAGGAGTTGCCTGCAGGTAAAAGGAGATATAGAAGTTATCAATAACTAATTGGAAGGAGAAAGAATCTTTATTTTTAAAAGCTTTTATTAAGGTCACTTATGTTTAGTTCTGTGTGGAGAAGACCTAACCAGGGCATCCAGGCATATTTATTCTGGGATGTCTTTGTGACAGTGGAAATGCAGTTTTTTTTTTTTTTAATTCCAGTATAGTTAACATCTATTGTTATATTAGTTTCAGGTGTTGGAAATATAAATTTTTAATATGATTGGAATATCTGGAGCCATTTCACCATTGAAAATATTTAGGCCTATGTCTCTTTAGAAGATACTTCTCCATCTGCCCATCCCCACACAGCAATTACTGAATGAATGCCTCTGTGTGCGCTGTCCACTTTAAGCAGATCCTCTCCCTAGCCTCAGGAGGGTTCTTCAAAGTTTGGAGCTTAAAGTCATCTTCTGTAGTGCTGCTCACTAATCAGCCTTTCTCTGAGTGAAGATGCAAAGAATCGTAAATAGTGATGAGTGAAAGAGACCACTTCCATCTGCAAGCTATGGTTGTCACTAAGCTGTGGCTTATGTGACCATTCACGTGGTAGCTCAGTGTGCATATGCAATATACGGACTCCTTTAATTTAACAGTGAACTTGAGTTATATGAAAAATTAGCTCAATTCCATGCTTTCATGTGTAGATATGAATATAGATGATAATTCCATCTGAAGTGATCTTGTTTTAAAGACATTTCACATTTCTCTATTACACTCCATTACCTTGAGTTGTATCTCCTTTAGATAGTCTAAACAAGTCCTTCATATACTTTTAAAGGATATATTTAAACAGTAAGTTCCCAGAACTCCATTTGGGTGTGCTCAGAAATGTGATTGGGAAGGAAAAAGCCTGCTAATCAGTCAGCGCCTGCCAAAACCTTGAGTTAGAGTCCACTGGAAGAAAGCATGGTATGATTTTGCCAGAGAATTTTAATAGAGCTCATGAGTATTTAGAAATTAAGTATTAATATGAGACATATCTATTCTCATATTGAACTGAATACATTAGGAAGGACATTGAAAACATATTTTTCTTATCATCCTGAGACTTAAAGCACATGGAGTTGAGTATTTTTTTTTTTCATGATGTTCAGAATATCAAGTCCTGGTGATTCTCACAAGGCTCATATGTCTGCCTACTTATCATAATTTCACTTATTTTCTGAGTATTTTTCTAATAAATATGTCTTTAAACTTTTAGAGGCACGGGTGGGAGTGACTACAAAAGTAAAATTTCTGGCTAGGTTTGGAGTTTGGGTGCAACATCAGGCAACCAAACATGATTTCAAGAAACATTTATTGAACAATTATGATCCTAAGAGATGCTGCCCATCACATCCACTCAGGGTAGAAGAAAAGTAACTATATCTCTTTTGTCATGTAGCACATCTAAAACAAATAAAAATAATAGAGACAAATTATCTAATACTTCTCTTGATATTTATTTTCTTTTTAATGAAACAATCCTAAAATAAATTCCAATTTAATCATAGAACTGGTGATCCTCATGTAAGTCTATTGCCCCATTTTCCAATGAGTTCTGTGCTCTTATAAGCATTGGTTTTATTTGCTTCTTGCCAGTCTTTGTTTTCTTTAATTCTGTAGGTAAGTATTCTAAATAAATATTTGATCATTTAAGGACCATAGATGACAGAAAAAATGGAAATGCCTCTTATTAAAGTATCCATCAAGAATTTAATTCTCTGCATATTTTCATTTTCACTGGTGCTTTAGTCTTCAGTTATGATGAATATAAAATTTTAAATGACTCATATCATACTAGAATGAATATCAGTCACTAAAATGAACTTTTATTTCATTCTAATTCTAAAACATTTAAGTAAACCCTTTCCCAACTTTTGTGAAAGGCAAATATCACCTACAACTTATTTATCAAATGGATTTATTATTTATCAAAGGATTATATGCAGTATTGATCAAAGGATTGTATGCAAATATTCTACTTTTAAATTTAAATACATACACCTATGTCTAAATCAATATATCACAATAAATGCATCAGTTTTTTAAAATATATACTTTAAAAACTCTAAGAGCAGTCTTCTGAAAGCTTTTCCAAAATCTTCGTGAGGTGTGTTAATGATACAAAAGCCAAAATGTTTAATTGACTTTAAGGGTCCTGTTTCAGTCACTTATGGAGATGGCCTGAATGTATCACTACAAAGTAAGAGAAGAAATTTTTAGTTCATTTTCTCTGTCATCAGCAACTAATTTAACCTTTATAAGGTGTTTCATCATTTTATAAAGTCAGGATAACTGTGTGTACTTCTCAGTGATAGGGAATGGATAAATTAGGTACTGCATGTAAAGGCAAACATCACATGACATAATTGACTCATTAAACTTTAGTTCTTTCTTTCTCTTCCAAGTAACAAGATTCAGTAAACACAAATTTATTAAGTCTTATCTATAAGCAAAATTTCTTTCATGGAAAATGTCTGAATACAGTGCTCAAGAGTTAAGAATCATCCAGTTTCTTTTAGCTTTTGTTTTCTTATCTAAAATGGGATCATAATGCATACCCGATGAGTTTATAGTAAATTAAAAGATGTTTTTATAAAACATATAACATCAGTGCCCATTCATAGTAAATGCTGAAAAAAATTAGTTAGTTTTATTTTTATGCCTTCTAAAGTGCTTAAAACTCACTAAAGTTACATGATAAAAAACATTCTTAGGAAGTGCTGGCTGGAAATTTATCCCCTCCCCTAACATGTATTCAGCTCAGGAATTGTAAACCCCATCTTTGCACATAAGGATTATTTTTGTTTAGTTTCACAGAACTTTTCGTACTAAAATATCTAATGTCATAAGATGCATTTAAACTAAGTACAAGTTTTGGTAAACACGTCTTCTGAAATAATTCACCAATCTGTCTTCTTCTTGTTCCAAACAGGCAATAGTGGTGTTTTAGGCAAAAAAAATCGTTTCTAACTGAATTGCATCCATTTTGTAAGTCTCTTGGGTAAAATATTTATTTTTGTCTTACCTTTGTCTGCAGACATTTGGTCACATTTATTCTTAGAAACATTACCCACTAAAAAAATATTGCCCTCAATGTTATCATAGCGCCAAAACTTAGCTGATTGCTTCATGTTTTTGGCAATTCACAGTTATTGCTGGAATTAAATAGTTTACATTGATAATGGCATGGAAACAAGGCTTTGCATTCTTTTGGGATAGTCAGAGGCCGTGATTGTTAGAAAGTCACCAGTCATATTTGTGTTCAGAGGCGATTAAACTGCATCACATACATTGAGTACACACAAGGCAAACATCATATTATGTGATCAAGAATTTAATTAGTAACAGCACACTAAAAAAGTAAGAGAAAGTAAAAAATGAAAATAGTATTTAGCCTCTACCCTCCACCGTGGGCTGGTTGTCTTACTGTCTAAATCAGCTTGGAGCATACTCCTGCTATACCAAGGTACAATTAATAAATTTATCCATCCATTCAAAAATAGTTATACAGAAACTGTTCTATTTCATATTCCCTTCAAGGGATAAGAATATTCATCCCATACATTTTTACTTAACGAATAGTTTTTGAGCTCTTGTTATATAGCAGATGAGGTTGAGACCACTGAGGGTAGAGAGAAAAGATGTAATTCATTCTGTAGCTTCAAGGAAACTAGAGTTTGGTGAACAAAAAGACACATAAACACACAATGATATTTCATAAATGTTTGCGAAAGGTGAGCCAACGTGCCAGGATGCTAGTGAAATACACAAGAAAAATATTAAAGTCATGACAGAGACAGGCTGCGGGTAGAATACAGCATCTACGGTCTTCTTAAGGATGTTGTTGAGTCCTTAAAATGATTCAGGCACTGTTTAAGTTGTATGTGTGTTAACTTAGTCCCCACAATAACAGTATTAAGTAACTACTATGGTTCATCACATTTTATAAATTCTATAGAGAACTTGAGTAATTTGCCCAAGGCTACACATATCTGGAAAATATTGATCCGTGATCAAAACATAGGCAAGATGGCTCTAACGGGAAGATAATGGCTAAGTCTACAAAATAAAGAAAGCAGAGGATATTCCAGACAGCTCAAGGAACATGTATATTTGTCAAGAGTCATGGCAGAGAGTGGGATATACCTAAATGCATAGCCTAAATCTCAGAATCAAAGCCAGGAGAACAGTGAAATGTGGAGTTAGAGAGATAAACTGAGGGAGATCAAGGAAGCTGTATTTTTTTTTCTCTGAAAGCAAAAGGAGGTCATGCCAGTATATGAGTACAATGTTGATATTGCATTTTAGAAAAAAAATTACCCCAGTCACAATGTAAGAAGAATGAATTGGAAACTTGGTAAGCTTGGAAGCAAAAGGACCAGATAGATGTGTTTGCCATTTTTAAAATATTAGCAAATATTTGGAGAGTAAAAGTCAACCTTCTGAGCCTTTTGCATATAATAACTCATTCAGTCTGATAACAACTCTTTAAGCTAGGTGCCCTTATTAGCTTTATATGATAGATAAGGAAACTAAACAGAGAGGTAAATAATTTCCAAATATCACAGGGCTAGCAAGTGAGCAAGCTCAGATTTGAACCCAGAGTCTGATTCTTGAGTCTGTACATTATCTAGTGTACTATGATGGGGAGGAAGAGAGAGTCGATAGTGATTTTCATCTGATTCTCAAAAGGATCTCCTAGGAGAGAAATAATGAGGTCAGATTCAAAGGGGGAAAATGGAAAGGCAGATGGAGGGGAAATTTGTGAACAAAGGGAATCAGAATCAATAAGAAATAACGACCTATTAGAGATGAGTCAAATATAACTTCTAATTTCTGGTTTGAGTAACTGAGCGGATGTGATGACATTCCTTAAAATCAGCAACATGTAAAGAGAAACAGGTGTAAAGGGAAAATATAATGAGTTTAGTTTGGGGCATATTGACTGAAGTGACTATCGGAAAATTAGAAGCTGGACGTCAGAGAAATAGGGATATGGAACTCAGGAGTGAAATCTGGATGACCGCATAGACTGCTGTGTCCTCAGAGGAGACAACATGGTAAATCCATGCAGCAAATGAAATCATTAAAAGTGCATACAGAGCAATGACCAACCATTTGGGGGGTTGTAGATCTACTAGAGAATATGATAAAAACTAGCCTACTTTTCTTCTCGCTTAGTGCAAACACTCAAGCACAAGCTTATGTGCTATTGCAGAGAATTTACAGGGTAAGATTATGAACCCATTTTAAAGTCATAAGAATGTAAAATCAAAGAGAGAAAATTGAGAGTTCTTTAAGAGATGGCCAAAAAGAGACCAAAAAGAAAACAGAAACTGGAGGTGGGGAGGGAACCAGTAGTGAGTACTGTTACGGCAGAGAGACAAGACTGCTATGAAATGTCTTATCTTAATGGCAAATAAGCAGAAAGACAAAAAACAAGCAGCTAAGAAGTGAACTTAAACTGGGATGTGACTTCCTATAGGGAGAGTTTGGTTGCATATATGGCTCAATTGCATTGGCAAGAGCCTGGGAAGCCTGGGTGTCTGACTCTTGACCTAGGCTGAGGTCACCATCTCATGGTTTGTGAGCTCAAGCCCCACATTGGATTCTGCACTGACAGTGCCTGCTTGGAATTCTCTCTCTCCTCTCCTTCCCCTCTCTTTCTCTCTTTTTCTCTCTCAAATAAATAAATACACTTTTAAAGCAATAAATTAAAATGAGCAAGAAGAAGTGAAAGCAAAAAAAATATTTTCTGCCCACATCCAGCAGACTGGCCTGTGAAAGGACAGAGAGCAGTGTATGTTGGGTGTACACAGCATAGAGAGGAGTAGAAGAAACTTAAATACTGAGAGATGTGCGCACGCTTGTATATTTAGGTCCGTAATATAAAGTTCAAATTTCAAATTATAAGGAGCTTCTCATGCAGTTCATTTAAAAAAAAAACAAAAACAAAAACAAAAAACTTCTTTCACATCATCGAAAAACGTAATGACGGATACTGTAAATTTTTAAGTGATCAAAATTATTTGGTTTAAAATGTCTTTCCCAGAGGCTGACTGCCGTGGTATGGAACTTCTGATCATTATTTTCAGTCCTCTGGCCTTCTGAAAAGGGGAAATGAGGCATTTATTTCTTTCCCAGTGCTGAGGAGACATTTGGTTCTGTTCTCAGAATAATTCTACCATCTGAAAGGAATTTACCTCCCGTGCAGTGTCTATTGAGTTTGTGAAGTAAATCATTCAGTCAAGGGATGAGATAGTTTGAACTCCTGCAAGTCCCTTGAGTTAAGAATGATTCTAAAAACATCACAAGCAATGGGAGGAAATTAAAACTTTTTGAATGTCACTTATATAAACATTGATAAAAATAGAATATATCATTTTCATTGACTCAGTAAAATATTTGGGTTTTCGTTGACTACTTGTAATGCACAATTTAACATTAGGTAGAAAGAGAAAGAAAAATACAGGAAGTCATCTGCTGAACACCACAGTGAGCACTTGTTCCCATTTAATGAGGGAAGTGCTTTATCTTGACAGAAAATTATATGTCAAACATTTACAATTTCCTTAAAATGAACCACACTTTCTAGCACTTCCTTTCATAAAACCCAATGGCTTTAAGGGGAAAGTGACTGTTTATTTTTGGAAATGGTATATTTCTCCTTTTTGATGGAGCATGTTATCTGCCTTTTGAAAAGTTGAATTTCTGTGGAAAAAAAAAAGTGCGTGAATAGCAGATAGCCAAACTCATGATAACAAAATAAAAAATAGTACAGCCTTTGACCTCTCCCATGAATCATTTCAAAACCACAACTTTGGGGGATATTTGAAATTTTGTGGTTAATTCTCTTTTGGAAGTAGAGTTTTAGCTTCAGAAACTGAACTATCACACATACACTGCGCGCAGAAAAGTGATGCCTTGATGTTCCAACATTTCTACTTGGGCAAACTCCATTTCTTCTTTTCTTCTGCGTTTGTGGTCTGGTTGATTAAAGCAAGAAAACACAAAATATTTTTTAGGTTTATTTATTTTGAGAGAGAGAGAGAGGGAGAGAGAGTAAGAGTGCATGCATGTGCACAATCAGGAGAGGGACAGAGAGAGAGAATCCCAAGTAGGCTCTGCTCTGTCAGTGCAGAGCCCGATGTGGGGTTCAAAGTCACAACCGGGAGAGCATGACCTGAGCTGAAATCAAAAGTCAGATGCTTAACTGTCTGAGCAACCTAGACGCCCCTAAGCACAAAATCCTTTTAATAGAATTCCAACTAAGTCATTTCCTAGACTCATCCACACTCAAGTTGAACTAAACAGCTATTTCCTAAGTCTAGGGGCATAATAGAGCAATGGTTACTTACAGATAAGCTATGGTACTTTACACTGAGTCCAAATGACACGTTTAATTACCTGAAGAGAAAGAAAAAAACACATTTTATTAACATCATTCAGTACATATGCATCACATCAACCATACAGTGAAACTCTCATGAAACGTCTTCTGCTTTAAGAAGAAAGAAAGATGAAATAATACCTGAGAAATGCTGCAACTACACAGTTAGGCTTACATACATATAAATGAAATAATACTGAAGTTTAGCATTTAAAGAACTTTTAATATATTGATAAAAACATTTTTAGTTTCCTACTGGATCTTCATTTATTTTCAACTAAAGAATATCAACATCATAATTAAGAACACTGGAATCTCATCTTAACTACTGGCTTACTACATGTTCACATTCTGAGTGGTACCATCTCCTATAAGGAATCACATTAACAAGTGACCTACTAAGAACCATGTGTCTTTTTAATGAATTTGTGATAAATTTAATAAATTAAATGAAATACCAATTAAGCCAAACCTCTTTTTTAAATATTTATTTATTTATTTATTTTGAGAGACAGAAAGAGAGAGAATATGAGTGGGGGAAGAGCAGAGAGAGAGAGGAGAGAGGGAGAGAGAGAATCCCAAGCAGAATCCTCGCAGACAGCACAGAGCTTAACCCGGGGCTTGATCTCATGACCCTGAGATCATGACCTGAGCCAAAATCAAGAGTTGGACGTTTAACCAACTGAGCCACCCAGGTGCTCCAAGCCAAACCTCTTTTAATGTATGTGTTTTATTGTGTCTTTTCATATACTCATAATTATTTTAAGTCGTAAACATTCTGTTTTCATAGCAAGCGTGAGTTCCTTTAGACTAGTGCATTTGAACTTTGGGTTTAATTTTAAGTGGAAATTTGGTTCTAAAGGAAGTGTGTCCAATTGTTTGGCCTCATATACACACTTACAAATGCACAAACTGAATCCCAACCATAATTAATCCTCCAGGTCGTCTCTCTAGAGTTAGGATTTAGTCTGAGATGGTTACATAACCAGTGTCTTGGAGCCAGTATGACATATGACACTTAGAGGGCATGGCATGGTAGTCTAGAAGGAATAGGAATCAATGCATCTGAGTTCTAGCCCCAGCTTTGCTGCCAGGTTGCTTAACATAAAAGTACCACACACCTTAGTGTTTGATGCCCTAGACAAATCCACACATTTTATGACTCATATCAATCATTCCATTTCTTCTCTTGGTTTTATATCTCAAATCTGATGACAAGGGAAATCCTAAGTTGAGAATACAACCTTATCATGGCAATCGAGTATTATTCTTCAAGTATATTTTACCATAAGAGTAAGAATCAAAGTGACATACCTATGGTGACAGTCAGCCTTTATTTATTTAAAACTTAAAGTGAAGTATTTTGGTGTTGTATTCTAGGGGGACTGTCAGTTTTCAAAAGCATCTGGCAACTGCTTTCTATTTTACAGCATTGCCCAAGGACTTTCATTCCATTTTTAATGACTTTTGCTGAAATCAATTATTTGTCTACTTAAAACAAAACACAAAAGATGCCCTTTAACTTTTCCCACATGCATGAGAAATCTTTTGTTCAAAACCGATGTATTCCAGTCAGGCCAAAAACATTACATGGGAAATTAACACACATGAAACACCTGACATATTTTTGTTAATGAAATGACCTTCTGAACAAATGGCAAGGGTCATGTAGCACTTACAACTGCCCATCAGGGTGCCCAAAAGGATAACACAGAAATAAATTTTGTGAAAAATGAGTATTGCTTGTTTAAACAAAGGTTATGTGTAAATCCATTTTCAACGTTCAATTCTTTTTTTTTCTCATTCTTTGCTATGTTAAGTGTAATATGCATTAAATATGCATTCATATATATATGAATATATGTATATATATATATACACATGAGTCATTTCACATTAGAAGAGCATTGGAAATTTTATTTAAATACACTAATCATCCTAAAGTAGAAATATGTAGGATTAACTTAATGTTTAATTATTTCACACTAAAAAATACTATAAAATTAGCAATTTATCTATGGTATAGGGTGGTTTGCATGTCCAAGTAGATTTAACAGTTTATGCACCTTATGCATACATCTTAATATTATTAAAAATGTATATGCCTACAATTATACATATGGGTAATATATTCTTCGGATAATTAAAGTGTATCTTTTTAAGTACTAAGATGTTAAGAAAATTAAAAAGTATTGTGATAGTAAATTTTCTGCATTGTTCACATCTCCTTTTTCATAAAAGATTGAATAAAACTAAAGCTTTTATTAATAATTTAATTCATTATTAGCAGCAGCAGCATGACTTAATTTGCATCATAATACCACAATGCCATTGAAAAAGTATATAATTTGTCCCTCGTATACTGCCCAAACTGTTCCCATTTCTTATTTTTGCCTACCTTTAAGATTACTATCTCTTCCTCCTACACACAAAAAACCTTTTGATTATCGCTTTTGTGGTGATCATTGTCTTCATGCCTGATTCTAGAAGATGAACACAAACACACTCCCACACAAATACCCACACATAAGCTTACTCTCCCTTTCCCTACCAGCACTATTTTATCACTTCAGCAAATAGTCCAGAGGCTGGGAGATCAAGAAATTAGGCTTGTGAGAATAATATCTAAAACTAATAGGGGTAAATTTTGGTCAGCACGATTTTTAGGATATAGATATTATGAAATCCAACATAACTGTTCAGGCAACTCTTATTTCCTAA
Organism: Paguma larvata; assembly: GCA_030068075.1. Lineage (NCBI taxonomy): Eukaryota > Metazoa > Chordata > Mammalia > Carnivora > Viverridae > Paguma > Paguma larvata. The sequence goes on along the minus strand of CM057838.1, from coordinate 50,378,824 downwards.
TCCTCTGTTAGCTTCTGAATTTGTGGGGCACCAGTGCTCCACATTTCTACTGAGAGTTCCCATCTCATAGATAATTCTGCTACCTGTGCCTCTTTTCTCTTCTCATCCCAACGTTTTTTCTTCTTTCTTGTCTTTTCTTCCCCTTGTCTCTCTTCCAATAATTCTCGCTTCCATGAGAAGTGTCTGTAGCCATCCAGAATTAAGGCCTGTCCTGATTCACCCAAGACCCTGAGGATGATCTTGTCATCTGAGATAAGTATTGCTGGTGACTCTATGACAGATGAGTCACTGGAGTCCTATTTGGATTTGACTTCACCCCAAGGGCCCATAAGAAGTAAAGACTCTTGGCTTCATAGTTAAAGAATCTCACTACTTAGAAGTATTGGTGAAGTTAGAAAGCATCTCTGAGCCTCAGTTTCTTCATATATACAATATACTAATAAATATACCTCTTGAAGTATTTATGAGGACTAATGAAACAAAGCATATAAAACATACTTGGCTCACAAAATTCAGAGTTGAACACACAGTAAGTGTGCTAGTTACTAATACTAAGTGTGCTCATTCGTTTTATTATGATCATGATTATTATAGTTCCACTAATAAGATGATGGCTAGTTAAGATTTTAAGTATTTACAAAACGTACACATATGCAGAATAGTTGTTTTTATTTTTTAACAAAAATTTAAGTTAAAATAATAATGTAGCAAGTAAATGATATTCAAGTGTTCTCTTATACCAGGGTAAGGGGCACTATGGAGAGAAGAATAGTATATTTTTAAAAAGAGAAGCTTTTAGCTACTTACTCAGAGATGTCAGGTGTACTATATATAGTACATATATACACATAAATACATATAGTATAAATATATTACATTAAACTGTATGTAATTGCCATTTTTGTAGGTGAAAACAATCATGCTGAGATATCACCCCTAGATATTTAGGTTCATATGCATATGTTTTATACAAAATAAATGCCAACTTGGAAATTTTCAGTTCAGAAGCATAAAGCTTTTATGTGTTCAAGGAGCAATATATATGTGATATGTATTTATAGAGTCATTAGTAAGTTTCACTCACCTTCATACCTACCTACACAATATTGAAATATTGAATATTGCCTATAAACCTTTTGATTTTTCTGCACCTTAGAAATGCAAAGTATTATCTTCTCCTATTTCTAAAAGTCCTTTCAAATAAATTAGGAATCTAGAGAGTGTCTTCAAATGGCTTTTCCATGAAATGTCCACATACCTGACTGAAAAGTATAGAATCTAATCAATCAGTTGTTTGCTTGTTTTAGCTTTATCAGATATGGCAATTTACTTATCGATTTGCTCAGTTAACTTCAGTGACCTGTTGCGTGTGTTGAAAAATGATGGATTTAGGGTCAATTCCTGTACTGTTGTCTCCATAGGGATGATGGTCCACTCAGTAACATAAGGATTATCCTTAAACCAATAACTTGATCCACATATATTCTGATGTTTGCTAAACACTAGAGAAATAGGAATCATTAGCCACATCTAATATTTTAAAAGAATAAAGAATTGGTCCCTTTAAAGCAACTTACTAGGAAATTAGTTGAATCAAGGGCTTCAGCTTTTTCCATTGTCTCTGGTAGCAAAGGCTAATTGCCTTCTATATTCTGTACTAGGTTTCCTGGTACTCAGAATTACCAATTTCACATTCCAGGAAGTTTTCTCTTGAGGGTTCATCTGAATTGAAGTGACCCTCTACCTTAGCTTTATGGTTCTTCCCTCAGGTCAGCCCAGTGGCAGACATGCCATCTGGATTGAAATTCATTGGGCAAATAAAAGAGAGAGCCAGATAAAGTCAACAATTGCTGCAGTCAGGGTCTCAGGTTTCTTATTGACTGAATGTTGGCTGGTGAAAGACAGACATGCACCTGCTTGTGTTCCTGTTCTTCCCCTTTAGATCATGAAGATTAAGCTATAGAGATAAGGCTAAATGAAAAGAGTGAATAATGATTCTTTCCTGAGACTTTCTAGATTTATTTGCTGATATTGGTGTACATAAAGTCTTTGAATTGCTATACCAGGCTTTTAAAATTCAGCTGAGCTAAGCTTTTTACATGTTTTATTCACTCAACTGTTATCTCTTCTAGACAGCCTTCCCCAAGTTTACCTGGAAGATAGAATATATTTTCCCTAAATATTCCCAATGAACTTGACACATATGTCCAAAATAACAATTGTATGCATTATCTCTCTTTGATGCTGTAGTTAAGCTGGTAACTTATAGCTCTAGAATCTGTTGCTAGTCATCTTGTGACCAGGTAGAGAGTCATCAACTAAGTCAAAAAAGAAAAAAACAAAACAAAACATAGGTAACGAAACCAGTTCCTGTCCACATTCTTTGAAACCTGGTTATGCTTTACCTAAAACTCTTATTATAGATTGTTCATGATTCAATAAATTATATTTCTGTTTAAGCTAACTTGAATTGAGTTCTTCTCTATCATGGAAGGTACTAATCATGGATATAGCTATCATGAGTTATCATGGAAGACCAAGCTACTAATGAAAGACTTACTATGTATAGTAGGTCTTTCTCCCATCACACTGTGATTACATTAAGAGCAGACTGTAGTTTTCTTATGACTGTATCTTCACTGCTTAGGAAAAATCATACACATAGAATATGTTCAATAAACATTTTTTGAATAAATTAATATAGCATGGATTAAACTAAGAGGGGACAGGAGGCAGGCTTTGAAATTGAGAAACCAATTAAAAAGCCACAGTCTATTTGCTTATATTTAGGCTTTCATTATTTTTTAACTGATGGAACTGAGGGAGGGTAGTGGGACCAGTAAGGGAAAGAGAGAACACAGAGTTTGGAAGGATGTATTAAGCAACATTAAGCAAATGAAAGTTGAGGTAGCAGTAGGAGCTGCCCAACAGACAAATATAAATGTGGATCTGGAGGCAAGAGAAATGCAAACATACAATGTCAAAATGCTTGTATCTTAGAAAGCTTTTATGTAGAAGTTTGAAGCCATGATAGATAGATTACAAAAAGAGCAAATGTATAAGGAATAGAGATCTGAGAGTGGAATCTTAGTCAATATCTATATGGTAGGTAAAGAGAAGAGAACTCAATGAAGATAAAAGGGAGAGGACAACTAGAGAATAGTAAAGGACCAAGAGAGGTCAACACAAAAGGCAAGGGAAAAGATAGGCAAAGCCAGCTTCTTAGTATGGGGGAATAAGGTGGAGGAAATATCAAATGGCTTTGATCTTAGTAAACCATAAAACAAGGACATATACAAAGAATGAGAGATGATGGAAGTAAGATTTAGTTTTGAAAAAGTGGAAAGGTCTGAAGTACCCTTTTCAGGAAGTATCTTAGAAAATCTATTAGAAATGACCAAGGGTTTGACTGAGCAGCATGGAGAACATAGCTGAGTTTAGAAAACATGCATTTGGATGTCATTAAATAGCCTCATTTTAGTGTTTGCCATCTGGAAGCAAGAGTGAGAAAATGAATAAATGTCCCTTCTTGAGTTGGCATTTATCCATGCAAGGAATTAGTAGAGGAAAGGACAGTGGGTGGAGAGCACCATGAATTCCACCTGAACTGTTTTTAACGCCTGACTCTGAGATAGAAGTTAGGAAGAAAGGAAAGGGAGGCTTAGTAAGGGACTAATAGTAATGGCAGGTATCCAGACTCAATTAGTGGAAAGGTAGACTCATTAAGAATTAAAGAATGGAAGAGGAAAATAGTGTGTGATCAAAGAAGGAAATTTTAGATATAAAGATTAATTTTTTAATTCATGCTTTTAAACCAGCCTATTATTATAAAAAGTTTAAACTACTCTGTCAAATAGATTAACACCTCAGTAAGGTCTCCAGTTCACTCCTGCTGGCTCTGTCCAGTTGATGCTTGTTATATCCTCTTCATCACGTTTTCCATATCCATCTCTTGTAATTTACCATGAATTCCTCCATATATCATCTTCCAATTTTTGAATCTCAGGACTTCCAACAAAAATATATCCTTAGTTCTGACACACATAATGTTCATTAAATTCATCTTTTTATTGTCTATGTTTTAAAATGTTTACTATGTGCCCAGTTTTATAATATGTAGCCATACATCTCTAGTAATTAACAAAGAAAATAATTAGTCATGAAATTAAAATTATAAAATTAAAACCTCACTAACAATGGGTTGTTAAATACATCATAGGTTACTTCATCTGAAATAATCTTTAAATTTTAACTGTTCAGATAAAGTTTATATATGCAGCAAGATTAGATTACCTGGATTTTTTTTAAAGACTTAAACAACAACGATACGATGTGATATAGTCAATGAATAAACCAAACCAGTTAGCCAACTTTGACAAGGAGAGGTCAATTAAATGTAATCCTAATGTAACCAATCAATTGGAACTTCGCTAATATTTGAGCAGCTCTAATTTTGGATTTGAGGATGAAAGATGCACTACTCCATTGGCTAGACTTGCTGGCCTTCCCCAGCCTACTAGTGTCCCTTCTATAAGAAAGTAATAATATAACGCTGTCATTAATCATATTATTATTGTTACTGTAACAATAATAATAACTACCACTTCTTGAGTTCTTACTAGAGTTCATTCACTGTGTTCTGAGAAACATAATTCATACACTTGCTCAGAGACATGTATAACTGCTCCACTTTGTAGAAGGGTCCTTTTCCAAATGATAGTATATAACACAAATGTCAAAGGAAAGCTGTGAATAGAGCTTTTAAACTGATTTTAAATCCCTTAATACTCCAAAATATGGCCTGAATCAAGCTTTCAAGCATAATATTTACTAATTAATAAGCAATTAAATACAAGCAGTTCAGTTTTTCTGGAAAGAATGGCTATTTCTTCTAGAAAGAATGTGTTTCTATTTTTCAAAAGTACCAAACCATATTTCAAGAAAATGAAATATCTTTGTAAGGTTATGTTGCCATTACAAAAACAAGAAATTCATGATATAACCATAGTACTATATGCACCTTTTATGGGGGACTACTCAAAGCATTTTTCCAGACTTATGTTCAGGGTTTGGACATCGTTTTTATACAATTAGTTTCCAGAAAAATAAAGTAGTACTCAACTTTTTTCCTTTTTCTCTGTTATTGAAAATGTGTGTGGGTTTCCCTCTTCCCACACAAAGGCTTCTTCACACACATCTTCCTGAAAAGGAAAAGAAAAGAGGAGTGGGTCACAGAGAAGTGGGAAGGGAGCGTACTTTCACTGTATAACTGACTAAGGAAGAGCAGGAAGTGGTCTATTCAGTAAGAGAAGCATTTTCTTCTTAGATAAGTGACTTTCTCCATCTCTTACCAAAAAAGAAAACTGAGTTTACCGTTGAATTCCTCTTGACCACATCTTCCTGTGTTCATCTTTGCAAAGGAGCTTAAATTTTATTTGGCATTTCTTTACATGCCTTTTTCTTTTGCATCTAATTTGGTTATTTTCAACTTGTTTCAACAGGTTAAATGTTTAGAATTTAGGAAGGTTTTGTTTAGTAGTCCATTAACTTAAAATAAGCAAGCACAAATGAACTGCATTGGTGTTTTTCAGAATAATACCTTTATATAATCCATCAGCACACCCATTACAATCAAAGAGGGCTTTTGAACAGGCATTTATATATTCATTTTAAAGTTGCTACTTGCATACATTCTGTGCAATGCTTCTTCACTGTCATTTGAATGCATAGTCTTCTGATTACTTACTCTGTCTTGATATTGCAGCTATAATTATTTATGTAAGTAGGCAAAACCGTTAGTGCAGACATGAGCTATATAGAAATCCATGACACTATTAAAGGTATAATTCTATATTTTTGTTTTGGCAGTATATCTGAGTGGATATTTCATTGTCTTGATATATAATTATTTTTGAAAATTTGAAGTATTTATATTAAGATATTCATTCCTTCCACTAATTTAGACTGTTTATTTTTAATTACCTATAAATTAGTAAACTCATGCTCCTATGTTAAAATCAGGCTAGTGTTTTAGATTGTTAGAGCATGTAAAATCAATTTAAAACATTGTTTAATAGTTTAGCTTTGATATTCTTATTATAAAAGGCCGTTATGACTCAAAGTGATTGAAAGCAGGTATTTATTAAATAACCTGAGACTTTAAGGGCAAGATGATAAGATAATCTTAAAAAATTTCTTGAAAGGGTTAATGTAACAAATTACTAACATAGATATTATAAAATACTAATTATAAATATTTTATAAATATGCCATGTATATCTTTAGCAAAGACTACTAAATATGAGTCATTTTTATATTTTTATTTCATTAATGAGAAATTCATAATGGATGAAGTTCAGTGAATAACATTAAGTTCTCAGGAGAGCGTCCCTAATTAAATTTCTTTTCCATTTGATTTCCGCCCTTCACTGAACTCTTCCACTATATAAGTTCATTTCAAACCTTACTCATTTGTGTTCTTTTATTTGTGTTTTATCAGCCTGATAGTTTAACTTCAGGCATTAAATAAAAAACAAAGTTCAGTTCCCTTTTTTTCTAGGTAAATTAGGTCAGAGGCTCTTTTCTACTTTCTAAATCTAATTATTTTCAAGGAATTTTTTTAAACAAAAATTTCTAGGAGCTTATCAATCTAAAGCCACAGAAAAACAGTATACCTACTTTAGCATTTTACATCTCCATACTGTATTTTTATGTTTGAATTTGTGACCTTTATCTCTTCCTTCTCCAAAAATGTTTTAGCATTTTGAAAGGTTTCCTATGAAATGTAGGTAAGAACATTTTAGAAATTTTGCAATAATTGACATAATTATTACCAGTTACACCATCACATCATTTGTCCCTTGAATTGATGTTCTAGAAGTAATGGAAGTTATAGAGAAAAACAAGATTTAAGTAATTAAGCAAAACATAAAAAGCATTCAGTTAGAAATGGCTCTACAGATTTTTCCATTACTTTTGTAATTTTGCGAGTCAGGTCAGGTCTATTATTGTCTTTATGATTTATTTGTCAGTAAATGCAATATTGACATTTGTTTGGAGGAAATAAAGACTTGCTTAGCTATAGTTGGAGTCCATTTGGGTACTAATGGTACTGATATTCTTGTTCACATATTGCAATTTTTTTTTTTTTGCAGTTTTACTAAAGGGAGGAAAAAAAGAGGAAGAGAAACCATTTAGAGACTGTGCAGATGTATATCAAGCTGGTTTTAATAAAAGTGGAATCTACACTATTTATATTAATAATATGCCAGAACCCAAAAAGGTAAAACCAGAAGTGTTTGTTTACGAGATGTAAAGCAGATCCTAGTTGAATTGCTGAATAATCAGATTGATTTGTGAGCTTGTTAAACTGAAAATATATATGCCTGAGCTCTTTTCTCCCAAAGATAGTTTGCCAGGTCCGTAAAAGATGAAAACCCTTTGTACAGACCTCCCACAACCCCGCGCCTCCTATCCCTCTTTCACAAAGTTTCCGATTCACCCTCTGCTCATTCCTGGGATGTCCCATTGCTCATAAAAGCTTGCCTTGCATAGATTACATGTTGAGGTAGTATGCACTTCAAGTACATGGAGAAGAGTTAGGAGCAATCTTCAAAGTCTCAAGGACTCAGATGGCACCTATCATGTACAGTCCAGATGCTGTGGAGGGGGAGCCAGGGACATAGAGCTGTTGGCAGAATCACTGCTACTATGAGGGTAGGAGATACATATTCTATCTTAACTCATAATCTGTATAGTATTTGCTTTTCATGTTTACCTAAAAGAGTGGATTGGATGATAGGATTCATCAGTATGTTGAATTGGATCCAAAGTAAACTTTGAAGAAAACACTGTGTCCCTGATGTCATATCTCCTTTATATATATTCTTTTCCCCTATTTATTCATTAAATCATCCATCCATTCCTTCACTCAATACATGTTCAGTGGATGTCATTCATCAGTCTCTGCCTAGGGACACAATATAAAACAAACAGATCCCACTGTAGTGATGAAGACAGACAATTACACAGATATGTAGAACATACTGTGGAGATGGAGTGATGGAGACAGTCTGTTTGAAGCAGAATATATGGAGAGCCTTGAGGAGAGTCATGCTCTTTGACATGTAAAAGCTTTAGCCCAAGGTGACAGAGGGACTCAGAGCTCCAGGAAGATCACCTGCCTTTGTAATGTTCCATGCTCAAAGGATGAAACAACTTTACTCTTCTCTTTGCCCCACCTAAATTACCAGTCCCATGTCCTCATTTCCTGTGGACACTGAGCAAGTGTTCTTAGAAGGTCTTCCCTAATTCCCTCAAGCAGCTTTGCATGACTTTCTCACCAGCAGAGTTCTACAAGGCAAGGACTGTGCCTTTTTGTCTTTGATTTTCTGGGACTCAGCACAGTGTCTGGAACATAGCAAATATGTGTTTGAATGAATGAATAAATGACCTTCTGATGATAATACCAACACTTCTATGTAGTATACAATACGTAAGTCTAACTTAGTCTTCTTGATTATTAGTCTCCTTTGATGGAGCAGATTCTGGATTCTCCCAGCATCCTCTCTGTCCTTATTTCAGTGAGGATTAGTGGTTTAAGTTAGCTCAATGTTTTTTGTTTTTGTTTTTGTTTTTGTTTTTGTTTTTTCATTTCCTCAGACAAAAATTTCTAAAAGAAGCCCTTTATGCTGTTCTATAATGAAGAAGCAGGAAGGCGGGGAGGGGCAGGGGAAAGTTCCATACATTGCTACCCGGGCCACCCATCAGAGAAGTTTAGTTTCATCTGTTTTTCATTTGGGGCTTCTGTGCAAAATCCCACTTAAATTAAGTGCTCCAAAGATTAAAAGTTGGGGGGAGGGGACTCACAATGGTGAGTCTGGGGGTAAAGAGAAGAGGGTAACTTATTGTAAGGGACAACATTTTGGATTCTTTGGATCTTATTATATGAAGCCTTCTTAGTAGCTGATATCTTAAAATCACACTTAAGCTTAGATTCAATTGGTATACACACAGGCATGTATACACTTCCACATACACACCGTACATAGCAGTGTGTAAGTGTATCAGAAACTGTTCTGGGGGAGAGGAGTGGAGCTAACATAAATTCTCTAAAATTTACCTGCAGTATTCCCCAAGGCCCGAAAGAATCCCCAAATTATTGTCAGTTCCACTAAGATAGAATTTGACTATAACAATAAAGTTAGCTAAAAATATTAAGTGACCTTCCTTTTAGACATCTAATGATTCTATCGTATACATGAATATAAAAATAAAACATTTTTAAGGTGTATAGATTAACATTCACACTTTCAGAATCATTTTCACTCTATAACCCAGTACTGTCACAAACCCAAAACTGCCCTGGGTTTTGGTAGAGGGGTCATTACAAATAAAGTTTTGATCATTCCATGAATTTTATTTCATGCATAACTACCAGCATTTTGAGATACAAATGATGCACAGGCTATTTCAGAATCACTGCTCCTGTTAGGGTAGAAATAAAATATACTGTCTTAACTCATAATCTTGAACAAATTTACTTTAATATTTACATAAAAGAGTGGGTTGGAGAATTCAGTTCACTAGTTCACTGGCTGACTCCTGTGTTGGTTTCATCAGGATAGCATGATTCCAATGTACACCTGTGCAAAATGGTGGATTTTGCATGTGATGGAGCTTCAGGATTGTTCTTGAATACATTAAATCTAAAATATCAGATTCACAGGTGTCAAATATCTGCTCAGTTAAACTTCAAGGTTTGGACCTAAGAAAAATAATAGTCTGAGCAGGTTAACAATATCATCATTATAAGCCTATTAGAGGCGAATTTTTATCACTATGGAAACAGCCCCAGAGGAAAGAAGTTCACATATCGTCTGGTCAGGACTATGAGATTTCAGCTTTATTGGAAATAGCAGGGTGTAGTGAGACAGCGATCACTGAACAGAGAGAAGAAAGACTTCAGCTTTCTCCTTGACCAGGTGTTCCTTCTCTTGTTTTATTTTTTCCCCTTTATGATCATGGATCTTCTCACAAGTAGTAATGTTGTTCTATTATGAAAACTTTAGACTGATAAACATGCACTTTTTCATACATAGCAACTTTTTTAAAAAATCTCATTTAGCATTGCATTAGTAAGAAAAATTACTGTATGACTTTCCCCTGGCGTAATTTAGAAGTTGGTCAATACAGGAGTTCAAATGCATTCATAGTTTGCCAGGTCTGTTCTAAGCACTTTAGATGTAAAAACTCATTTGCTTACTCTTTTCAATAACTCTATGGGATAGATGCTCCCATTATCCCTATTTTAGAAAAATAACTTGCCCAAATCGCATAGTAAGTACCGAACACAGGCTTTGTAATAAAGGCATCAACTCCAGACAGTATCTCTTAGTTGGTGGGGGGGAGGCAGGGGGAGCTAAATAAGATAATTGTGTTTGTGTTAGGGTGACTGAAGTTGCACCATTTATATTTTTTAATATGAACCTACGTGAGTGACCCAGGAGAGAGTTTATTATCGCAAAATTGATTCATGTTCTGATTAGAAGCTACCCTGCTCCTTTCTACCTTATAATCTCATTTTCTTCTCCTATGTTGATATAAATCATTAGAATTCTCTCTATCTTATAAAAAATGCTTGGAAAATGCATCTTTAGGACATTCACTCTTTTGAGTAGATTGTGCATTGTAGATCTAAAATTCGGTGCTACCTTTGGATACGCTTAGCAAAATCTTTTCTTCTTGTGATGCTTGCAGAAGCTCTAGCTCTAGCTAGAGTATGAAACTCAAGGCCAGCCTATAAAAATAAAACAAAAAGTTCACATATGTAAGATAAGGGATATAGACCAATCAACAAAATTGGGCTATTAGGCAATTGACACAAACTATTATGAAGTGTTCATCTTTTAGGCAGAGTAAGAGTTGCAAGCATACAGATTTGTTATATAGTTATTTTTCTGACATCACTCCCTTCCAAGAAATAATGTCTGCAAAGAAAGTGTTATATTTTCAAATGAGATGTAGAAGTCAAAGGCAGTTTCCTAGGACTGTTTAATTTTTCAAGCAGATAAAATATGAGAATCATATAATTCATGTATTTATTTTTTACTTTTGTATTAGTAATGACCGTCGTTATTTTTCTCTGTGAATTCTCTTTAATGCATAGTAGTAGAAAGTAGGATTTTTCCTTTCATTTCATGAGTTTTTAAAACCAAATGCTTTATAGCCAGTTTAGTTTCATCCAGAAATCCAAACCATTAAATCATAACTCTGCTTATTGTAAAATATTGAAAATTTGTTCCTCAATTATAAGTCCCCTAATTCTTGGGAAAGGACCATAGCAAATGTGTTGAGCCTTTTTTTATAAAGTTTATGGAAAAATAATTAACATCCTTAAGCCTAATCATTCCAACTTGTATGGAGCATAAAACCATAAGAACTATGTGAATCAAATTTCCCTTTTTTGTTTGGGTTTAAATCTCTGTATTATGTTAAAAGGTATTTAGTGCTTGAAAGCTTTGACCTTGCCTGGGATAGGAGCCAGTTCAATCTTTTCTTGGATAGAGTTAAGCCCAAGTCATATGATCAATAAATGCAACAGGCATAGTAAATGTAGCAGGGCCCTTGTCTCCAGGGAGAACACTACCAGATAGCATAGACCACACAATATTGGCGAATGAACTTTTCAAGTCCTTTCATGCCTCAAATCTTTTGAAATCAGCCACCTATTTTCTTAAACTTCCTTCATCTGTCAAGCATAAGCTTTTTGTTCTTCTGACTAGAAATAACATGGTTTTTTTTTTGTTTATTTGTTTGTTTTTTGGCTAGAGTGAATCCAATTTCTTAAATAGATATATAATAAAAAGTAGCATGCTCAAAGATTAGTGGTGTCAATATATTATTACATTTATAGTAGATATATAACTATATTAATTTTAAGTATATAAAATGTATACTATATTAATATAACATATTAAGCTGGTAATCATAATGACAATTTATTGAATTGCTACATATTTTGGCTTTGTACATTCCATATTATTCTTATTATAAACAATAAATTATATGCAATGGTATTTATAATAGTAAACTATACTATGATATATAAGATATTATATAGAGTATATGCTATAATATGTAAGATATTATGTAGATTATATAATGCATAATGTAAATACATACTATCTCCTATGTAAAATCCATCTACGAGATGAAAGTAATGACAAAACCTATTATGTGCCAGGCATTATTCAAAAATTTCTACATGCATTGACTTATCTAGTCTTTGCAATGATCTACGCAATAGAGAGAACAGAGTAGAGATTTGAACACAGGCAATTTGGCACCCAGGTCCCTGCCCCTAACCAATATGTTTAAAAGGAAATTTATTTTTCTAAAATTTGTGAATGATTTTAAAACTTTAAATGCATTGAATTTTAATTACATAGATAATAGTAATAACTAAACTGTGAAGAATAGTTTACTCATCATATGTTTATAAATGTAGTTATTCTTTCCCTTAGTATATAAGTTTGAAAACACAGTTTAGCAAACTTCCAGGCAATCAGTGTCCATTAAGAATTAAAAATCCGGAAAATATTCTGGACTAATCAATTGACGCAGGGTAAAACTTTAATTAAGAGACAAATGATACTAGTTTCCTCTAGCAAAATGTTTCCATGACACTTTCACTTACTTTTATTAATTATCACCAAGAAAGTTCCACCTTGGCCACTTGAATCACCACCTGTGCCTTCTTTAACCTCTGCCATCTGGATTTTATGCTCATAGGAATCCTGCAGTTGTCTCCTCAAGGTCACTAATGATTCTTTCATTTTAAATTTAAGTGTGCATTTTCTTAATCTTTATTTCTCTTGATTCTCTGGAATATTTGATTAAGTGGATCACTTCCCCAAGTCAAAATCTATCCCCAACTTTCATTGCATTCCATTGATCAGGTTTTCCTGTTTTATCTTTCCTTCTCATTTTCATTTATTTAACAGATATTCATTTAGTACCTGCTATAGACTATGCCCTGTTCTAGGCAGTGGGGACAGTGACAAATAAGATGAAGTCCCTGCCTATCTAAAGGTTATTGATGTATATTACCTCCATCAGCCCATTCTTGGATCCTCCTCCTTCCCACACATATACATGTCTTTCTACCTTTTCTTTACGTCTTCAAATAATCCATTTTCGTGTTGCCAACCACTGCTTTCAAACAGATTACTCCTAGTATAATTTTGAATTAGGCAGACATGAGGTTCAAATCCTTGATCCAGTACTTCTTATTAATAATAACCATTAGTAATTTACTTAAATACTCTGAGCATTATTTTTTATCTGAAAAATAGAGAAAATAATCATATCTATGTCATTGTTATAAGTTAGAAAATCCATATATAGTGTTTAAATTATCTAGCACTTAACAGCAAGCATGCTATTATTATTGGTGATTGCTTTATTATTTCTTTAGTCTCTTATCCATATTCTTATCCTTGGTCTACCTCTACTAGATCATCTGCAACTGATCAATAAAACACTCCCTCCTTTTGGATGACTATGCTACCTCAAATTCTATGTGTCTTTTCTTGTATGTTACCTTTCCCCTTAAATTTTTCATTTAAATTACTGTCTGTATCATTCTTCAGGACAACTGGAGTTGAAAATTATGAACTCCTACATCTTCCTAAGCCTATAGGAACAGTCAGTATTGACACTTTTAGGCATTTTGAGGACATGATTCAGGTATTTTTCATCATAGTGTCCCCAAGTGTAACACAGAATCAATGCCCAAAATTGCTGATTGAGTAAAAATTAAGTGAATGAATCAGTTAGAATTGAGGAGGAGGAAAGACTAGCTAGCAGTCATGTTGAGGCCAAAGAGTGGGCACAGATTGGTTTAGGGATTCGTAGAAGGGGAACCTTGGGACAGGGAGTAGAGTTTCAATTTATAATCTTGAATGTGGGTCAGTTCCTAGGGACAGTAAAGATACATTGATGGCTGGCTGTTGTCAAATTAGAGGAAGAGCCCTCTAGAGAGCAGTTTGCCTAATTTATATGCTCACAAAGAGGCATCTATCTCTTAGTTCATTTCACTCCAAGAAAGTACATGGACAATTCGTCCTTTGAATGACAGTTGTTGCCATTGTTTTCATACCCGTTAGCCATTTGTGCTCCAAACTGAGGGCTTCAGGGAAAACGCTTGAGGTTTTTCCTTTACTCAGACTTAACACTGTGCCCACACAGCCTGTCTGCCACTGTTGCATTGTATCTACAACCTTAGCCAGACTCCAAAATGCATTAGCAGTCAGCTGCCAGGGGAATGGTGTTCTCCATAGCTGGGACCTTGAATAATCAAACTGCCACATCCATGCTACATCGATTACAGTGATTACTCTCTAAAGATAATCCCATTACAGATACGTTTCTCTGCTTGGGTGGACTCTGGGGGAAATGAATCAATTTCTAAATAAATAGTATTGTTTTAGAATAATTGAAATGAGCACAAGTCTTTGATAGCGTTGACTAACTTTCCACAGGGGGAAGAAATGCTTGTCACATTCAAAAGGAATATAGTATGTCATATTCTCCTATTATTGTTCATGACAAAAATTTAAGCAAATAATATGTTCTCCATATGCTGTGGACCAAATTTTGCCTCTAATGTAATACTGAACCATCAAGAAAAATGATTGTAGTATATAACTGTATAGGAGTTAATGTGCAGTGAAATATGTAATATCTAAATACATATGATTTTTTAATTATCTTTCCAAAATCATTATTATTATTATATCACCATTTCAATTAATTAAATATTTAAGAATTCTGAGTCATATACTTTGTCAATAAAGTGGTCTGTAATTTTAGAAACTTAGATAGCATTTTTAAAATTGAACATACATAAGTGCCTATTACCATGCAAGACAAAGCTTTTAAAAATTTTTGTATAATCTGAGACTGAGACAATTTTCAGCTGACTGATTTAAATTTTTATAGTTAATTTAAGTGATACAATGGAATTTAATCAGAAATGATTCTAATATAAAACAAAATAACCAATAAGATATCTATAGAAGATTTTTCAACATAGTAATTTTTATTTATCTATGGGTCTACCTATCCTCTTTCTGTTTTTGAAACATATCTAATACTTGTTTCTTTAAAGCAGACATAATTTTCACTTGACTTTATTTTCCCTATCTTTATCAGGTATTTTGCAATATGGATCTTAATGGCGGAGGTTGGACTGTAATACAACATCGTGAAGATGGAAGTCTGGATTTCCAAAGAGGTTGGAAAGAATATAAAATGGTAAGATGGAGGAATTTAGTTTTTGATGTTTTACCATTAAGTTATCTTCACCACACTATGTGATAAGCCCTTGTACTTTTACGTGTTTTTTCAGTTGTTTTAAAAATAAAATGATACATTAGTCACATTATTTTTATTAAACACAAAACACTCATAAATCATTTTCAGTAAATGATTTCCATATGTGCATCGGAAAGAAAAATGTATTGCTGAAATTATTTGGTGAACTGTTATGTATTATCTGGATTTGTTCCTGGTTGAATGAGAGTGGGGAACGCTAGAACTCAGACCCAGGCCGAGTACATGAGCCACGTCAAGGGAGGTGTGCAGGGCTCTGGATTACAGGAAGGGTACTTCCAGTGGCCTCACTCATGTAACTGGCAAGTTGTTGCTGGGTGTTGACTAAGAGCTCCTCCGTGTGGCTGGGTTGGGCTTCTCCCAGTATGGTGATCCAGCGTCATCAGACTTCTTATGTGACAGTTGGAATTCTTCAAGCACAAACATAGAAACTTCCAAATCTTTTTAAGGTTTATTAGACCCAGAAATGGTACTGTATCACTTCCACTGCTTCCTTTGGTTAAAGTTAATGACAGGGCCAGTCTACATTCAGGATTCAAGGACTATACGAGGGTGTGAACTGTGAAGCATGGTTCACTGGGGTCTCCAGAATAATAGCAGACATCATGGTCACCATCACTATCTTCATAGCTGATCTTTCTAATTATTAATATAACCCAGCCCTATAAATAAATCCTTATTCATTTTTTTATATCAAACCTATAAGCTGTCTCCATTTTAAGAGGAAAGTGAGCAAGTTGGGAGATAAACTCTTTGAAGATGATATAGTAGATAGTTTGAATAATGCACAATCCAATAATCGTATAGTCAGTGCCTACGATATTAACTATTAAAATCTGCTGACAGAATGTAAAGTTACAATAATAGAAGAGGCTTCCATTTATGGACTGATTCCATATTTTACATCTAAATGTTCTGGATAATTCTTGTCTTGACTAACTTGACAAATTCTCCTCTCAGAAAGTAAAGAATAAGGTAAGGAGAAATGTTGTACGAGTCTAAGCTCTGTCTTGATATTCTTGTAGAAAATGTGTAAAAACTGTAGCTAATAGACATCACAGTTTACCCATTAGTAGGTTCATAGTTGGTCCAATGACAGTTAAAATGATTTCAATAAATGAAGGGCATCTCTTGTGGAGTCTCTGTGTCTACTATATTTTTATCAGATGCATACTTGAATATTCCAAATGTAGGTTAATAAAGTTTAGAGTTATGCAAAATTGGAACCTTAATGTCTTCAATAAACCATGAATTCAAGGTAGAAAGAAGGGTACAGCCAACAAGATAGAATTCTACAGAGATAAATGTCATCTTTCACCTAGACCAAAAATACACAAAATTAAGTAATATAGGACGAAAGTGACAAATTAGCTTAAGAACCTGGTATTTGAAAGATGGATATATTTACCTGACTCTAAGCTCATTTTGTGTTGTTGTCTACTAAAAACAAAGACCAGTGTGCTCAGTCTACTTAATAGTTTATAGTCTCAAAAAATGCAGACTCATTGGTGTCTATTATAGTCTGGTAACATCATTAATATGCTTTAAATTCTGGTGGATTTCAGACAAGTGAACTTATCCTAATAGGTGCAAGCACTGAATGGATGGGGCTGTAACCTGGAGGGAAAACAAAGGATTTAGGTATAAATTGTCTGAAAGCTATTTAAATTAATTGGGTGGGAGAGAGGTAGGTGGTACTAGAGCCTGCTCCTCACACACAGTGTGGTCCAGAAACCAGCAGCACTAGCATTGTTGGGGAGCTTATGAGAAGTGCAGCATTTCAAGCTCTATCTCTGGATTAGAATCAGAATTTTAACACAGCTTTAAAGAAAGAAATTCCATAATGAATGGAAGAACATTCCGAGAGGCAAAATTTTACTGAGTATGACAAAACTCTCTAATGATTCTTTCCAGTGTGAATGGACTGCCTACTAAGTGGCGAGGACCCCTCTTCAGTGGAAACACTCCAGTAAAAAGTAAATCGCCAGATTGTAACAGAGAATATTAGTTCCACTCCAAGGTCTCTTTCTGCTTATGTGACTCTAAGAACATATGGGAAACATTTCATCTAAGTTCTAAAAAAGGGACCTTGCATTATGTCTATATCAAAAGTTGAATCTTCACCCTGCCATTTGCAAATGGAGTGTTTTAGGCAAATCATTTAACCCATACCTTAACTTCCTCACCAGTTAAAAAGGGACATTAATGATAATACCTCACCTGCCTTGCAGGGATGTTGTGAGGATTAGATATAAATAAAGCACTTGGCATACTACATTTTCAATAAACAGAAGTTATTACCCAAGATTAAGACATCAAAGAGTGCAAATTTTTTTACTTAACTCTGCCAAAAATATTATTTTGCAAACCAACTTAGCTCAGGATTATTTTCACCACTAAAATGGAACGTGAAGAAGTCATTTGAGAATTCAGACTGTAGATAAAGGTTCAGGCAAATCTGAAAATCATTATTATTAATATCAATGATAATAGAAAAATGAATATGAAGTGATCATCGTGGTGACTTTCCTTAATACTGAATTATTATTTGTAAGCATCTGCTGCCTTGGCAAACTAGACATGTTAGGTAAGACAGACTGACATGAAGTATGGCATTGATTCATGTCTTATAAGTATTTACCAGATGTATGTATTTTAAGCAACTTTTGTCAATATTTGATGGAGATTTAATTCTTCTTTAATTATAGCTTTTGGGAAGTTTACCCCTCTCCTTTTTTTTTTTAATAGAAAGACTATCCTATTTTATTCAAACTAGAACAGTTTATTACCTGAGTGTCAATTCTACATGGTCAGAAAATTGAGAGAAGGTCCAAAAATCTGAAACATTTTGGCAAAAACGAGTCTGACTGCTTTTTTGTTTTAATTGAGAGAATTCATCACATGTCACAACTTGGTTAACATTCACCAAAACACATCGTAGAAAGTGTTCCCATTGCTTTCCTCTGGAACATTTTACCTAAAGACAAAATAGACTCCAACAAGAATGGCTATAGGCTCCTTCCGCCAATTCTTCTCAGTCACATGCACTTCTGTTCCCTGCATGAGAACTGGCTGCTAAGGTGTTGCATCCTTTGGGAAAACACAAACTTCTTGGCATGGACCACCTCCTCCTCAGTCTTCACTAATCTACTATTATACACTAAGGTACTTCACCTCTTTCTTGAACACTGAGTACAGAAATAAAATTTCATCCTGCCTTCCTTTCTGCCTTGCCTCTCTCCTTCCCTTCATTCTGGTTGATATCTA
This sequence comes from Paguma larvata, assembly GCA_030068075.1. Classification (NCBI taxonomy): domain Eukaryota; kingdom Metazoa; phylum Chordata; class Mammalia; order Carnivora; family Viverridae; genus Paguma; species Paguma larvata. The sequence goes on along the minus strand of CM057838.1, from coordinate 50,360,161 downwards.
TGGGCTGCCTTTTGCCCCATAAGGTTTCCAGAACAATATGTTAAAATTATCAACACGTGAATTACAAATACGTATTGTAATTTATTATTTTTAAACCTCTCTCAACAGGGAAGATTTGCAACTTATTTGATTCTTAACATTGGCTTTAAGCCTACAAAAGTCTTTTACCTGAGCTTTGTTTTCACTTAACCTTCCTTATGAGGAGATTCAGTAAAATCTGGTTTAAGGATTTGTAAAGATGTTTGCAGAGAGGGAAGTCTGCAGTGGGCCTTTTTAATGAGGCACTTAGGGAACTATATTAACTCTTTCAAGTCAGGAGGATACCATTTAGTGGCCTCCAGCAATAACACTTATCAGCAGCACTTTTGCATATACAATGCCCAGTCAGACTAGGAGTTCCAAATAGTACCCTAGTGACCTAACTTTATAGAAGGTAGTGACTAATGCCCTGGAGACAACCTGGCTTTGTATTGAAAACAATTAACCCCATAAACAGGACTTCCTATTGACACAAATATTTGGTCTGAGCACCATACCTTCTGGGAGTTCTTTGAGCACCATACCTTCTGAGAGTTCTTTGTTTCTGGAAAGAAATTAAGAGCATATTTTCAACTGCTTTTTAACATCTCCACATTAAAAAGAGAAAAATATATATAAGAAATTTAAAATGTTGAAATAAATCATTCTTTTGATCTTTCTTGGGCTGAATGTCTCAGTAGTTTGAGGAAGAGATACATGATTGAACTGTGTATTAAAGCACCTCTGAAAAGCCACAGATCAGTAACCCTGCTTTCATATCTGTTTTCTTTAATCATTTGTATGAAAAAAAGATGAAACCCATAAAATACACCGACTGTGTCTGGTTTCAATTGTGTTTCAGCTATAGAAAGTCAACACTTCCTAGAAGCATTGTCAGACCAAAAAAAAAAAAAAAAAAAGAAGAAGAAGAAAAAAGCAAAAAAAGCAACAAAGTATCAGAGACCATTATTTTATTAACTTGGGAACATTCAACCAAAACTGAATATTCCTTCAGGTTTTGGCCAAAATTAGTGAATATTGATCTTTCCTCTATCTGCATTTTTTTAAACAATATGCGGTTTTTAAGATCAACTTTAAGTCAGCATTAGATAGGTTACATTCCAGTGTCTGTTTTTGCCTTTCATTAAAGAGCTAAAGAGGAAGAAAATTGATTAACAACCTATCTGAAATATGCTATCAAAATCTTACATGCAATTGTGATTGAAGTAACTACACATAATGGTTTTCATGAAAGGATATGACCTTAGCATTGTTGGATTTTTATTACTATTATTCTTTTGATAAAGACTTGCTGCTTTTTAAGCATTAGCATTAAATTTTGTATAAGCTTTTATTTTTATTTATATAGATGTTACAGGCTCTTTGGAGTAAAATATAGACCTATGGTGATCTGTTATGCGTACAATAATGTATGAGCCTGGTTGTTTTGGATGTGGCCATCTCTGTATTTTAGGCATTGATATACTTTTTTTTTCAAGGACAGTCCCATAATACATTATCAAAATGTGTCTCACAATATGGAACTCCATATGAAGATGAGGTTTTATGCCTCTCTCTTTCCTGTGGACCACTCAGATAATTTCATCTGGTTAATAAATCCTTTATCATTTGCATTCAGAATAGCTGTTCCACATCATAATTATATAATTCCACACCTATGGTACAAAGCAGACTTATCCATGGAACCTTTCAAAATGTACATATCTCGGAGCACACCACAGACATATTGAGTCAGAACTTCTGTATGGGAACCAAGTCATCTATATTTTTAAAAAACTCCACAGCTGGTTCTGATATGTACTCCTGGTTGAAAGCAGTCGTCAGACTATGAATTTATTGGCATGAGTTTAAAATCTCAAAAATTACTTCTTTTATAGACCTTAAAACTTATGAGATATAAAGAGAAAGAGATGAAAAGAACAAGGACCAAGAGACAGTTAGAGGACACAGCTTCTCTCTCCATTAGGAAGCAGAAGAATAAGAAAGTAGTCTACACCTTGGTTTATGTCACAGGTTAGCATCAGTGTCAACCAGTGGGTTTTAATTTCTTATTTATTTTTTCATTTAAAAAATGTTTATTTATTTATTTTGAGAGAAAGAAAGCACAGAGAGAGAATCCCAAATAGGTTCCGTGCTGTCAGTGTGGAGCCTAAAGTGGGGCTCGATCCCATGAACCATAAGATCATGACCTAATAAAATAAAGAGTCGGATACTTAACTTACTGAACCACCTAGGCACTCCTAGTTTCTTATTTAATAATTCCTGGGTTTAAATGACAGTACTTATTTATATAAACCAACGTTCACCTTGTCATAGGAATACATTAGTTCCTAGCATCTAACAACCTTTTAAATAATTGTTTCAGTATCCCCTTATTCATCTTCAGGCTAAGACCTGGTCCTGGTTTGTTTTTGTTCCCTTTCTCATACAGAGTAGAACGAAACGTGCTTCTCCTCAAATAGCTAACAGTCTGGTGGGAGAGAGGCAAGTAAACAGCACATTACTATGTTATGATATATCCTTTAACTATAAGAACGACAACTAGATTTTTGTTGTTCTCATGTATCAGCATTGAGCTAAATACTTTAGGTATGTTATTTCTTCCTCACAACATTATATATGGAAATGACATTTTTAATCACTGTCTTGCAGATAAAGAAACTGAGGCTAAAAACCAATAATCAGAGGTTCCGTAGCAAATATGAGGCAGAGCAATGCTTCAAATTGGAGCATAGATATGGAGTAGAAGATATTTAATCAAAGCCAAGCCTTTATTCCTAGGCATCAGATCTGTAGTCTGCCTGATAAACTATCCAATAGACAGTTTACTAATGTGGGAACCATTTTCCCTTCTTTGACTTATTTTTCACCTCCATGATGAAACAGTGTTTTCTGCATGGCTGCACCTAGCTTTTAGAAAGTTCCCTCCTTACCTTGTCTCTCTAACAGCCATTTTGATTCATTGTAGACAAACATCTCGTTCCCACCATAGAGCATGTTTAGACAGTTTTTCTGACAAGGTGCATGAAATAGAATTTTTATTTCTAAAATCAAATGTTGTTTTCCTTTCAGTTGCTTCTTCTTCTGTTTTCACTCAGAAAAAGCAAACTGTTTAGGAAGGGATGTTAATCTCCACTTAGACGGAGATACAAGCCTGCGTGCCACGCTAGGGAGGGAGGCTCTCATAGGAATGACACTAATCTGTTTTGAGGCTCACTGGAGATCACTGCCCTTTTCCCTGGGGAAGCCGGGCAGTTTGATCCCTGCAGTGTTTTCAGCAGCATGGAAATATGTGACCTAAAACTTAACACTTTATCATTCCCAGCTTCCTTATTCACATTTAGTATAATTGCCGAGTCCCTTCTAACTGTGCGCCAGAGGGAATCCCCAAGTGGCTAGAGAATTGACGCGTCTAAGCTGAGAAGAAAATGCAAGGAAAAGTCCCAGCAGTCTTTTCTCTCCTCCCAGTGGCTGCTGCAACTGAGAATGTGCTAATTCTTTGATTTTTAGTGTCCTGTAGCTTTCTGTTTTGCTTATTCATTGGAGAAGGTAAGTTTCACTCTTCTTTCTGGTATGTAGCCTCTGCCACGAAAATGTGTAAAATTCTTAGCACATCCTAAATTGCTCTGATATTCTCTGCCACTGTGGAACTTTGGCAAAGTATGACTTGTGCTTCTCAGGAACAGAGAAGCAAGGGAGCACTGGAATACTGACTTCTGGGGGTCCTATTTCTTTGCTCTGAGCCACAGGTCTTCAGGGGAGAATATATGCTTCAGGGGAGCATACATGCAGTGCAATTTGAATGAAGAGTGTTGAGTTAATTAAAAACTAAGTTAAATTGGGGAATAATCTTAAAAGTGTGCTTATATATGCTAATGAATCTTGTTTTAGCTTTAAGTATAAAATTACATATTCGTTCATACGTTATTGAAAATGTAGGGCCAAAGTTTAGAATTCTGGGTCAGTGGTTCTTTCTTAGAATTTTCCCATAATTAAGTGCATCAAAGTTCTACCTTCTGTTTTTTAGTTTTTGTTTTGTTTAACTAGAGCAAATAAGACACCTGCAAAGCAATATAAGTTAAAATCGTCTAATATTTTATTATTTTTCTAGTCTTTTAGATAACTGCAACAAACATAATTCTAAAGCATTTTTTTGGTGGTTTACTTTTATTGAGCAAACCTAATATTTAAATTAAGTTTTATCAAAAGCAAAATAGAACAAAGCAAATGACTCTTTTTCTCATTAATATTTAACTTGTTTACATATCATTATGAATCTTATCATTACAGTAACAGAACTGGCAGAAATGATTTGGTAACCCAACACAACTGACATTTAGTAAGTAACTCAGTTGGCCAAGACAGTAGTACACAAATGTATACTCTGGGCATCACTATATATATATATATATAAAGTTTATTTATTCTGGGAGAAAGCGCACACAAGCAGGGGAGGGGCAGAGAGAGGGAGAGAGAATCCCAAACAGGCTCTGCACTGTCAGCACAGAGCGCAATGCAGGGCTGGAACTCACGAACCATGAGATCATGACCTGAGCCCAAATCAGGAGTCTGGCACTTAAACTGAGCCACCCAGGTGTCGCTGGGACTCAATATATTTCAAAGAGTGTGTTAAGTTTATTAAAGGAGAAAGCAGTTAAGAATACTTATACTGTAGTTATAATTCTATAAAATTGATATACATTAAATCTGAAAAGAAACAAGGTTTTCAAATTCTATATCTGTGTTGAGAAAATGAGAATTTCTGTGATCTTCTTAGTACTACCCCTCACACTTCTTAATATGGATAAAGTAAAACCTTTATAAATGATTACCTCAATTAACAGAATCAGTTTATTCCTGAAACATCAGGGTATACCCTGCAATGCTTGGAGGTGTGTCTTCCAAATATCAATGTACACGAGACAAACGGGGAAGTTGTTTGGATGTAGACTCAAGGGACTGGTTATCAAATATTCTGATTCAATGTGGAACCAGGATTTTTTTTTTTTTACAGTGCAGTACGGAGCTGAGGCACAACATGGGTGTCTCCAAGAGCTTCAGGGGCAGGAGGAGACCAGAGAAGCAAGCCCTCTTTGGGGCTGGGCTCCCTTTTGGCCTGGGTGCTGGGCCTCAAACCCTAGCCCCAGTAGACCCAAGGCTGTGTTGAAGAGGTTGAAGGGATGGAGCTGATGGTGATGAGTGTTGATTTCAGGCCCAGGCTCTGGAGCATTCTACCTGCATCTCTTGTCCAGCCACAACAAGGTCCCTGATGATTCTGGGACCCAGGGCCTCTGTCATCTGCTTGAACTTCACCTCGATTCAGCTATCTGCTGGGCCTTGCTCACCTCCAGCGCCAGCTGGGCCTGGGCATAGACTAATTCTAGCCCTCTCACTTTCTGTACCCACTAGAGCTCCACCTTCATCTCTGTGGCCAAGGCCTCCCCTTTCAGCCTGGCCTGCAGCATAGAGCCTTCTTCCTTGGCGTGCAGGGCCTCTGCATGGGGCTCAGCCTCCACCTTGGTAGTCCCAGTGCTCTCCACAGCAGTGCTCAGAGCCTCCAATCAAAGAATTATGTTTAATTACTTCTCTGAATGTCATTTAAAATGCTGTAGTGTTTTCCTGCCTCCCTCCCTCTCTTCTTTTGAACTTCAATAAAGCATATGGAGTACCCAGTGTATGCCAACACTCTGCAGTCTTTGAGGCTTCACAAATACAGCACAGCTTCTGTCCTCAAGGAGCTCACAGTTTGGTCATTAAGACAAACATGTAGTTCAAGAATTACATTAAACTTGAAGCATTGCCAAAGAATACTTTTTGAGTATTCAAACACTGAAACCCTAATCTAGAATGCCAGCAGTTTCTGAGGGTTCTTTATTTTCCTATCACTCGCATGACCAACATTGAGAGTTGCCTTTCCTTGGGGGACCACTTTTTTTTAACCCACAAAGAAACTAGTTTTGAACATTTAACAACCATTACTGGAATTGCCCTAAGGAGAATAAGAGCCATGTTAAGATTCAGGTGCAAAGCAGCCAGCTAGGCTCACTCACTAAGCACTTATGTGTCAACCTTCTTCCTCAAAAACCCAAATCCATAACGGGAGAGCATTTAAATGATTCCAGTCCTGGATTTACAGGTTTGGTTATTAACATTTAAAAATGAAAATGTTGAAGTTAGAAAATTCAGAGGTCTAGTAATAGTGTAAGTTATTCTCTGAGTATAATTTGACTCTTGAAAAATAGTAACAGCAATAACAACAAAAACAATAATGATATTGTTAAATAACTTGTCCAAGAATACCCTGATAATATTCATTGAAAAAATTTAAATTATGGGCAAAATGTTCCATTAACTAGTATTTTAGAGACGTTTTCAAAAGCAGGGTGTGATGATTGAGAAGTGTTTACTGGTGAAACCTGTTAACCAGATGCATTTAATCTGAAATCATCTTATCTATACATAGTTGAGTATCAGCCTTTACTGTGAGAAGAATTAGACATGAGGCTCACTGGAGAGAAATGTAGCAGAAATGTATTGAGTCAGTAATTAGAAAAAAGTGTGGAAAAATATCTTTACCTTTAAAGAATGTTTTATTATTATTTAGAAATAGTTGATACTGAACATGATAAGAAGGTTTCTCTGAAGTGACAGCTGCATCTCTATCTTCTTTCGTAGGGTTTTGGAAATCCCTCTGGTGAATACTGGCTGGGGAATGAGTTTATTTTTGCCATAACCAGTCAGAGGCAGTACACACTAAGAATCGAGCTGATGGACTGGGAAGGAAACCGAGCCTATTCACAATACGACCGATTCCACATAGGAAATGAAAAGCAAAACTACAGGTGCGTCCTCCTCTCACGTAGGGCCCACCTGTCCTGGGCCACACCCCTTACTAGTTTCAGGGGAAAGGTGTGAAAGACAGAATGATGAAAGTCATCCTTCAGAATGAGAATTAGGTCGTCTGGGCCTTTGATAGGGATACAAAAATCTCAATAAAGACTTCTTACAAGCTTTAAATTTGAATTTTCAAAGATTGTTTTCATGTTGGCTCAGATACTAGAGGATGAGGAATTAAGCCAAGCACAATAGTGTTATTGTCATAGTTCTTATTGCTGTTATTGTGATGAAATAGGTGCAGTGAATTCACACCTATAAAATTGATGGCAGAGAATTGACTCAAACTCAGTGGCTTGGAATAAGTACTCCTTTCTATGATTTGCTACTTAAATTTTATTCACCTTTCTTAAACTATTATTTTTTCACATTATTTTGAAAGTGACAAAGAGGAGGTAAAACTTTGTTTTTATATGACTTATGTAAAAGATAAGATGAAGCATAATATGGAATTTTTTTGGGTAAATGAGGTAAAGGCAAAAATAAATTCAAATAATGGCATCGATATACACAATACATCATTGTAGATGTACAAATTGACAAATTCTACACTTTCTTATTAACATCCCTGATTTTTTTTTCAGTGAGCAGCTTGTACACTGTACGAAAAAAAACACATTAAAAGATGGCTAAACAAATAATGCAGAGTGATAAATTCATTTCCCAAACCCTTATTGTGTTACTTCTATGTTCTAGGGACCCTACCAGGCACTGGTAATTTTGCAGTTGGTGATGAGGTTTCTAGTCTCCCAGACCTCACAGTCCAGCTTTGTAACTAACTAGGTCACTAAATAACTGACTGCCATTCCTTGACAACAGGAAACGTATTTCCATTACTTTTATATCACTACCCATTAATGCAATACTTGGCACATATAAGTCCTTCATAATTGTGCGTGACAGAGTTTCATAATCAATAAATTAATGTTGCAGTGATTTTTAACTCTGCATATTGTAGCTAGTCTGCATCAGTCTTGGAAACGTGATTGTGTATATTAAATTGTTGGCACATAGGTTCAAGCAAAACGCAATGACAGTAACCAAAGCCTTCTGCTGTTTTTCCAACCTGTGTGGCCCTCTTGTAGTTCAACTGTTTCTGCTGCTTATGTCTTTTTGAGACATACTATTCTTTGAGGGTTTGAATCTACAACATTTTCATGAACATATCTCATTTTATTTTAATGGATTATGTATGTGATCAGATCCTTAGAGACATAAGGATCATTTTTTTAAACAAACAGTGATGATGTCACCACAACAGAGGGATGAGAAATAGATCTAAAGAGTTTTCATCATCTCATGGGAGGGTAGTGAGGGTGTACATAATGGCAACTCAAGAAACCAAAGAAGACAGATTTATAAAATGCAATGGAGTGTAAGAAGAAATGTTTCCAAGGAGGTCAATATTTGGGGAGTTTTATAACAAGAGAAACCACTGTAAAACATCAGGGGTACTCTTATGTAAATGTTTTGACCTGAAACTTGAAACTATAAGGAACTTGGCTAATGTCAGACAGCTTGACAATAGGACTAGCAAATAATTACTCTAGTCTTTTTCTAGGCTCCTGAAGAATTTGCTTTGGTTCCTTTCCAAAATGTCTCTCAGTTCTTCATAGGTCGGGTGTGTGTGTGTGTGTGTGTGTGTGTGTGTGTGTGTGTGCGTGTGTGCACGCACCCATAAACATGTGCTTGTGAGTCTGGGGTGGTGTTAAGAAAAAGAGCACATGGACAGGTTTAGGATGTCATTCTGGCATCTGTGTGAGGAAGGAGCATTTACTTCCTCTTAGAATGCCCCACTGCCCTCATTGATCATTTCCCATTCCTTCGATGTAGATTCTGATCTTCACCCATATGACGCAGATCTATGATTGAAAAGCAAGTCTTCCCAGATAGAGTAAGGCATGCACTCTGGGATCCCCATTTTTCTTTCTTGAGAGAGTTGTGAACCTTGGTAGGCATGCTGCTGTAATGAAGTTGGTGGCTCTGGACCCTCTGTCTAGCCAGGACCCAGCAGAAAATAAGTCTGTAACCATCACCTTCTCATTCAACTCAGTATAAGATTCATATTGGCATCAAATGGGAAATTGGAATTCATTACAACATAATGCCTATTCTGGTGAAAGCTTACTTAAAATAAGCACACTATAAAATGGTCCTATATACTCTTTCAAAGAAAATCAGACAGAAGCTTGAAAAGGGAGTGCACCCTTGTGACTCCCCTCCCCACTTATATCATCACTCACTCAAGCCCAGTAACACCAGGTGTGGCCTGAAGTTAGAGCCCAGATGTCCAGCTTTGCCTCTGCTTCTCGTCCACTTGTTTCTCTTCCTTCTGAATTAAGAAGGAATTTCTCATTGTGATAACTCATTAAAAGGATTAATACTAGCACTCTTGTAGTGCTTTATATTTATGAAATGGTTTTTAACACTTTAAGCATTCGATCTTCACAGTGGATTTTTGATATAGGTATTACTAGACACATTTTAAATATGATGAAAATGAGGCTTTGGTCAACTGATCTACTCAAACTTAAGTAAATATCAACTAAAAACAGAACTATGGAATTCATGTTAGGTTTTTTATTTATATTTTTAAATTTTCTATATTTTTTTCTCCTCCAAATTAAATTCAGATGATTTTTTGAGAGTTGTTTTTTTTTTTGTAAGTATTCTATCTTAACAGAAATTTTATTTTGGAAACTCTTATAATAGCTGTGGTCATAATGTATAAATCTAATTTAAAAAAATTTTTTTCTCATGCTCTGTACATAAACTGATAAAAGTAAGTGTCGTTGAATGGATAGATAAGCTTACAAATGTATATAAAATACACATACTTTCCTTTTATTCTCTAAGGAAACTCCAAATGATTTTCTCAGATAGAAAATAAAATCTATGGAACCCAGGAGAATATATATAAGGAAAAAATAATGTGAGAGTGTCATGATAAACACATCATGTAAAATAACACACAATTAATGTGAAATTATTAAATACTTCCTCTAGAGAGGTAGTATTATTCAGGTCCTCATCATCTAACACCCAAACTTTTGTACAGCTTTCCTACCTCCAATCTTGATGCTCTCAAATATATCATCCACACTATTGTTGGGATGTTTTTTCTAAAAGATAATCTGACTTTGGTTTCTGCCCTCCTTCATATACTTCAACAGTGTTCAAATATCTAAAGATTAAAGTCTGTCACTAATACGCTTTCCTGACAACTATCACCTGTCACTAGTACACTCTGCCAACAACCTCACTTGACCAGATACTCCTCATTATGATTATGTTCCAGAAACTACTTGCAATTTCCCTAAACCTTCTGTGTCTTTGGTTATGTTATATTGGTACCCACCCATATAAACTTGACTTTAGATACATCTTATAAATCCTTAAGATTCTCCTTTATTTTAGGAAGTTTTCCCTGAAACCTATTATGGTATATGTTGTGATGAATTCACCCCTAGACCCTCTACAGAACTATAGCGCTCCTTCTGTCACCTTCTAGGAATGTTGCGGGTTTAAAGCCTGTAGCCAGGGTCTCTTGCCTGAGCTTTACCTGAGCCATCACCCAAGGTCACTGTCCTGCAGAGAGACTGCATCCAATGGCTAGTCAATATAAGAGTATATAAAGGACCCCTCACCCCAGTTTGGGACAGCCCTGAAGGGCCATCCTAGGTCCAGAGCTCCACTTGGGATTAGCCAAGCTCCTTACTGTAACTGTGTGTGAATCCATCCTCTCTCTGTTCAGTATTGCTTTCTTCACTCTGCCATAGGGATTGATCCTGAGAGCCTTTCTCTATAAATCTCCCTACACTAATTTCCCAGAGAAATGCATCACCCTAACTCTCATGCCAGTTTGGATGTTTTGTGCTTTTATAGATCCATAGTAGGTCCATGAAGAACTATCCAGTATCCACATTCTAAGTTATTAACAAGTATTTATTAAATAACTGTGTTTGTTTCCCTTTTCTACCATTTCTAAGCTTCTTGAGAAAGGAACCATTTTCATCAAAATTCAAGATACGTACCTAAGTTAGCCGAAATGTTAAGTGATAGTTAATAGCTAACACTTGGTGAGCAGATACTATGCATCAGTCACCTTGTTTTCACTTGAGAAAGTAGTACAAGGTCACGGGTACTAATATGAGTAGAAGTTACTTGAGGTTCTATCTCATAAGTGTCCACCATATAGCCATCCCTCAATAAAGGGAAATTCAGAAATCGATTTCTAGAACTAAATACATTCAAAGCACATATTCTAACAGAAAAAATTTGTTTCTTCTGATCCTGTTTGAATGTCCACAAGCATTATCATATCTCTTATTCTCAATTTTCTGTCCTATAAATTAAGTTTTTGTAAAGTTACTTGCAGCTCAAAAATTATTTTCTAGGATAGAATCACTTTTATGTTTATATTTCTTTTTTATTTTATGGCCCTTTGTTTCTTTGATAAATTTGGTCTCTCTAATAAATACCACAGTAAAGAGGAAATATCAAATTGCTAGAAACATCAATTTAGGGCTTACAGTGACCTTTTAGTTCTCATGAAAATTTTGCTGGTCCCAATACTCAAAGTTAAAAAGCAAATACACAACCACCGCTGCCACAACAAATGCTTTAAAAATCACAGATTAATTGTGGGTATAGGGAGATGCTGTGATATATTGGAAAGTGCTTTGGAGTAGGAATCAGAAGATGTGGACGCTGTTAAATAGTGAAGTCTGGCTTCAATATCCATAAAACCAAGCTGGTTGTATCTGTGTTCAGAAAAACAGAACCATGATCAGCATTATGGAAGTAAGAGATTTGTTATACAGATTACACCTTACACAACTGTGAGATGAGCTGGGGTAGTGAAGGTCTGGAAGGTGAAGGTTCCAGCATAGCAGTGGGCCAGCTGGAGCTTGCAGGGAAATCCAAGAAAACAAGCGTGCCCAGCCACCAGAGGAGGACCACAAAGGGGGAGATCTAAGGAAAGATGTTACTTCAGTGTAGCTATGCTACCAATCAAGCATCGGGTGGCAGGTCCGGGAACATTGACAGCATGGGAAGGCAGGCTGGATGCAGAGTGGAAAAGGACAAGCTGGCAACTGCGAGGCATCTCTGCCATATTGACTGATAGTCAGATTCAGGCCACTGCTTCACTCCCACCTTCCAAATCTCACACCAAGTCCTCTTTTGGAGAACTCTAACTTGGAACGGTATAAGGAAGGAAATTCTGGGAAACAGTTCCCAGATTAACCAAGTTGACAGTAGCATCATCTAGCTGTAACGTGGGCAATTTACCTGTTACTTTAATACCTCAGTTTTCTCATCTTTAAGTGGGAATAATTTCCTCTCTCCTATCGTCCTCACCATTTTGTTATAGAGATACAATCAAAAAGAGTATGCAAACATACTTTGTGCCATGCAACTATGAAAAAAATTTACATGTTTTAATTCAATTTTCATCTCACTCATGAAATTATTACTTGTTTCAATAAAAATTAATTATATTTCTGTATTGAAATCCATACTCCACTGTCCCAGAAATGTTTGGGATTTTTGCCTATTTATTAATTTGGCTTCAGGACTCAATCCAGGTTGGGATTCATCCATGATTTCTTTAGTCAACTTTTACCTAGTCAACCACATACCTATCCTAAATATTTTTAAAGAATACCAGTCAATTTTCCTCAGAAATGTCTCTTTCTGGATTTACCTTATTATTTCTTCCTGATAAAATTCAAATTAAATCTTTTGGCAAGAATGCTATATAAATGATATTATGTACTTCCTTCCCATTTTATCACCTCCAAGGTACAAAGAATCAATTTGTCCCATTATTGGCTGGGCTAAGTTTAATTCACGTAAGGTTTTATTTTTGTTTTTGCATTGAATATGTAATCTCTCAAAGAAAATTCTTACAATTAAATATCATCATGTATAAAATCCATAAAGCTTATCTATTTTGGTTAAAGTGTTTGTGGGGACCTACTACGGTATCCTTTTGGCCCTTTCCTGCTAGTACCTCCGACATTTGTAAGGCATAGTTTAAAAAGCATTGTATTGTATTATTATAGCTAAAAAAGTAAAGTTTTACCAGTTGGAGAAAATTTAGTTGTACTACTTTAAAGTAATAAAAAGAAAAGGAAATTTATATGAAAAAAATTTCAGCCTTGTTAGGAAGGCACAGTTTATTAAACATGTTTTATTAAACAAGTGGTTTTGCATGTTAATTTTTTTCTATTATTGGTTACACTTTGTTCCCTAACGTTAGTTCTTTTATCTTTCCATGGTATTAACTAGATTATTTTATTGCAGATAGTATAATGACAAACTTAAAGGTAGCCCCTCTTTGAACCAACAGAAAATCTCTATTATTAAAATATGAATGATAATGTTTAACCATTTACAATGTTCATCTTATAATTATAATCTTACTGTAATATTGGAGCACAATTTAGGAATATTCTCCATATTTCATTCTCTCCGTGTAATTTGTTGGGATGAATGATACCTTCAGAGTGGAACTATGTCTGTGTTAAAGTCTTGTTCTGGAAGAGATTCCACATGAAGAGATGAATCGAATGTTTGGAAAAAAATCAGTCACCAAAAAAAAAAAAAACCCTTGAAAAAATTTAGCCATTAAATATCTTTCTGCACAAAATTTACTTTTGGCAGTATCTTTATTGGAGAAGAGTTTGATGTAATGGATAAAACCTCATATGGGGAATTAAGAGCCCTGAATTCTAGACTTGGATCTGTAGTTATTTTCTGAATGACCTTGGACAGGTTACTTCACTTTTCCAAGTCTCAGGTCCTCAGAAGTAAAATGAGAAGGTAAGGATGAAATCTTTCCAAATCCGAAATCTTGTGTTGTTTTTTTTTTATCATTAAAGTACTCCCATGTCATATATGTATTTCAAGGACAAAACAAATTAGTGTAGATTGAAAAGAATTCTCTAGAGCCTCTCACATAAATTTAAGCCCTGCATTTTTGTAGGTATTGCAAAACTTGTTTTACTCTTTGTAGTGAAATGTTTTTCATTTCTCTGATCCTCTGGGCTATACAATTCTGGCTAGAACCAGTAGCAGATGTGTTGAAATACCAAGAGGAAAGTTATTTTTTTACAGCAGTTTTGGAATGATCAAGATAGAAAAAAAAATATATAGGGACTCCTTTGGCCGTTTCTACCCTCTTGAATTTTTAGCCTAGATTGCAAGCTCAAGGCTGTAAGTCATTTTATTTGTATTTTCAAATAATTTCTCCAATGTGGAAGTTATCTTACTGTATTTAGACTATGACTTTTTTATAGTTACTTCCTGAAACAGAGAAATAATTGTTTTATTCAGTGAAATTTGTATTTTATACTCTGTGAGTGAGACAAAATACTCACAAGGAGGAAGGCATGATCTTAACAAAGTCACTTTATACCTCCTCAGGTCTTCTAATGGTCAGGAAAATATCTTGATTTTATAGTGGATTGATGCCAATTTGTAGAGTCCTGGATTTTTCTAAACCAACAAAACAAATGCCCCAGGCCTGTTAAGTCTAAAGATTCCTAGAGGATTCCAGCTCTAGAAAAAGTAATGCTGGGATTCAGGCAACTGCTATTCTAGAAACTTCTAGGTTGGTGAGTGTTGCTAGAACCAGTTAGCACTGCCTCCATGAAATAGTCTAGAGAGGTATCCTGTGATCCCACTGCTGGGAGTCCTAGTGCTGTCTACCACTGAAAAGATGAAGGCTCTGTTTTCAAGGAATGAAATATTTGTTATGTTCTAGTATGTGCTATCCTGGGATAAAATATCCACAGAGATTTCGGCACAGTCATATATGTGTGTGTTAATACATGTGCATACACATGTGTGATGAAGATAGGGGAAAGGCTGGATAATAGACAAACAGGCAGTTACAAAGCCATGAGCACAGTAAGTTCACCAATAAAGACAAGTATGGCATGAACAGGGAGATCTAGCCAATTTGGGAAGCTGGGAAGACTTCCACAGGGTGGCTTAAGTTGACATACAAATGGCAAATTGGAATTAGCTAGAGAAAGAGTCAAAATTGGAGGTAGAAGAGGGAATAGCATATGTTAAGCCTCATAAATGAGAGCCGGTGTATCTTGCTAGCCATATGGTTAGATTGGTGTAAATAGTTAGCTGTTGCCTAAGCATGGAGTATAAGGGGGCAGGGACAAAGCATAATGCTAAGAGCAAAGAGGACAGCCAGGCAACTTGTAATATGGAAGAGACTTAGGACTGGCAAATAGTGATAGCTTCTGAGGGCAGCTCACCTGAAATGTTCTTCTTTCATATTTCAATTTTTTTTACTTGGTGTTTTGACCAATTTCATTCAATAAATTTGAACAACAATAATATGCAAGGCATATGAGTGAAATGAAACCCACAGAACTCAACCCCTATTTTTTAAGAGCTTCAAAACTATGTGACTGACTTGACTTCATTATCTTCAAGTCTTAGCTCGATTTGAAGAGTTCTGCTTCCTAGATTGGATGAGGACCCCTTTCTTTCTGCCGTCACTGTGCTCTGTGCATTCTTTATCAGACTCCTTCTTACACTGGGTTGTAATTGACTATTATTTGGTTCTTCCCTAGATTGACACCTCTAGGAGTGCAGGGGTCTCTCCACAAGGTTTAACATGTGCCCGGAAAGGAAGCCCTGTCTAATAAATATATGAAAGACATATCAACAAAGATATTTTATTGTCATTCATTCACAGACAGCTGGCTACTATTTGGCAATTATTGATCTAGATGCCAGAATTCAGAGACCAACGACTCAAAATTCCTGCCCTCAGACGTTTATGGTTTAGAGTGGTGGCATATGCCAGTTACCATGTAAGACTTTCATAAAGCGCTATGTCCTTTAGGTTTTGGATTTTTGCTTAGATGAGATTCATTTCCCTGATCTGTTCAACTCCAGCCTCTTCTATTTTGTTTTGTTTTCTTTACCTGTAAATGACATGCAAGAATTTCTGTGTTGCATGATGCCAAGCAAATGAAATAAGATATTAACAGAATAGACGGACAATGTACCTTGTTCCCTAGGCCAACTAATCTTGAAAAAGGATACTATGTTGTCACTGGTAAGTAGTTTTTTGGCTGCAAGAACTAGGTTCTCTGCCTACAATTTTGATGACTGCCACTAGGTGACAGTAAACTTTGATTTTATGGAATTCATCATGGATGAATGACTGAGAGCTTAATGAAAATTATGAGATTTAGTTAATTATACTTTTTGAGTAGAAATTTAAAAATTGTGACAATGACAATATAAAATATTTATTACCCTGTAACTTATTCAACACTTTTTTCTCTCCAGATGATTTATTTCTTTTCTAAGAGCCTTTACCCATTTCCATCATAAACATAATAAAACTATTGTAAATAATTATGCCAAGTATCAATATATATCACTATTAAATGCATAAACTACAGATCCTCTGTTAATAGTAGCATCATAACATTCAACTTTAACTTAAATAAAATAGTTAGCTAAATATTTATAATATACGCAAAATGCTTAGATATGTCTCTTGGTGCTAACCTCACAATGCCAGTGTTTATTTATTCTCTATTGAAAGAATCAAAAGTACTATTTTATTACCTGGCTCAGTTAGAAGTTCAACTAAATAGCTGCATAAAGATTTTAGTTTTACTCATATTTAGGCTTCAACTTCCTTTCCCTCACATACCCTCGTAATCAATGGTAGAGGGAACTTTCTAAATCTGAAGATCAAAAGTCCATTATACACAAGTTTGGAGGTCACATCATTGTTATAAAAGAATTATTTTATTGAACTCTGCTTTAAAAATAACAGATATGATTAAAGATCAAATGAATAGTTTGTACATATTTATAATCTAATTTTTAAAGTACACCTTGTGCTTTTAGAAGAAGAATTACTTCTGAATGTTGTATGCTTCTTTGACATCTTCTAATCCAGAAGAACCTCTGACTATGAGAAACATAAAGTCAATATTTCCTTGGCTTGTTAAAAAATAATTTTAAGTATGTAGTTGTCTAATATGCATTATCACTTTGTTCTTTCTTAACTGGGTATAATTTTGCTTTAATCTATATAACTTCACTAAAATTACTCTCTTAAAAGTTATTATAATTATTTTGAAATCAGGGTCTGAATTTATTTATTTGTTGAGCCAGCTAGTCATCAAACATTTATCGTGTTGCTAATATTTCCTGATACTATTTAGTTGTTTCCAAACTTGAGTGTGCATATAGTCAACTAGAGTGTTTGCAGTGTAGATTTCTGGGTTCCATATCCAGAGATTCTGATCCTGATATAGGACCTAGATACGTCAGTTCTACCAACTCCACCTGGGTGATGTTGATGCAGAACTAATAGACTCTAAAAGGAGACACCATGCTTGCTGGTCTTGTGGCGCCAGGCAGTTTAGAAGACAGAAGAAAACAATATAGTTGGCCTCAAACAAAAGTCGCAGCTGCAGTATGTTTTAGCATGTCTTTTTTTTTTTAATCAAAGAATCATGGGTCTTTTAAAAAAATGATGGTACCATGAATCTTCTTCCCAGAATAACCAAAAGAACTAAATTTTCCTTATATTTTTGTGTGATTCAACTCCATACTCAAAGTCCTTGGGTAAGAACACTTGGAATTAGTCTCCAGTTGGTCAGTAAAGAAAAGTGGTCTATTCAGCTGGGGTTGAGGATGGATGAGATACATTTATGGAGGATATACATTTATAAAGGGTACCAGGAAAGGCTTCCTAGAGGAAATCCTTGAGGATTTGTGAAATATAAGCTAGGTGTTCATGGAAGAATTAGGGAGGGTGATGGCAGAAGGAGAAAGGTCATAAGATTCCAGCCAGAGAAGCAATGTGGACAAAGACCCAGATGTGGGAGAGAGCCTGCGCCAGTTAGAAAATAGCAAGTATCTCATATGTGGGCGTTTACTGTGCTACAGAGAACCAAAGGCCATGTTCCATGATAAGGAGTTTGGATACTATCTTATACTAATTTTGAAGAGAAATAAGCACACTGATGATTTTGGTCAACAGAAGAATCTGCTTATGCACACTGGAGCCTTATTTGCAGAACTTATAGCCACACATTATCCAAGTACAACAAGAGAAAGTATTTCCTCTTTGCAAAAAAAACCTCAGACAATGCCTCTCAATGGTTTTCAACATTCTACTCACCCTTTCTCCTCTGTCTTCCCCGAGGGGATGCTGGAAAGAAAGTTTCTTGCTGCTCTTTAAAAGAAATTAAAATGAGAACAAGCCTACCTCCCTTGAACTTGCTTACACTAAAAAAAATTCACCAATTTCGATCACAAGTTTTACAAGGTCTTGACTTAATTTTTGGTGGAAAAAAAAAAAAGCAAACTCATAAACTCTTTTAGATGGCCATAGGTCTGGTCTTTCAGGCACAAGAAGGGTGTCCAGTCAGTGAGCCACTCACAGGGAGCTGACTCTGTCAGCCACACATGACCCCAGGAGAATTGAAATATGTTTAAGGGACCATTAGTATTTTTTATAGAGGTCTTAGTGCCATGTAATTCATTTGGCACTCCTTTTTTCTACGTATTCTTAGAAAAGGGGAGGAATACTGGAAGAACTTTGCTTTATTTAGAATTAAAACTAGAGATTTAGTACAGTGTGTATTTCTGAACTTTGGAAAAGTATGATTTCATTGTCACAGACTTCATGAAAATTATTTATACAGGTACAGAATAGAGTGTACTCTCGGCACTATGCAGAGGCACAGAAATAACAGTGTGCGAGTTCTCTATTTTCTTTAGGGGAAGAATTTTTCCTGAGTTTTGAACACAGGCAAGCTTCATGCCATTGAGACACATTGTAAACTGTATTTTACTGAAGTTTGGAACTGGGATAGCTGGTAACAGTGCTTCCAGTGTGAAGAGCTTGAGAAGATGTGGGTAATTGATAAACTCATTTTTACAAAGTTCTATGTTATATTAATATTTGCAAATCAAGGGAGAGACATTAAAATGCATACTGTCAAAACAAATAGATGGAAAATTACCATGCAGCTTATGCACGTATAATGAAAACCAATATATAAAACAATCAGAACCAGAGAATAAATACAACTGGAAATTTATCTTTCTCAGAGCACAGATTCCCATGACCAACACTACCTCAAACATTTTTCACACTTGCACATCTTCCACTAAACATGAACAAAAATAAATAACATAGCTACCTCAGGGCATCTGAGGCTTAAGAAGCAAATAATATAATGCACTCATTCTTAGCCTAATGGTTAGTTTGATATACAGCAATTCTGCTGATTCCTCGATACAATTCCATCTGAGACAAATGACACCAATTCAGGAAGATTGAATGTGATGAAAAAAGCTTTTGGGGAGGAAGGTTGAGAATTAGGATGAGTTACTAAGGGTGATCTTTTCAGGGATTTTTTTCCCCCAGTATCAGTTATGGGTAAAGAAAGGGGAAAATTAGATTCAGCCAGTAAAGCACACTATTATGGCAAGAGAAACACAGGATTCTCAAAAGGTTGGAATTTTAATTTATAAAGAATAAACATTTGAACTAAAGGATTATTATTCAGACATCCAGGTTCAAAATAATATAGACCTTAAACTAGGTAGTCAGGCAGCAAGACTTTGGTTTCTTGTTCTTTGTACTTAGTATTCTGATTGCTCTATATAAAACGAGAATAATTTCCGAAGGAAATGGGGCCTTATGAATTTGAGAAAATTTCATTTTTAGTTATCTCCAGCTTACTACCTACATACATGTCTTTGGTTAGCTGCACCTCTATGTCATTATTTTCATCACCCTCCATATGTTTATGTACATCTATCAGTATCATGTATACTTCTATTTAATTTAGATTTATTCATATAACTCAGGTTTCCTGAGCTGCTATGTATTTTATGGTTATTGGTTAGGGAAGTTTGGTTTCCTTGCTTAATTTTTTATTAATATTTATCAAGCACTTACCATTCATGTGACAATCCTTTGAGGACTTTATATGTATCACCTCATTTAATCTTCAGGACAGTATTAAAAGGACATAATGGTTATTAGAGCCATTTTACAGACGAGGCAACTGAGGATCACAAAGATGAGCTAGGTTGCAACCAGAACATTAAGTTCCAAACAGAACATTCTGTTATTCTAACTCTGGAGGCACAGGTATACATGACCTAACCTTCATCTTCAGAAGCGAATATTTTACTTACCCATTTGTGTGTGTGTGTGTGCACGCGTGCGCGGGTGCACGGAGTATGAGAACAGAAAGGAAAGAAAGAAGAATTTTAACTAATGACTTTGTTAGCCATTTTCTTCATTCATACTTATTTTGTACCACACAACCTATATCTGCTTGATCTTTGTGTCTTTTTAAGTATCTTTAAATCTCTGTCATATCCTTAATTTTTGATTAGTCAAACTGCACATTATTAAGTCTTTTAATCACCCTACTTGCACCGTCTTTTCTTTTGAAACTTCTTTTGACTTTTACTTCTTCATATGGGTTTAAATCTATGACTGCAAATCATCGCCATGCAACTATCGTAGGCTGTATTCACATATATTTTCATAGGCGGATTGACTTTGTTTCAGATATTTTCCTATCATTGTCTCACACACTCCTTGACAGGCTCTTGCAAAAAATAAATAATTCTGTTCACTTATGGAGTAAGACAGTATAGCTCCAACATTTGAAAAACAGTGTTGTACTTTATGACACTGACTTAATAAAGCCTCCTTCAACGGAGATCACAGCCTTAGATCCAACATTGGAAAACAAACCTTCTGTCCTCTAACAAAGAAGGTATAGGGTTTTTTTTTTTAAGTTTATTTATTTTTGAAAGAGAGAGAGAGAAAAGAGAGAATACGTGGGGAAGGATCAGAGAGACAGGGGGAGAGAGAGAATCTCAAGCTGGCTCTGTGCTGTCAGTGCAGAGATACAGGGCTCTAACCCATGAACCATGAGATCATGACCTGAGGCAAAATCAAGAGTTGGATGCTGACTGAGCCACCCAGGCACCCCAAGGTAAAACTTTTAAAACAGATTTTTAAATGAATATCTAGGTTCCAGAGAGAATTATGCAATAGAGACACATCTACAGATACAGGTCCCTTTGTAACCTCAGTAGTCTCATTTCTCATATCAACTCTCCAGTATTTATTTTAATGGGTTTTTTCATGAGCTATTTCTTCAAATATCAACAGATACAAATGAGTTACATCCTCATTTTAGCATTACCCCAATATGATTTTATCAGATCATTAAGGTCATTAATATTGGGCTAATTTTACATCAGAAAATAAATTCCCAGGGGGTTTGAATTGTAAAACATAATTATATTATAGAGTCAAAATGTTATTACATGTAAGCCATATCTTGAGATGGGCAAAACTTAAATTCTAAACAGTTTTAACTTTTAGTTCATAATTGACTCAATAAATATTTATTGAATGCCTGTTATATATATAATATATGGAGTTTACAAAGATGGCTGATTTAAGAATGCTTATTAGGAGTTTACAATATGGTAAGGAAGAAAAAGCACATATGTAAATAATAATACTGCAGTAGGCAAAATGAGATATGCCACAAGAAAAGTTGTTTATCTATGGAATGACCAGTTAAAGGAGAAGGAAGAGAGAAGACATCCTGTATAATATCTGGACTTGTCTTGAAGGATGACTCACTTTGGACTTGTGAAGATAGGGTAGAAGGAACCAAATTAGTAAAGCTCTCATCATTTAAAAGAACAGGATACACTCCGACAGTCCTGAACTAGAGAGAACAAAGTGTTTATTTCAAAGATACTATTTTGAAAAAAGATAGAAAATATTATTTAACTAGAGGTAATTTTACAATATTAGCAAAGTCTAATATAGGACTCAACTCTCCCCTTGTGGTAAGATAAATTTATATTCTCTCCTTTATCTCAAGTTTTCCAGTCCTAGTAATTTTCACTAGAACTCTATATACTTAACAAAAAGGACATTTTAAACATAAAGAATTTCAGCTTCAAATACTAATATAATAAAAGGAATTAAATCTATCTTAAATGCTTAGTATCCAAATAACTTTATTATGTGTCTTTTCACTTGATATTCCCAGCACATTTAAATGACATATGAAAACACTTTTCTTTCTTATCTGTCTTTTTTTAAAGTTAGATAACCTCAAAACTTAATTGTGCTATGGATTTCACAACCTATTTATTTGTTTGTTTGTTTGTTTATAAATGTTTACTTATTTTGAGACAGAGAGAGAGAAAGAGAGCTTGAGCAGAGAAGGAGCAGAGAGAGAGAGGGAGAGAGAGAGTACCCCAGGCAGGCTCCTTGCTGCCAGTGCAGAGCCCGATGTGGGGCTTGAACCCACAAACTGTGAGTTCATGACCTGAGCTGAAACCAAGAGTCAGACGCTTAACCAACTGAGCCACCCAGGTGCCCATCACAACCCCTTCATTGAAAATTTCCTCTTTATCTCTCTCCAAAAGTCCATGTCCTCCACAACCTCCAGAGCTTATCTCTTCCACTAAATTTTAGCATCTCCTGAATTTTTCTCTCACGCTTTTTCCAACAATACTAATTATTTGTATACCTCCCAATGATGTCTTCATAACACCAGAAAAATACTTAATCTTGCTAAAAGCCTAAAACAAACACTCTTTTCTCTATATATGTTTTGACAACAGAAATACTCTCTTTATTTTCAACAGAAGATGCCACCTGTATCATTTACACTCAGTTCTAAAAGACATGCTCTGATAGTCTCTTTGCTAACGGTGCCCAGTCCTTTCAGTAAGGAAGAGAGGGTGGTTAGAGCAGAGACAGCTCTGGAGCAGAAGCAACTGGGGGACAGCAGTGTTGGGAAACTCAGTCAGATTGAGTCATTGCTACCAGGCTTTGAAAGAAAACCATGGGGGTCATTTTGCATTTTCTTCAAGTGATTGTGAGAAAGACAAACTAGTTCCATATGGTGGCAGGGCAAGAGCTCAGAGCCAGAAGAGAAATCTGCTACATGAGATCTGCTCAGCTTGTCAGTTCGAAAGACCTTAGAGTTCAGATATCTGAGAGTCTTTCTACTGTTTTAAAGAGCCAAGGCCAAACTTCAATTTGTCATACATACAACTCCCACTGCCTAGGGCAATGAAAGGGACTCTTACCATCCCGAATACCATAAGGATGTAAAAATGTGAGAAGTAGAGGAGTCTCTTAAGTAGATAAAATTAATGAGAAACTAACCTCATGATACTGGGCTGCCTGTTTTAAAGAAAAAGTTATAGAATCACTTGTATGATCCATAGCTACATTTTGAAGTCTTTTCTTTCATAATAGCAATCACTATTGTCTTAATATTTATTAAGAAATATGATTTAGCCTTTCTGATTATTTAAATTTCTATAAATGAAAGAAAAGGGATAACTATGTGTTCATCGAGGATGACTAGAGAACCATCTCTGATGACTAGGGAATCATGACTAATTTCGACGTGCACCTGTCGGTTTCATTTTTCCTTCAGATGCTTACTGAGGGGTGCCTGGGTGGCTCAACTGGTTAAGTGTCCGACTCTTGGTTATGATATCAGGGTGGTGACATAGATCCCTGTGTCTGCTTAAGATTCTCTCTCCCTCCTTCTCTCTCTGTCCCTCCACAGTCAAGCACATTTAATCTCTCTCTTCCTCTCTCTTTCTCTTTCTCTCTCTCTTTCTCAAAATAAATAAATATTAAAAAAATGCTAACTGAAAAAATCATAATGCTGACATTCTTTACAGCCACTGACCAAATCATGCTAAGAAATGTGAGGGTTTTGTCCTCATTAATTAGGAAAAATGGGTTTAAAAGAATGAATACTATGATTTTACTTGGCGGCTACGATTTTAATCACCTCTAATCATGTTCTTTGGGGTTTTTGTATTATTTTGGGCCTTTCATTTGTTTGTTTTCATTTTGGGTTTTTTTTGTAGTTTTTTTGGTGTGTGTGTGTGTGTGTGTGTGTGTGTGTGTGTGTTTCATCTTCCATATTTCTGTCCTTAAGCCAAATACTTCACTCTGGAATAACGTTTGGTTTTTATCTCCTAACACATCATCCTTCATGCAAGCCACATCTACACTGGCTGAACATAAGAAATAAATGTCCAGGATTCCCATGGTGTTATTTTGGGGGAGTAGTCTTCATAATGACTAACACTTCAATTTTCCTTTCACTATATTCATATTAAAGGCCAACTTTGGCCTTTCTGTATATTGACTTCTCTTTTATAAAATGAAGTATCATTAACAGAAAAGAGAAAGCCATGGATAGTTAACTATACATAAAGACTTCAGAAATTAGATGGAACCACTATGTAAAAGAACCACCTAAATATTCTGTTTGAATCTCAATTCAAATAACTTTTCTTCTCTAATTAGAAAAAATACTAGGCGTTGGTGAATGGCCAGCTCTTAGTTTGCCTGTATCAAATAACTAGCTAGGATTGTTGGCTTTGGGTCAATAATTGCTGCTCTGTACAAGCTAAATAGTTGCTAAAAAAGAATGAGCCTCTTAACTGTTCAGATGACCTACCCTTGACTACACAGTTGCTCCCAGAATCCTTGTGGGATTCCACAGAAGCATAGTTGTCCTCATTTGTAAATTTCTTAAAATAGTGGTGAAAGACATTATTTTTGTGAAACACCGTCTCTGTTTCTCAGTGCAAGAAACTGACTGTCCCTGGTGCCTCTTCCCTAGAAGAGCATACGCTGTTCCCCTGTGACATGCTAAGGATACAGACTCGGGGCAGTGAATACCACTGTGTATAAATACAGGTTTTACTCAGTCTTGCACAGTGAAAATCCTCTGAACATTGGTCTTTTCTACTTTTATTTATTTTTCATTAGGATATAATTGACATATAACGTCATATTAGGTTCAGGTGTATAACACAGTGATTTAATGTATGTGTATATTGAACAGTGGGCCTTCCATGAACGGGGGGCAGCACATGGAAATGTGCAGAGAAATGAGAATATATTGCTTGAAGTGGACAAGTAATTGATAAGCCTGGAGTATTATGTACATGGGCAGGAAATAAGCGATGATACATGTGGGTTTGGGTGGCGTGGGAAAAAGTAGAGGAGGGCAAGATCTTCCAAGTCTTTGTAAACCACAATAAGGCATTTAGACTTTATCTTTCATGTGTTGGGAGAACAACTGAGGGATTTTAACCAGAGTAGAAGAATAATGAGATGCAGGTTTCTGAATGAGCCTTACAGAGCAGGGACTTTAGGGGAAAGGGGAAGGAACAAGACTCAAGGCAGTGAGACCAGTTCAGTTGTAAGACTTCTCTAATAATCTAAGAAGAACAGCCAGGACTAGAAGACTGACCTTCTGATGTTGATTAAAAAGATCTGCAAAAATGTCTCTTTTTACTTACGGACTCTAACATATAGCAATAATGTAGTTTGTAGAGGTGAAGTTCAGGAAAAGACATAGTTGATGTTTATTCTACCCTTTATATGCTTTCATACGTATTTAGAAATATATGAAGGTGCCCTTAAACTTGTAACAACTGATGGTGTACTCATACAATATCAACCAAATAAGGGTGGAGAGGGATATGTAATAGCATGAAAAAATGGTCATAAAATTATGTGTGGAAAGCATGGTACAAAGAAATATGTAGAGTACAATTTATATTTATACATGAAAATAAACTTTTTTGAAAGGTGCAAAACTAATGTAAGTGATTACCTCTAGAGAGGTAGTTGAGACAGGCCTGTGGACAACAACTTTATGTGAATTGTTCAAAATTTTTAAAAGAATATGATCAGATATTACATATATATTTTAAAATAAATACTATTTTCAATTTGGAGGGGGAAAACAAGGAAAAGACTAAATGCATATAAACCATAATGTCAAGAGTAGTTATATTCAGAGATGAGATTTTGGTTACTTTTTATTTTCTTCTTTTTGCTTTTCTTTATTTCCTAAATTTGTAATTGGTCATTCCTGTTGCCATGGTAACACAAAGAAACCACTGTAAACTATGAGGCTTAAACTATAACCCTCTTAAGGAAGACATAACATGGGAGACTCTCAAAGACTAAGAACAAGCTGAGGAGAGAGGGGGGTGTGGGAGGGAGGAGAGTGGGTGATGGGCACTGAGGAGGGCACTTGTCGGGATTATCACGGGGTGTTGTATGGAAACCAAATTGACAATAAATTATTCAAAAAAAAAACTATAACCCTCTTGTAAAAGGATAAGTGTATAAACTATATCCACCACATAGCAGTCACTTACTTAATATCAACACAACATTGGCGGTCAGTTACCTGCAAGTGACAGTGTAGAAAGTTACTGTGTTCTGGAATCTCTAGCCCCATCAGTGAGCTTAAAGCTACTAAAGAGATACTAGTATTGACTTACCTTTTGAAAAAAGAAGAAAAGTCATCACTAATCATAGAGAAGCCAAGAATCAGAGTTGGAATTTAGCCTGGCTCATCCAAGAGCACCTGTGGGCTAAACTCACCTAGTCCCAGTGGAGCAGGAGATTTTAGGCCTGCAGTCACAGCTACATAATTTTGGAATCGTTCATCTTCTTCCCCCAACTGATTCTTTGTTCACTAAACAAGCAGTTTTCCAATTATAATTTGGCTTCCTGTGTGAAATTCTCTCCAAGACTGTGAGCCTGGACCCCAAGATGTTCCTATTTTGACTGTAAGCGGAGAACTAACAAGAGTCTCTCTTAGCTTTGTGAGTGTCTGTCTATCTCTGAAAGGCGGAGAAAGTGATCAAATCTGGAAGGTTGTAAATTCGCACAGAGAACTTGTCCCAGGCTCTCACTGCTGACCTCTCACCTTACTTTCCTTACCTACATGTGGGCTGCCTGCAACCTGAAAGTAAATCCACATTTAAAAGATTCTACAATTCTTGGGGCGCTTGGGTGACTCAGTCAGTTAAGCATCCGACTTCTGCTCAGGTCCTGATCTCACTGTTCATCAGTTCAATCCCTGCATCAGGCTCTGTGCTGACAGCTCAGAGCCTGGAGCCTGCTTCAGAGTGTGTCTCCCTCTCTCTCTCTGCCCCTCCCCTGCTCACACTTTGTCTCTCTCTCTCTCTCTCTTCTCAAAAATAAATAAAATATTAAAAATAATTCTACAATTCTTTATCACCAGTGATTTTTAGCCTGCCTCTCAGAGTTTTAAAATACAACCTTATATATGAGAATTTAGCTTTAGATGCTTCTTTCAACCTACTGTTAATTACAGGTTCTATTAATCCTTGAAAACAACAAAATTTGAGTAGGGCTTAATTGTATATTTTGCTCTAACTCAAAAATCTCTGCAAAATATCTGTAAAATGTTTTGACACAAGCATACAATATTACTGTTATTTGCTAAAACTAATATCAACTCACAAAACCATAAGGGAACCTTAACATATACTTAAGTGCAAACACAAGTCAAATATATATATGAAAAACTGAAAATCCAAATATTAATTGGTCTGTATTATATATTTTTTAATGTTTATTTATTTTGAAAGAGAGAGAGAGAGAGAGAGAGAGAGAGAATGTGAGTGGGAGAAGGGCAGAGAGAAAGAAAGAGAGAGAAAATCCTAAGCAGTTTCTGTGCTGGTAGCACAGCTTAACCAACTGAGCCACCAGGTGCCCCTCTGTATTATTTCTGTTTAATAATAATGTAACATTTGTTCAGAGCTGGCCTAAGTCCCAGTGGTGTCTCCCTCATACAGAGATATTAACTATATTGTAAGTGGATAAGATTCATAAATAAGACCACAGAAGTGGTAATATACATAAATATGAAAAGAATATTCCTAGAAGATTTTGCTGAATGAGAACTGAGGAACCATGTTAGATTAGAGTTAGAAAGTAGGGTAGAGTGTCAACCAGAGAAAACCTTGAATATCAAATTGACACTACCGACAACCTTAGTTTGTCTATTCTGAGCCCCGAGGAACCACTGAATACAGGACCTGAGCAAGTTTGCATTTGTTCAAACCACCCAGATGGATATGAAAACAACATATAGGGTCAGTAGGAAATGACAAGACATCTGAGAACTAACTACATTAGGCACCAATTGTGATTTATCCACTAGTTTTTGAATTCTAGACCAGTCTTATTCAATCTGTAAAGAATAATATGAGATACTAATTGAGAACATAAATTCCCAGGACTAGTGAAAAGGCCTTTTTCACAAATAACCAGATGCTTTTTTATATGTACAACTGTTGAAGAGCCCCTGATTTAGGTTTATTTAAATTTTATATAAGAAATGTTTCTGGAGAATAACGTAGATTAGGTTCTTTTAAGAATGCCATATTTGAGGCTAAACAGTTGGCATTTGAACTTAATTTTAGGGATACTCCTAGAATATAAGCCCCTTAAGGGCATGGCCCTTTGGTATATCGTAAGTGCTTACAATAATTTCTGGTATGTAGTATGTGCTCAACAAACATTTGTTCAGGGAATGTATAATGATTAAGAACTTGGATTTTAAAGTCAAACATAGCCAAATTCCAGCTTACTTATCTTCTCTAAATCTTGGCATGCAAAACTGGTAGATGGATGCTTACATCACAGATATAATATAAAATTAAATAAAAAATGGAAAGCATTTAGCAGATTGTTTGGCACAGAGCAAGTCCTCGATCAGTGAGAATTATTATTAGTATTGCTGTTAAGAATAATGTTTACACATCATCACTATTCATTATTAACATAGTTATATGCTGTAATGACACTCTACAAGGCTTTTTTCTTTGGAGATTAATACATGTGGTAATAAAATAAACCCGTTTTCTTTTTGTGGATCCTGCACTATCAGAACCATATGAGTTTGAGTATGCATTGCGAAATAAACACCAAGCACAAAAGCCACAGAGAATTTTGCTATCTGTGATTTGGAGTCTTTTCTTCCTTTTCAGTCTATTCTTTCTTTTTTTCTTTCATTCTTTTTTTTCATTCTCTCTCTCTCTCTCTCTCTCTCTCTCTCTCTCTCTCTCTCTCTCTCTGTCTCTCTCCTAGCTTGGGTCTTGCAGTAGTTTGTTAGAAGGGCTAAGTGCAAAGAAGGCAGGAAATAATGAAAAAGCCAAACATTCAACAAACTGGTCTTATGGGTTCTGTTATTCTGTTGAATAGCTTACCTTTTTCTTTTTTTTTTTTTTTACTTCAGGTTGTATTTAAAGGGTCACACTGGGACAGCAGGAAAACAGAGCAGTCTGATCTTACACGGTGCTGATTTCAGCACTAAAGATGCAGATAATGACAACTGTATGTGCAAATGTGCCCTCATGCTAACAGGAGGTAAGTCCTACGGGGCCATTCTCTCAGTTATGTTTCATTGGTTTGAGTCTTGAAATTTCTTATCTATGAGAAAGGACTGTGATCTTCTGATCGGGAAACTTAAGAGCAAGTCCCTTGAGATCATTTTGTTCTGCCCGCTAATTTACCATATGTTCTCGTGCAAGACATTGCTAGCATATTTATAACTTTGTTTTCTCCCCCATTTTCTATAAAGGGGGCCTGCTGAGCTTGGTTCTGAAAAAATTCTTTAACTTCTGAAAGTGCTAGTTATTCTGCCTTCTAAATAATCATAATGATACCCATGATGGAATGAATATCAATTTGGGAATTCAGCATACAGGGGAAAGCCAACAAAAAACAAACAAAAACAAAACAAAACAAAACAAAAACCCTTCTTACAAAGTATTTTGCAACTATGTAGTACAGTTCATTGACCATTCTATTGAAATGGAATAAGAAGAATAAAGAAGTGTAGTGATATCTAAAGTTACAAAATTCAGACCAGCTACACTAGGGCTTTGCATTGTATGGTACTGACTTCTGCAAGCCATTTGAGCTGGTGTAAGAGATACCATTAAATAATACAGTATCACTGAGTAAGAAAGTTAAATCCTTTTTTAACCTTTTCAATATCTTTCAATCTTCTGATTGCGTCAGAGATATTCCCAGTTTGGTGCTAGCACATTTATAACACTTCTTGAGCACTTACTAGGTAATCACTCAATAATCTTCATAGCAAAGAAGGAGAAAACCCTTTGGCCTCAGGCTCAGGGCCTTGTTTAGACAATGGAACCTACCTAGAAATAAATAAAGTGATCTTGTTTTAATTCTATTGGGTTTCTTATCTATCTTTTATTATAGTAAGTGGTACTGTTTTCTTCTTGAAAGGAATTATATAATCTTTTCATTTTTAAAGTATTAACAACATTTGATATATAACAAATTATTGATTTAAATAAAAAATTTAATTAAATATTAATAAAAATTACAAATGGATGATGGCAAAAATCTGTGAAGTCGATGCATGACTGATTGAAGTTTGAGAAACATGAAGCTGAAACCTAATGGCAAGCGAGGTAGCTCAAGTTAAGTTATAGGCTCTGCAAGGAAGGAGTTGGCACCAAGCAAAATTGTAAAGGAAAACTTTTTTCCAGTGCTTCTTTTCTCACAGTTCTTGTGTTCTTTCTCTTTCTGAATGGAATAGCAGTCACTCCATTTTCTGATTTCTGATTCTTATTCTGTGCTACAACAAACCATGTTTTCATTGACAGTCAGAAAAAAACTCCGTGAAATCCAGTATTTTTCTTCCCAAAATATGACATTACTACCATTATTATTATATACTAATGTATGCTATTGCATAGGTTGTACTATCTTACTTAAACTCCAAACCAGCTCTGTGAGATAAGCAGGGAGAGAAACTCTATCTCCTCTTTGTACATAAGGAAAATAAATGCAAGTTAATGCTCACCCTTTTATATTTACCATCCAGCACAGTAGATATGGCACACAGAAACTCAATTAACAATATAGTACATGAATGAATGAATGTTTTGTAACCCTTGAAATCACTGTCAAATTTTGAAGCCAGTGAAAGAATCATTAGGTTGACACTTTCTCATCAGGTAACAGAGCATGGAAGAACATGGAGGGGTGGTTCTGAAGAAATCTTTCCACCTTCATCCCCATCCCCGCGTCCTGCATTATTGCCACCACCAGATCACGTCCCGTTGACCGCCCTCCACCACACTTACATTAACGTGTTTTCAACATGAAACCGAACCTAGTGTTATCCAAGCCAACCTGTAATGATTCATCTTCTATCATATCCTTTTCTTTAAATGCTATTTTGGCATCATATTCAACCGCATCAAAGAGGTAAAAGTCCTCTATATGTAACTTTATGACCCACTCCCCCAAACAATTGTTACAAATTTAAAATGGTACCCACAGGTTAGGTTTTAAACGTTTTTCCTGAAAGAAGATTTTTTTCTTTACTTCCCTGATCCCATAAATGGAATTGTCAGCAACTTTATACAGAGACAAAAGGACTTTGATTATCTAGTTTGCTGTTCATTTTAATGTTGAAATGTGCTTCATTTTCTCCATGTCTATTTTTACAGATAGTTTTTCTTAACAAATAAATGCAATGCATGAAAGACCAACAGTAAAATCTTTCAAATGTTGCCTTAGAAGAGCATTCCAATATGTTCGTATTTCCGTCATAATAATGAAAGTATAGAGGAAAATGCACCTCTTGGTTGTTGGTGAGAAAATTTCATTGCTCAGATTTATGACTTGATTTCTGCTTCAAATGATTGAACTTTGTCATGTTCTTTCATCCATAATCATTCCTGGACCTGCTTCTTACTCACCAATAAACACATATGTTGGGGAGAGAAAATTTCCACTTATTGCTTGGGCTGGAATAGTCTAACTAAATGTGTTTTTGTAATAAATGCCATTACCCTATCAAGTATCCTTTTGAAAGAATCCAGGCCTTGCAAGCCTATTCACTCTGCAAAGTTAAAATGTGGAATTTAGATAGCTAAGAACTGGAGAACATAAGGATGAGTGTCAGTGACAGTCCAGGTAACTTGAGTATTGCCTGGAACTTTATGTCCTACTTAGCTACTCCCCACTACCAATATTTGTTCTGTCATAGTTTCCCTTAGAACCATTTTCTTCATCTAATGATTTTTCCTTTCTTTTTTAATTTGTATTTGAACTTGCTGCCTATTTTAAATAGTTTCCTTTAAGCAATAAGATTTTATAGTCCTTGAAGCTAATAATTCATAGTTTTCTGTCACCATCGATTAAAGTTTTGTTTTATCTTGTTTATTTACAAAATTTTTCCTTTGTTTCTTCTGAAAGAAATTAAGGGTAAAGTAAGATTTATTGCCCACTAACTGTCCTAAATAGTTTTGCACAAGTACATGGAGGGATTTGGGTTGGAGAATGTGGTATCGTTGCCACCCTTATCGGTCAGAGATTGAACAACAAGACATGAGCTTAATTGAAAGCAGAAGGTATTTCACCTAGGCATAAGGTAGAACATTTTGATCTTTCTTTCTTCTTTCCCAGTCTCTTAACTTCTTAACTTCTTTCTATCAATTTCACATATTTTTAACAAGTAACTATTACATATCAACTGCTCTTAGAGAAATGAGCAAGGCAGAATAGAACTTGTATCGTTTGAGGGAGACCATCAAGAAAAGACTAAATAATAAATAACATAATTTCAAATCATAACCAGTCTTAAAGGCAAAATATAACATGTGATGGAGTGAGGAAGTAACTTTAGATGGAGTGTCCATCTAAAGTGCAGCCAGGGAAGATTGTTCATTTCTAGTGGTGGACATCTTCAAGAAGAGAATATAAAGTTACTTTACGTAAAAGAGCTTACTTATGCATGTTCCCGCAGTTGAGGGTCTAGACAAGAAAGTCTCACATTTTCTTCTGGTTCTGTGATTCTGTTATTCCATGTACTCATTGTGGCTAAAATGAGGAAAAACATGTAATATTATTTTTCAGTGCATGGGCTGTAATTCATAGTACATTGTAGAAAGGAGAGGAGGTGTAATGGGCTGAGAAAGCACATTTACATCAATAGAAATAGATACCACAATGCTTTATACCTCCTTTCCCAGAAGTATATGTACTTGTTCCTACCTTACCAGAAATCCAGCAGTTTTTCCATCCAATTTAAATATTGAAAACTTTTCATGTTTTGTTACAGATTTCTTCTGGGACCAGAACATATATTTCAAGGTCAAAATTGCCACATACGACTTCTGTGAAACTTTAATTAATAGTTAAAGGTGATTTGTCAGCCCAGATTTAGCAAATGTTACATTTCAAGAAAACAGCCTCTTTGGTACTAAATTAAGATTCTTCAGATAGTCTTTCTAAAAGTCTATTAGAAACTTCAATTACTAAAGGTTGCTGACAAAACAAAACAAAACAAAACATGGTATTATTTTACATTCCGTTCCTTACTTTACTTTTCTTTCAACACAGTTTCCACATTTAGTGTATAATATAAAAGCTATGTAAAAATGTGACCTAACCTTCTGCAGAAAGAATCTGTTGTGGTAGAAACTCTGATCTCTTTTCCCACGCATAAACTATGTCAGCCGACAGACAAGACTTTGCTAAAGCTAACAAAGGATATTTCTCAGTTCAGCCCTAAAAGACAGGATAAAGCCATACACATAAATTTCTATACAACTTACCAGATGCTAACAGCAGAGAGTTGATAAATGCTTGCAGAAGAGAGTTTGATATCAACTGCTATATAATCTTGAAAAAGACAAAGAAAATGAAAGAAATTAGCAGCTTCTCCAACTGGCCAATGACGCTGATTGACAAGATCTTTGGGAAACTATAATCACCTTAGAGTTTTTAATAATCCAGGATGGATGTGCTAAGCATTGCCAAATAACTAACATTCCCTAGGTTTTAAGGCAAAAATCTTGAGGGAGAAGATCTGTATGGATAATTTAAGGTTGACCAGAAAAATCTAAATTGCATTACTTTATTTCAAAGTAATTTCTTATTTGTACATATTCAGTAAGCCTGTTCCACAAAAATGTGTGTTGTAGAGACTTTTTGTTGTCTACTACTATACCCTGAGTGCCTAGAACAGTGCCTGGCATATAGTATGTGCTCAATAAATATTGGCTGAGTAAATTATTACTTTATCACAGACTCTGAAAGGGCATTACAAAATCACAAATGATCCCAGTGAGAAGGCATGAAAGTAAATCAATGTGAGTCTGAATGTGACTGTTGCTTGACCTGAGATTTAAAATACATAAGTATACATATGTATTTGCAGGCACACAGATGAAACAATTTGATGAATATGAGATATGAGGATTGAAACTAAATTTTAAGAATAACTAAACCCCAGAAGACTAAGCTCCAGAACTGGAAAAAATTGTTAGTTTCCTGTCTTCCAAATAAGTATGAACATTTCTAAGTATAAATTTTAGGTTTATATTCCTATTTTCTAAAGAAAATTTTTGCTTATTGGGGGGAAAAAAGCAGATTAATATCAGAAAATGTCTTTCAAATGGTGAATTTGGAAAAGAAAAAATTGAACCAGAACTGATAGGCCCCTAGTACAAAGCTGCCACTGAAGGTTAATTGACCTCATGAGAAATCATCAAACACTTAATTTTGTGGTATTTGACTCTAATAATAATATAGCAGAAATTACTGCACTCGTACGAGCCATTATCCTAAATGGTTTATATTTAATAACTTACATGTCACTTCTAAAAATCCTTAGAAATCCGCACCACAATAATGCTTTTGGCAAGAACTGAGATACAGAAAAATTAGATAATTTATCAAAGGGCAAAGAATTAGCATCAGAGGTAAGATTTGAACACAACCTCCAGATAAGCCATTGCTTTATCCGCTCCTTCTCCTGCCTCTGTTAAAATGAATGGCATTCAAAGGCAACAGTCAGTTAGCTGTCTCTTTCACTGTTTGCAGCACATGTTAGCGGGTATTTCCTCACTTAAACGTTAAAAGTGAAATGAGGTGCAAGGGAGAAAAGAGACAGTAAGAGAATACCTAAAGGTTTTCAGTGAATCCAAGATCACTGGCCAGGATCAACAACTTTTCATCTTTGGAACAAAAAGAAGAGAAAGGGAAAAAAACGCCGAGTCCTTGGCCTGAAGGGGATTTAGTATGAGATGACAGAGGGAATGCAGACCTCTAAGAAAGGTCCTTTGCCTCCCATGTGCACACAAAAGCCTTGCAGTTACTCCTTGAGGCTAGCTGTGGATATGGCCAAGTTTGTGTGTGAACTCCGTAAGTGGTTTTATATAACGATCCCGCTGATAAATGGCACCCATCAGTTTTGCTCAGCCTCATTCTTAGTTGGCAAGAGAGGAACTCATGTTCTGTGCAAGTCGTTTCGTACGTTGCTGATTAGAATGCATTCATTGAAAATGAACGAAAGAAATCCATAAAAACAGATATATATTTACAGTTTGTTGTACTTTTTACCTTAGAAAGGAAGTATTGAGAGACATTTTGTTTAGGATGGGAAGAATTTGAGAGTTAGGTTTCCTGATTTTCAAATAAATTTGAACTTCCTGAGTACAAAGTTTAGAATCAAATTCCTACTTTCTGGGCAAAGTTTTATTTATTGGTGATAAAATGTGAGTTTTCTGCTTCAAAGATAAAAGACTGGAATGATTTTTAAAGGCCCAGATAGCCGGGGACAGTTAGGACAAAGCTAAATTTTAATGAGTTAAGTGTAAATGAATTAGAAACATGCATCTCAGATTTCTTATTAAAATATACATGAGGTTACAGGTTATAAAGAAAAATGCTTGGCAACGTACAACTCAGCAGTTGCCAATCTTAAAACATTTGAGACATTTTATCAGTTGTCCCAACAGCAGATGGAAGCTGCTGGGTTCTTCTGTCCTTTGCTTGCATCACTTAGTCTTTTAATCTTAAAGTGTCTTTCCTGGATTAACTTCTTTAGCATGATGCTCATTTGTTATTCCTAGGCACACAGAGTTAATATTTCCCCGGGATTGTAAAGGACATATAATATATTCAGCTATTTGGTGTCTTATCAGAGAGCAACTGCAAACCCAGGCATACTCTCTATATGTTCACAAGGAACACCTTCATTCCATGCAAACTTACATATGTACTGAATACCCATGAGCACATAGGATTATCTCTGAATGCCAAGGACATATGAGTATCAAGGACTCCACTGTACTTTTACCTGTTTTCTATAATCATGCTTTAAAACCTTATCTTTTTAGGATTTGTGTTTAAAAGAGCTGGCCATGCTTAATTTTTTCAAAGAAAGCAGAAAGTGGAAATCCCTTTGTTGTTTTACTGCATGTATCAGAGGAAATGGAATACTTGCTTGCACACAAATAGCTATTTTTGTTCCCTTGTAGTCCAGAGTATCTTATAAAGGACACTACAGCCAAAATTGTCATGAGAAATAACCTCTCTTTCATTTTGCGTTGTGCCGTCTTAATTCGCCATCTTTGTGATCATCAACTGCTCTGTGATTGTCCATAATGTGCATGGCCCATGGTTTTAAGCAAAAGAGTCAGACACATTAAGGTCTTTGATTTCAGCATGATGTCAAAACAAACCATTGAAAACAATTGTTCAAATCATATTGTTACTTAAATGCCATTGTTTTTACAATGCAAACATTGCACAACTTACTCATTTGCGTCCAAATTACTGTCATATTTCTCTAATAGACCCTACCAAGCAAATAAGGAGATATGTTGGCACTGATGACCTGGTCTTTATTATTAAGTCATTATGATGCCTCACAAGATCTAACCCTTTGCGTTCCTACTGTAAACCTTCCATCTTCCTTTCCATATAACTTACACTAAGCACTTACTTAGGATTTTACAGGTCCGGATAGTCAATATATCATCTTATTTGAGCCATACAACTATGCTGGGACCACTTCTGTCTTATTGAGTATTATGTAACAACAGTCACAATAATTACATATAGAATGAATAAATAATGAATGAACACAATAGGCATGGATGTTATATATTGCGGTGTCTATCAAATTTAACTTTTTAGTAAACTAAACTACTTCAGACTATGAGCATTTACAAGGAAAAATAGTCAAAACCAGTCAATCTGTCAGTAAGCCTGTCGTCACTCCCCAGTCATTTGTTAAGCAAACTGTTAGGTACAGTGCTAAGTATGTGACATGGGCCTGTAAATAGACATGCCTTTACATTGTTCTTAGGACAATGGATAAAGACTATGTGATTTGATCTTCTGACCGTCTCAGCTTGAGACTGCTATTTCTCGTGTTAACTCTGACCCAGCCATATGCTCTTCTTTCAAGGTCTCCAAAATGCCATTCCTCTCACCCCAAACATTACTCTCCTTTACTCATCAAAAAAAAATGTAGAACAGTTTATCTGATTCTTTCATGTGCTCCCACTGTTTCTTGTGTCTTTGTTAACTTCATCCAAAATTTCCTAATGAATCTACCCTTCAGCCTGTGTCCTTTATTGCCAGGCTGCTGTTGCATCAGACTTCTGTCTTTCCACAGTTGTCCGGAATTCTTGTGAGTTTCTCTAAACCAAACAAAAATACATACTTTTACCTCGAGTACCTAATGTAACTTGGAGGATCATTCTATGATTCATAGAAGTTCCTAATAATAGAGTAGCTGCCTTTCCTTCAGAGACCATGCTGGATAGTTGAGAGACTCTGAAAGGCTCATTAAC
This sequence comes from Paguma larvata, assembly GCA_030068075.1. Taxonomy (NCBI): domain Eukaryota; kingdom Metazoa; phylum Chordata; class Mammalia; order Carnivora; family Viverridae; genus Paguma; species Paguma larvata. The sequence continues at coordinate 50,322,646 of CM057838.1, read as the reverse complement.
ATGATGGAAGAGTGCCTCAAAAAGGTCAGAGAAAAGGAGGGGAAAGTTGAAACACTGGAGCATCAAGTTGGGTTTCATTTTGTACTTTGAGGGTCTTTAGGGTAAATACATTCCCTAATATTAGAATACTTTTTGTAATATAAATAACATATTTTTACTAGTTGTACTTATCAAAAATATTTTAAAAAATTAATCTTAAGAAAAAATGTGGAATTTTACAGTTCTTCATTCCTTGCCAAACAAGAACTTTCTCGTTTCCCATGTTTTGACTACGTTAACATTTATGTTGTTTGCATACAGTTGGAAAAATAGCATTGAATACAGTCTTTCCAAATTCAAGACATACCTTATTCTTCTCTAATATGAGCTGTGATTAATACAGCTTGCTATGCCTCTAGTATGACTTTATAAACACAGCCCTGCTGTATTCATCTTCCAAAATTGAAAAATGAGAACTAGCTTTTCTCCGTTTAACTTTTTCTAAAGTTTCTGCAAGATGATGCTTGTGTTACAGTTAAACATCAGTTGTACAGCTTTCTCTTTCTTTAGCTATTAGTCCGTTAGGTATAACTCTGTAATCAAAGGGAGGTCAGCTGTATCCAAATAAAAATATGCCAGAATGTCTCTGGCATAGATCTCTCCCTAAAGATTTCAGTAGTGTTACTTCAGGAGACAGAAAAAAAAAGTACTATGTTTTATGTAAAAATCTAAGAACTTAATTCATTAAAAAAATACATTCCTGAGTTAGCCTTACAGAGAACTATGCAAGCATACGATCTCCATGTTGCTCATCAAGTTGGTTTTCTTTTTAATAAGTTTTGAAAGAACTTGAACAATCACAGAAAATAAAATAGTGCTGTATAGACACTGTATGGCTACTATTGATGAACACTTCCCATATTGCTATAAAATATAAGGAGAACATAGTAATTCAAATTCAATTTGTACATCGTAGTCATTGCCCGGTATCCAATTAGTTTCAGAAGCACCTGAGGACCAGTTGTTGGCAAAATTATGAAGTAGATGGAGAATATTTTTGTCATCTTATTTAGATGTCAGTAGTCAAAGCTTCTGAACTTCTTCACTAATAATTGTTTTAGTCCTAATAACAAGCTTAAGGTGGAGTGATAAAGGACGTCTGCATTTTACTTGTCCTACATATAAATCTAGGTCTGATTTAGATCTTATCTTGAATCCCAGAAGCTTCCCATCATTACAATGGGAAATGAGTCCCAATGGAGTGACACCGAAGCTTGATTTCCATGGAAGCATTCCTCTCTATTCATACATGGCCTCAACCAGATGTCACTTAAAATAGTTGTGCTACCCAGAAGCTTTTTGTTGAATGCCTCATATTTGCAAACGATCATAAAAAGTACAAATAAATTCCACCTTGGCTAATTCCATTAATTTCCAAATGTTCAATTTACTTACAATTGTTTCTTTTCCTTCTTTTCTCTTTCATTATTAACTAATTTTTCAGGCTGGTGGTTTGATGCTTGTGGCCCATCCAATCTAAATGGCATGTTCTATACTGCTGGACAAAACCATGGAAAACTGAATGGGATAAAGTGGCACTACTTCAAAGGGCCCAGTTACTCCTTACGTTCCACAACTATGATGATTCGACCTTTGGACTTCTGAAGGCATAATGTCGAAAGCTGTCATAAAAGCAACAAAGAAATCTGAAGAAGCTACCAGATAAGAAACTGCTTGGAAACTTCTGAAGCAAAGAATATTGTCTCCCTTCCAGCCACAAGTGGCATTTATGTGAAGTCACCAAGGTTCTTGACTGTGGATTTGGAGCCTTTAGAATTCACAAAAGTCTCTAGATGGGATTTATCATGTTCATAGGCTTGACTGTGGAGAATGCCACTCACTGTCATGTTTTAAAAAGGGAAGAAACTGCTCAGTTCACTGTGCTTCAGACTACTACTGGATCTTATTTTAGAACTATGGTAGCCAGATAATAAATATCGTTAATTTCATATGAAAACTGAAGAAGAAGAAGAAGAAGAAGAAGAAGAAGAAGAAGAAGAAGAAGAAGAAGAAGAAGGGGAGAAGCGAGGAGGAGGAGGAAGGAAGAGAAGAAGAAGAAGGGGAGGAGCAAGAGGAAGAGGAGAAAGAGAAGGAAGAGGAGTGAGGAGGGGGAGGAGGGAAATGAACAACAACAAAGACAGAATATACATGAAGAATACAAACAGATCTGCCATAATCCTTGAGAAAAGATGTATCACACAAGTGAAATGGTGTTATTTCTATGCAAACCTACTAAAAATCAGTTTATACTTTTGCACAATTCTGATAAAAGTTTAAGAAGAATAGCATTGCCCTCTAAGATGGTTAAATGCTAATGGATTTCAGAAGCCTAACTCTTAAGTCATACTTACTAGTTGATTTCAGTTAACCCATCTTCAAATGTAAGTTCCATTTTGGTAACCATAATGAGTTGTAGTGCATGAAGAATAATAGTGTAAGTTAGAAACATACTCCATTTACTCTGATTTTTTGATACAGTTTTCAGAAAAAAAATGGACATAATCAAGTAAGGACATATGAAATAAAAAATTACTCCCCATGCTACAGTTTTCATTTACTTTAAAAACTGACTGACTGATATATAAATATATTTATAGCGTGAGTAAAATTTAAAGAATGTGAAATATACCATTGAGCTCTTAAAATAATATACACGCATTTAATATTTTCTTTGATATTATACAAGAAAACAGTATTTTAGAGTATATGTAGTTGGGGTAAAACCAAGGAAACTGGATCAGTTCGTTTGACAATGTCTTCTTGCATGTATACACTTGAGTGTAACTTCATTTTTAAAATCACGATTTCAATTCTTCATTCTGTTATTTCATGCTAATTTAATTTTTGCTAATTAACTAAAACATGTTTTCCAGATTCACCCTGTTCCAGTTTCTGTAAGAGATACACTTTGAAGTCTATTAAAAATAAAAGAATTATAAATACCATTGTACATAGCATGTTTATATTCCTGGTAAACCTAATAGCTGTTTAATCTAGAATATGCAACATTGTCCTTCATTGATGCAAACAAGTGCAAGTTTTGAAAGGAATCTACTATATTATATTATGAAATACATTGTTTCTTCACATTTTTCTCTCTCAGGCTCTGTTTTCATAAGAAATTTCTGATGTAAGAAAAAGTATTTAGTGGAGAAAATTGTCAAAATTCTGTATTAAACATAAGGAAAACACCCAAAAGAGAAAATTAATCACATTTAATCACATTAATCAATTAAAAAATTGTGACTGCCAGCTACTATAATTTTCTTAATGAAAATATTCCCGTGGGATAATCTATTTTAAGTGAATTTGGGGGCACAAGTTTTTGTGGCAATTTGAATTTACTACGGTATTTTATCAAAAATAAACACTGCCTCTAAGTGTTCAAGGTTACAGTAGTGAAGCATTTTTATCAAAATGTTAGTTACTATGGGATAAAAATATTTAAATACACATTGGTGTCTTTTCTAGAAAAATAAGTTTGTTCGAGGCAACAATATAGATTTCCTCCATTTGAGAGAATAAAACTATTCCTTTTTTAAGAAACTACTCTTTAAATTTACCATCAAGGCTTTATGTTTGTGGTCTGTAACAAGCTCATTTTGCCTCACAAGTGACATTGGCCGGTATTACACAGTCGTTCAGTTCCTGGTGATCCCTTCGTAGCACTGTTCAGCCTCTCCCTCTAAAATCCTTCTTGATTGTTTTCATTTAAGTGAATGAAAGTGAGTGTTTTGTTCTTTTGTGTTCCTACAGATTTTTGTTACCAGTCTTTTGATAAGAAATACTATTTCCCAACTCATATTACAAAAATAAAATGAAATAATGAAAAAAAAGCATGATATTTACTGTTTTGTTATCTGGGTTTGAAAAATGAAATATTGTTTCCAATTATTTATAATAAAGCAGTATAAAATATTTTATGACTTCATTATGTGTATTGTGTAATGCTTAACACCTGTACTTGAAATATGTATCCTTTACATTTAATTATTTCAGGATAAGATAATTAGGTATTAGGATCATGTCTTTACATTTTTTTTTAATTTTATAATAGTTTATTTTCAAATTGGTTTACATATAACACCCAGTGTTCATCCCAACATGTGCCCTTTTTAATGCCCATCGCCCCCTGTCCCCCCACCCTCATCCCCCTCACCCTCAGTTTGCATAAGTACATTTTTATCTCACTAAAGTTTATGTGGTTTCTAGACCATTTTTTTTTCACATCAGTCACAGATTTATTTGATTTGAAATAAAACTGAAAATGATGTATTCATGCAACCTCATCTCATTTTCAATAAATGTTTTACAAATTTTAAATTAGAAATCTATAGAAGTACGGAATCACTGAAAAAAAAAACAAACTACCAAAAGAACGAATGCCCTAATCTCTGAAAAACTTCCATCAGGCTTGTGATAAGAAAGCTTAGCTCCATTAGAATGTTAGATCAAAGCGATGGGTCTCAGTCCCACATGTCTGTATGGTTGTATGTCCTGCTAGTTATTAAATGCCATATTATCATATAACAATTGACAATAAAACCTGGGAACTCCAAACTGGAATAATGGGAGTTATGTTGAATATTTGATATTGGAATAAAAGGGAAAGAGACCATCTTGCCTGTTATCCTGACTGGTCTTATCAGGTTAGTCCTTATAAGGTTAGGTTCTGCACCCTAATTTTGCACCCATTACCACCATATTGATTTGAACATCTATTAACTTCCACCTACATGATTGAAAAACATAACCTTTCTCCTATTTTCTGCTTCTATTCACCCATATCCACACAGGCTTATTCTTAAAACCAGACTTCTGAAAGTTTCTTCCCAGCTCAAAACCCCTTTGCGTTTCCTCACTACTGCCTAAACTTGAAATAAATAGGTCAGGTTAACCCCAGCCTGCACCTCCAGATAGCTTCATTCCACCTACTCCATGTTGCAATCAAAATGACGAAGCCTCTGTGGTAGACTAGTTACAAGTGTGACCCCTACCGTTCCCATTTCTCTACTCATGCCCTTACAATGTGACTTTGCTGCTCATCCCATAAAAAGGTGGAGTCTACTTCCTGAATGGCCGGCTAGCCATTTGCACTAGCCCAAAGAATGCAGAAATGCCTGTATGTCACTCTTGAGCAGAGGTCTCGAGAGTCATTCAGCTTCACCCTACCTCTCAGGATGTAAAAGCCCAGGACAACCTAAGGGAGAATTGGAGATCACAGGAAGCAAGACTACGTTTACCAGCTGAGACCCCTAGTCTCAAAAGCCCCCAGCTGACCCACCACATGACACCGGATATGTGAGTGACCTCAGCTGAGATCAACTGAGCCTGACTCAGATCAGCAAAACTGCCCAGAATAATCATAAGACATTAAGGGGTTGTTACTTTAAGCCACTACATTTTGGGGTGTTTTGTTAAACATTGTAGCCATAGCTAACTAATACAGAATGAAATCCTTCTGTCTATACAAAATCCAACACCTGTAGATTCGACCACTATCTTAAGCCATTTAAGATCTTAAGCCATTTTCAGACTTTAAACTTAGCTCATTTTCCTCTAGAATAAAAAAGATGTCCAAATTTATAATTTATAATTTTAGTCAGCTCAGAAGTTTACTTCATTACCAACTTTGCTGGAGCATTTTTATTGTGTACATTGAGGGAGGTCTATGTGTTTCTTTTAACTTTAAAATTATGTAAATATAAGAAATGTACTATTGAATAGTAGTTACTCATTTTTATTACACATTTACTATTGTTATCTTAAGATAATTTCAAATTTAGATATATGGATTTAACCTTTGGGATTTTGCTCTTTTAATAAGCATAGTCTTGTCTAACTCAAGGTCAGCAATTTCTTATGAATTCTTCTGATAATTACTGATACTTACTTGATATCAGCCATTGAGGTTAAAATTAAACTCGAACATACAAATAAAGGTGAACATACGGAAAGAATTCCTAGGAAATACTGACGTTAAACAAGTCATTACATTACATATCTTGCATTCTTTCAAGAAAGAAACCAACAGACTCACCTGAAATGGTGGATAATGGTTAAGGTTGAATAACTCCCAGAGCTTTACCTTTTAACCTAGGAAAAACAATTGCAAACTCTGCCATATTAACTCTCATTTTGATGAGAAATGTGAAAGTATATTTTATTTTGTCTTGTTTTCGTGGAGAGGAGAATGACTCCTGCTATCCTCTTTTACAGGCAAGCTCCTACTTCGTCCACTCATAAACCAGCCTCTTGCCCATCCGTCCACTCTATCTTGGCCTCCATGGGGAGTTGCTGTTCATGGTATGATGGTGGGAAGCAGAAAGGTACCATTATCAGCTAGTTCTGCCATAGAACTGCAACTACCCTACCAAAGTTTCTCTTATATACATTCATTTTTTTTAACAAATACATATTGGCTTCCTAGATATGCTGTAAGGAATCAGAATCAAAAAAAAAAAAAAAAAAGGGAGGGGGATACTAAAACATTTAAGTTAAAAATGGATTTAAAAGAAAATATTATAATCAAGGAATATTCATTTGTGTGCACTGTAATACAGTGTGTAAACATCAAAACAGTGACATAAAAGGTTAGAAAAGACATTATTAATGTTCTAAATTAAATATTTCCATTAGGAAAGGTACAACCATAATAGTCATAATAAGATACTGGATTATAGTTACATAAGCTCTTCCTTTGGGAAATTATTTTATACCTATAATTTAATGGTAGAATGGGAATTATAGATAACAAACATATTGAATAATTACTAGCATCCAGATGAAGCGCTAGGCAGAAAAATTTTAATTAATAGGATTAAGCTACAAAAAGAATACTGTGACAGGAGTGATTAAGTCCGCTAAAGGTTGTGTTGTGTATAGCTGTGTATAATAATAAGTGCAATAATAAATAATAATAAATTTTTAAAAAATAATTAATAATAAACAATAAGTGCATAATAAAGACAAACATGAGTAACTACAACTCAATAGTAAATTTTATGTATACATGTTTTTAAAATCAAAAGAAACATGTAGGCCTCTCTCAATTCACATAATCAATTTCACAAAAGATGGCATCTGAGCTCTATTTTGAAAGTTTATTGGGAGTTTACAGAGAGACAGAGGAGCTGCAAAGGCATAAAAATGTCAGAAAGCATGGAGTTATGGGGAACTCCAAGTGGTTCAGTATGAATGGACTATAAAGTTTCCTTGAGGGAGGGGTAGCAGGAGATGAGGCTGGAGATAGGGCCAGATAAAGAAGGAGTTTAAGTCATGTTCTTAAGCTTAGGCTTTATTTTCTTGTTAAACAGAGACAGTGCAGGGTTTTACACACTTTAAGAAGACTAAACGTGCTGCAAGGAGTAGGTGAATTGTAAGGGAGAGTGAGACTGGAGAAGTTTGGATCAGGGAAGATGCTAGTCTATAAACCTGTTAGGAAGAAGACGTGATCTATACAGCAGTGGCAGTAAGAATGGGTTGAAGAAGTTGGGTTGTGAGAGATACTAAGGAAAAAAAATCTAAAAAATTTTATAATTGGACGGAAGGTGGGAAAATGAAGGTCATTTCAGATTTTTGTCCTGATTAATTAAATGGAAGGCGGTACAGATGTCCAAAAGAGGAAGCATAAGTTTTGAAGAGTAACAAATGAGTTAATTTTACATGTTGAATTTGAGATGCTAATGATTCAAGTTTGGCAATTGGATGCATGAGTCTAAGCTCAATCAGGACTAAAAGGGAAGATTTGGGGCTCTATAGTATCCAGGCAGAAATTAAAATTACTAGATGAGATTATTTCAAGAGAGTGTACAGTAAAATATAAACTGAATGGAACATAAACATTTTAAAAAAACAGGTAAATAGGGAGAATTCAAAAAGAAGATGAGAAATTGCAGTCAGACAAAAGGAAAACCAGGAGGAATGACATCATAGTAGATTGCATTAACAGTCAGGGATGCCTAACTCCCAAAGAGAGTGGGAGATACTATGAGTGCAAAGTATCCATTGGGTTTGGCATTCCAGGGTGAATTGGTGATTTTTTTATGGGGGGCATTAGAGGTATAGAGGTTAGAAGCCAGAGGGTAAGAGGGTTCTGAATAAAGGGGAGATAAAGACATGAGGAGAACTAGAGTTTAGACATTTGTTATGTAGAATGACCTCTCTAGAGCAGCATTACAGACTGGGTTGAGGTGCAGGATCTCAGGCCCCACCCCAGACTACTGAATTAGAATCTTCATCTTAACAAATCCTCAAGCGATTTATGGATATTCAAGTTTGAGAAGCTTTGGTTTAGAAAATACTTCCAAGGAATAGGATGAACATGGAAGGAGATAGGGAGGGAACTAGAAGGACAAGGATAGGGATGGTTTTTAGGATGAGAGGTGCATGAATAAATTTTCAGGCTAAGGAAAAAGAACTAAGGTTGAAAGGAGGAAGGGAAAAGTCCTTGATGGAGCAAGTACTTTGAGATAGCTGAAGATCTGGAGTTAAGAATAGAGGGGGTGAGAGGTGCCTGGGTGGCTCAGTCAGTTAAGCCTCTGACTCTTAATCTCAACTCATGTCATGATCTCATGTTTCAAGAGATTGAGCCGCACATCTGGCTCTGGGCTGACAGTGTGGAGCCTGCTTGGGATTTTCTCTCTCTCTTTCCCTCTCTCTCTCTTTCTCAAGATAAATAAATAAACTTGAAAAAAAAAAAAAAACAGGTGTGAGAGGAGGCCAAGTTTGAATAGGAGAATCATTGCTTCTTCTAAGAGAAGAGGCAAGGACAGAATGAAATGCCATAGGAGGAACTGGCCTCTTTTATAGAGGAAGTGGAAGAAAAGGAAGCTTCATGAGAGTATACAGGCAGTTCAATTAAATAGTGTTTGAAAATAGGTCTGGAAAAACCACTTAACGTAATGGGAGAACTAACTGTCCAGAGGAGTTACAACTTTACCAAGTGCTGTTAAAGATTTAACTGAGACTGGAAATCACAAATGTGAAGAGACTAATCCACTCTTTCCAGTGATTTCTATATATATGAAAATGGTGAAATAAGTAGCGCCACTTACCATAACACTTTCGCACGGCCACACCCAGGTCACTTTACACCATCTAGTGCCTCGTTCAGCCAACACCATTTGTGCCTGTGAATGTTCATACCAGGAAAAATTGCCTCCTCTTTGAAGTCGACCCAAATTCCCATAAATTCAATTACTCACTCTTCTCCTGTGCTGCCACAGCACCTTACTTCTACTTATATTGCAGGATTTTTACAGTTTGGCTTGTGTTCTAGTCAACTGTTAACATATTTGTTTTTGCTCCAGATCATGAGCATTTTGGGTCAGGTATCAAACTTTAGTTTTGTGTTAGTAGAACCTAACACTACCTAGAATATTCTTTGAATATCCGTTAAAGGGTGGGTTACTTGCACTATTTCTCTTCCAGATTATAAACTCCTTGAGTTCTTGTTCTGTGTCTTATTTTATTCGGTTGTAAGTATAGGTTTGTTCATTGGGTGGGTGGATGGGTGGATGGATGGATACATGACGCATGAATGAAAACAGCAGGAATTCAAAAGGATCTACCAAATCATTTTTTTCCCTGAGAGTTTATATTTTAAGAAAAATGCCTTCTTTCTTTCAACAAGAAGATTATGAAGACATATTTTTCCCCAAACATCAAAGAGCTCATGTAAAAAGATTATCAGATTATTTATATACAAATAAGAATCATGTGGATTACATTTCTTCAAAATTAAAGATGTTTTGTTTAAAGTTTAAGGAAAACCATGAAGCAAGCACTGAATCCTAGCATAACAAGCCATTTGATAATCTTTGAACTGCCTATGCCCACACTAGTGATTAACAGTGAGTCTAGGGCTCAGCGAGCAGCAATACCAGTCTAAGTATTTCCCTCCAGGAAGGAAGAGCCAGAGAATAGGATGGCAGCCTTTCCTGGGGCAATGGAATGGGGAGAGGGAGAATCAGGGATTTCCATCATTACACAAAAAGACAAAAGCCTCCCCTGTAGTCTCTCTTGGACTGTTAGGTTTTGATGTATTACTTTTGTGAGACTCCTGGTTAAGAATGGGAATGAGACACTTGGAGAGGGTGCCTGGGGAGACAGGAATCAGTAGAAATTTGTTTATTGACTGTCACTGAGCCTTAATATTCTGAGAAGTCTCATGGCAAAAACTATTGGTGCCTCTCCATTGACCTCAACAAAGGAAAAGATGTTTACTGCGATAATCTGTGAATCTCCAGCAAAGAGATGTTTTGTTCATTTGTTTGTTTGTTTGTTTGTTTGTTTTCTGGCCAAAAGAGCATGTTCAGCACCTGAATAGGGCAAGCTAGAAGTAAGGGATAATTAATGTCTCAAGAAACAGACTTCAACAGATGATAGATATTTGCAGGTAAACGCCTCCGCTTCTTTTCACTTCCACTGAGGTGACTCTGAGGTGAAGAATACACCTGCTCAGATTTCCCAGCAGAAATGAGCTCCAACTGCTCACACTGCCAACCAGCTTGATAGCACACTCTTTATGGTCTTATTCTCTGACATGTCTTATCTCTAATCCTTTATCAGTATTTCCTGGAATCCCCTCCTGAATAAACTACTTGCCCTTAAATCCTTTTCTCATGCTCTACTTCTGGCAGAATCAAAACCAAGAGAAGTCTACATGTGTCAAGGTACATTCTTGAGAAACAGATGCCTCCAATAAGGCAAAGTCCCTTTGCATAAAAGCAATCACAGAGGAGTCTCTATGAGGGCAGATGGAACCTGTGGTCTCTCAACTAGGTGCCAGTTATGAGTTATATTTTATCTCTGTTATTATTATGCTTCCCTTCGTAAGGTTTTTTTTTTTAAATATCCCAGGCCAGAATCAAATATATACTACAGGGTAATGAGAGGAGGATATTTGCCCCGTGTTAGAGCAGAATAGTGATTCTATTAATAATAATAATGATTAATAATTAATAATTATTATTAATTATTATTATTATTATTAATGATTCTCCCTAAGATAATTTTGGGGTTGGCCATGGAGACTGGGAAGTTCTTTAAGGGGGAGGCACACCTGAAGGGAAATAAATGAAAATAGCCAGCTATTACTGTTCTTCCTCATGAGAGAATGCTTCCTCTACTGTAACCTTGAAATATTTCAGATTAAGGGAGTCAGCAGATTTCTTCAGTGTGTCCTCAATTTAAATGTACCCTATATGTAGCGGTTGCATTGGCCCAGATCCAAGCCAGAGGCCTATGCCCACCCTATTCGTCTACTCTTCCATTTCAGCATGCCTCTCATGCTCCGTCCCCCTTTCCCTGCCAACTTTCTGGTGCTCCATCCTTATAATTCCCAGCTATATAGACCCACCACATTCTTGGTCTTGTAAACCACATAACTCAGTCTTTCATGTTCTCAAACGTGATGCAAGTTTAAGCTGGTTTTCAGCATTACTTTTTCAGTGGGAAACATGTATTTGGCTTAAAATATTTCAATATGTTTTATTATTTTTTAACATAAAGACCTTATTTATTTGTTCCAAGAAATATTTTATCAAAATATTTATTTCATATTGTTATATCCTTTTGCATTATTGCACTGAGCTTTCTATTCAAAGTCTCACTAAGTCCAAATCAAGGCTTCAGTAGGGTGCTTTCTCATCTAGAGCTGGGGATCCCCTTCCAAGCTTATTTTTGGCAGAATTAAGTTCTCAAGATTGTATAAGTGAAGTTCTGTTTCCTTGCTGGATGTGAGCTGGGGGCCATACTCAGCTCCTGGCTGCTCTCCAGACATATTGTCTATGTGGGCTTGACATAATCACATGAGCCCTTTAAATCAGGGACCAGATGTCAGAGACAAGAGTGAAATCCATCGCATTCACAGTCTGGGAGATTATGTAGAGTAAGTACAATAAAAAGTAGGGAATCTTGGGGGCCACCACAGAATTCTGCCTACCATTTATGATAAACCAAGGGTATAATAATACTCTACTTATCAGGAAAAAGATCTAGGCTTTCGGAAATGGTTCATGTGCAGTAAAACATTGTCATGTATGTTTAAAAACTCAAGAAACAATCTTCAACAGATGACATATCTGTAGATAAATGCCTCAACCATATGTATATACATGTATACACACATGCATGCATGCATGCATGTGTGTCTATGTACATATATGTACCTGTGTGTGTGTATATACATACATATACATATATATTCAGAAAATCTAGACCAGTGACGTAGCACTGATATTTTCCCTGGAAATTCTTTTACCCTCTCTGAAATTATTTCCTCCATTATTAAGCATGGATAGTGATAATCATATTTATCTGCTTTTTTTTTTCTTTTGCAGTATCACTGTCAGAATCAAATGAGATAATTTAAGTGTCTATTATGGGTATAAATCTCAATTTCACACTTACAAACAAGCAAGGAATATCACAATACTTTATATTGTAATAATATACAACATACTGTATGTTTTAAACCAGCTTAATTTTATCTTCAAACCCCCATCAGATCAGCAAGAAAATCACTTCAGTCATTTTGTGGGCTGCTGTACTCCAGCAGAGAATAGCGGCCCAGGAGACTTATGGAGACCCAAGCCCACGAAGACCACATCTCCAGTCATACTCCATACTGTTGACCCCTGAGGCACCCATTTTCTCCTTATCCCAATCTTCATCTGGTCCTGGGATGTTGAAGGGCTGGAAACTGGACCAGAAATATATCCCAGCCAGACTGTTTTAATTTGATTCCTCAAACACAGAAATCTCCCCCATCCTAAGTCCTGTATCTTTGTGCATTTGGGTCCTGCTGTCTGGAATGCCTTCCATTTTCAGCCCTGTGTCCAGGGCTATTAAAAATCCCCAAATATTCTTTAAGAACTTATTCAAACATTGCTTATTTTATTACATCTTCTTTGATCCACAGTGGTCTTCTCCCTGTGCCTGTGAGTCTATAATACTTTTAAATCTGTAGAAACACCTAATACAAGTTATTATAGCTACTTGCTTGTGATTATCTTTCTTCCTCACTTGATCATTATTCTCGAGAGAAGGAATTTTCTTCATTGTCATATTCTATAAATTTAGCACAAAGCTCAACCTTGTTGCACATCCAAATATATATTTGTTGAAAGAATCTCGGCATTTCCTCTCCCTCTTTGACACTCTGTGTTTCAATTCTATTGAAATTTTAGTCCATCCTATTGATCTAGTTCTCTTCTGTTCATTTCTGTTCTGTTCTGTTTGTGTATTGTGTGTATGTATATATTTGATATATCATATGCTTTATGTATATGATATTGAAGGCAATACTAGGGAGCAAAATCATCATGTTGCAAACTAGTAAATGAAGGAAAAGAATCTGGCAATTATCCTGACTCTTCTCAACAAACTTTTCCTCAGGATAACAAAATAGTTGATGTGAATACTTTTCTTTATAAAATAATAGATTACAATATCACCATTTTGCAGCTCCTATTGAACTAGTAGTTCTAAGCAATGGCTATTAATATCTATAAAAATAAAGAATTAAATATCATGTGACTACTGATTAAATCATGTATTGTTTATGAATCATTCTTACCAAAAGCCAAACCTGAATCTGATCCCGCCTCTAGATCTAATTACTAGCTTACAGGATCCCTTTTGTTATTGTTGTTGTTTTAATTTTATTATTTTTTAAAGTTTATTTTTATTATGTTGAGAGAGAGACAGAGAGCAAGCAGGGTAGGGGCAGAGAGAGAGGGAAAGAATGAGGTACCCAGGCAGGCTCCACACTGTCAGAGAGAGCCTGATGCAGAGTTCAAATTCACAAACCATGAGATTATGACCTGAGCCAAAATCAAGAGTCAAAGGCTTAACTGACTGAGCCACCTACCTGATAGATCCCTTTTGAAATGAACAAACTGTAACATATTTATAAGACAATCAGGGAACTTTGAAAGAGAAATCATTTTTTTTGAAGTTATTTTTAAAAATTTTTTAATGTTCACTTATTTTCGAGAGAGAGAGAGAGAGACATAGACTGTGAGCGGGGAAGGGGCAGAGAGAGAGGGAGACACAGAATCCAAAGCAGGCTCCAGGCTCTGAGCTGTCAGCACAGCACTAGACATGGGGCTCGAATTCATGAACTGCGAGATCATTACCTGAGCTGAAGTCATACACTTAACCGAATAAACCATCTAGGCACCCTGAAAGAGAAATCTTAAAAAGATATGCAAGTCCAATGTTATTACAAAAGGCATTAAAAAATGGGCTTTTTTAATAAACCCTTTTTCAACCTCATTTATAAGTTATGCAAACATTTTTGTTGAAATTTGGCTAGTGACTTTTCATCTTCCTCATGAGATCGGTTTTTCTTGCAAAACGATAAAAAATAATACATTTGACTATTTCACAAGAACTTTTTACTTGTAAGATTCTTAACAGGTGAAAAACGTTTCCAACATTTTTTTTAAAGTTCAGAGATTAATGTTTCAGAGTAAACACACTTGTAATTACCACTTTCAGAAACAAAATATCATTTTGTTATCATTTAACCTGGAAAAATCTCTTAGCATCTTAATTTTTAATTTTTTTTTGATTTTAAAGAGAGAGAGAGCACAGGTCAGGGAGAGGAGCAGAGAGAGAGAGAGTGTGTGTGTGTGTGTGAGAGAGAGAGAGAGAGAGAGAGAGAGAGAGAGAGAGAATCTCAAGCAGGCTCCATGCTCAGCATAGTGCCTGACACGGGGCTCAATCCCACAACCCTGGGATTAAGAATTGAGCCGAAATCAAGAGTCAGACACTCAAACAACTGAGCCACCCAGGCACTCCTCGTAGCATCCTTATTTATTTATTTATTTATTTATTTATTTATTTATTTAATTTTATTTTTTATTTTTTTTTTTAGATCCCTGTTCTTCCCTGACAGGCACAGCCTGAAAATCTATAGTGACTCCATCCTTGTGGACTTGCTAGTGGCCGCAGTCAAGTTGCTCGGCATGGTTTTATTTTTTATTTTTTTATTTTTTTAATAATGTATTGTCAAATTGGTTTCTATACAACACCCAGTGCTCAATGCAATCCCAATCAAAATTGCACCAGCATTCTACTCAAAGCTAGAGCAAACAATCCTAAAATTTATATGGAACCACAAAAGCATCCTTATTTAAAATGATTTTTCCATAACAAGCTTTTCTTTGAATTTCAATTTTTTTAGAATAATTGTGTGATTTTGTAAAATAATCCATTAGTTATACTAGTGATATCCATTTATCTTCAACAAATTTGGAATACTCTTTTATGTAGACTAAATGCATAGATTAGCTTTAAGTCCATTTAAGTCCAACATTTTTGAAAAGTTCCTTTAAAGTATTATGTCTCAAGGGGCGCCTGGGTGGCTCATTCAGTTAAGCATCTGACTTAGGTTCAGGTCATGATCTGGCGGTTCAAGGGTTCGAGCGGCATGTCGGGCTCTGTGCTGACAGCTCTGAACCTGGAGCCTTCTTCCTGTTCTGTGTCTCCCTCTCTTCTCCCATCCCCGGCTCTCTCTCTCTCTCTCTCTCTCTCTCTCTCTCTCAAAAGTAAATAAACATAAAAATTTTTTTAATATTATGTCTCTCTAATTGTGATGTGTTTATACAAAAGATTTTCATGACAGCTCCCTATCTCACTACAAAGTATTTTGAAGATTCTACTGTATCTCAGATGTCTTGCTTTTATATAGAAGGTATTCTTTTTTTTATTTTTATAATAGTTTATTTTCAAATTGGTTTACATATAACACCCAGTGTTCATCCCAACATGTGCCCTCTTAAATGCCCGTCACCCCCTCTCCCCCCTCCCTCACCCTCCTCACCCTAAGTTTGTTCTTAGTCTTTGAGAGTCTCTTATGTTTTATCTCCCTCCCTCTCTGTGTCTTTTTTTCCTTTCCCCTCTTCCCCTCCCCCTGGTTTTTGCTTAGTCTCACAAAGTCTATTAGTTTATGTATCAAACATTTCTGGATTTATGTACCCTTTTGCCTAAATGACTTACCTATGAAAGATTTAAAAAACAGTGTTCTCTGCTCAATATTGCCCTGGAATCTTTCTGGGAAATTCCAGTAGAGCAGCTGCTTCATCAGTGGTTACACTTCACAGTTATTTCCACAAAACATTGTTTTTATTAACAAAATAATTTTCTGCTGAGAGTGCATCATCTTTGCTACATCTTTCCTTTGGTGGTTTACAAAAGGACTAAGTAGTTCTTTGTGTATTTCATTATTGAAATAGAATTGAGAAAATACTGTCAGCTGAGACATGTTAGCAACATTTGTGCTTTCCTCCAACAGAGCTGCAAAATTCCCAAGTTGGGTGGCTTCTTTCTAATACGCAAGTCTATCCATCTGTATCAATTTTGTGCATCTTTTGATGATTTAATGACAAAGGCATGCATTTAAATATGTAACTACATTTTTATGTTATTTTCTGTGTCTCACTTTAGCCATTTTTATTGTGGTAGGAAGAATAAGCATATCCTTAAAGGCATTTGGCTCTCTGTTTCTCATTATTAAGTAACAAACCTCAAAAAAAAATCCTTTAAACATTGATTGTTTTATTTAGTAAATTTTTCAAAGTATGGTTGAGTGTCTCACAACTTTAAGCAATACACAAAGGCATAGATATTTGTTTGTATGTTCTGACTATTTCCCTCAAAATTTCTCATACATGTGAGAGAGTCGAGGCACCAGAGGCCATGGAGACAATTAGTAAGTCTTAATTTCTGTACATTGGGTATCTTTGAATTTTGTATTTTACTGATTTATTCTGTATTATTTTCAGATTTTATCAACAGAAGATGAAGTTGTAATATTTCTCCCTGTAACTGAAGACTTGTCTTGGATACTCCTGGTAAACAACCGCTACTATGAAACCACCCTTCTCTCTTATAAGCTCCTCCCAGGTGGGGACCTGCTGGATTCCTATTTGTAAACCTAGATTGAAGTTCAGTGTTTGGCACAAGTTAAAGAACTGTTTATAGAGTTAAAAAGAACTGAACTACCAGATTTTGATTAAGCTACGTATATTCTTACTCTTTCAAAGGAGGAAATTTTCTCTAGTTGACTATACTTAGTTTATTATCTCAAGTGCATGTGCCTCTCCTTTTAATGACATTGATTATAGATCTATCCATGTTTAATAATACCAGTTACATTAAGGCGAGCTATATTTTATCATGATTCTTAAAAATAGGCTCTCTCCAATCATTTGAAATCTTATTTAAATATCTGCTATATTTAAAAGGTAAATTGTAACCATAAAAAAAAGACCTATTTTACTATTCTCAGTGCCATTTTCTGCATTTAAGGAAGTGAGACTCAAACCAAACAAAACCATTACTGGGGCATGATATGTGCACGTCCCTTGTATATTTAATGACTAGGACTAAAACAAATAATATTTCTTTGCCTCCACTTAATAATATCATTAGTCTCTAGAAACATGCTTGAAATTTAAGACTTCTCTATTATTAACCACTATTTATTAGCCTTAAATAATAGAGTCGGAGCTATTAAAAAAAGAAGTATAATTTCTACCTTAAGGGTTTGCTGTGTAACTTGGACCAGAAGAAGGGAAATGTTTCAAAGTAGAGATCCAGTTTTAGCTATTAGCTACATTTGTAGTTCACAGATGCAATTTTAAGAAGGCAATAACCCCCTATGTTATGACACTTGAAATTCCAAATTCCAGTTAGTCAATATTTATGGAGCACCCACTGTGTGGAAAGTAGTGGCACCATGGATAGCTAAAAACAAAGTAAGCATTTTATGACAAGGAATGAAAAATTCAGTTGAGTCACCACTGTGTCAAACCCTCAATATCATGCTAGTCACTGTGATATGAGGTTGAATGGAACATTAGTAAGTAAACTCACTCAAGTATTTTTATTTTTCTACAATACTAAGGCCCTGTCCATGATTCTGTCATACCCTGAGCGCTAACTGCAACATACTGAGCTTGTCCATCTTTTCCATCCAAGGTTGCTGGAGTGCTGAGGCAAATTTCCCAGGCTCTATTTGCATGCAGTCTCTCAGTTCCCCTGCAAATGATAATGAGTGGGAATTAGAGCCCTGTTCCCAAAGAGCAGACTGAAACTCTCAAACAAGGAAGTGGAAAGAAAAGCTATTCCCATATTTTTGGGAGCATACCTCAAAAATTAATAAGCGAAAGGGTCATCCCCAACCAGAGGTTAACATACATCACTGAGCAGCAAATATTATGAACGAGCATGCTAGAATTGATGGAAGATTCAATCTAGAAAGACAAGATTGTCAGAGAACCAAAGCACTAATTAAATATATTCCAAAAATGGAATCAATAATTGTACTAGCATTATAAGAAGGCCTTGAATACGAGTATGTATATCTGGATAGGTGTGTGGATGCCACTCAAGGAAACGTTGACCTTGGGGAAATGTTAACTATATTAACATTTTAGTGGAGTTGGGGCAAATAGCAGACAGTCTGAATTATTTTAGGAAATCTGAACCTAAACAAGGCAGAGCATTAGCAAATCCCAGTCCAGTACCGTAGGAGGTAAGGCTGGAGGAGCCCAGAAATAAGATAGAAAAATAGTTTCAGGAAGTCGTCATGGGTAATAAAAAGATGTGTTATTTGGGATGGTGTTTCCTCTGGGCAGAGGACAGTCTCATGTCAAAAACTCTGGACAGGAAGTTCTGATTTAGAAGGCAATTATTAGGTTGTTGAGAGGCAAATCTTTCTTTCTCTTAGGCCTTATCTAAAACATGGAGATGCAGATAGAGAGGGCAAGCCCGATCACAAGTGTGAAAAAGAAGTTAGAAGCCCCCTCCTGCAACATTTCTTTCTTTCTTTGTTTATTAATGAATGCGATGAGTAAATGTTGTATCGCTGGTACAATCCTGGGCTGAACACGAGACCGATATATCCTCTACATCACTGACTTTATATTTTTTCTGCGAGAGGCTTAATTAGTTAATACATAAATAATTTAATGATAACTTAAAAATGCTATTAAGAAAACAAAGCAGGGTAGCATGTCAGAATGAATGGGCAAGGGATGAGGAGGCCACTTTGGGGAAAGTGATCAGACAATAGTGAGAGAGGACTTTAATGTGAACAGTGAATTAAGCAAAGGCTCTGAGGACAGAGTGTGCTAGAGGAGGAAACTGCAAATAAAAAGGCCAGAGGCTAGCATGTGCTTGGCGTGCCAGGGAAAGAGCAGAGGTGAGCATGGAGGGGGTGGAGTGCCGGGAGAGGTCACGGGCTGCAGGGGTCTGCGGCAACCCTTCCCTGTAGGTGTGGATAGTGTGTGTTGAGGACTGAAGCTTGTTCCAGGTGCTGTGCGAAGCAGTGGAAGGTTTTGAGCAGAGAGCAATGTAATCCAATTTAATTCTTTCAAATTCTCTCATTATCTTTGCTTTGTGATGAGAGCTCTCGCTGGATCATGATACTCTCCACCCCTTTCCTGTCACTGACATCACTACGGCACAGATCATACACCAAATATTATCCTAAGTATTATTCCATAATGTCCACCAGTCAGAGGTATACATTCTCTCGAGGATATCATACTGAGGAAAATTTTCTAAAGGTAATGAATAAAAATAATCTGTAAAGGTGAATTCCATGGAGAGAAAAATTTGAAGGCGTAAAATGTTCATAACAATAGTAGTTTTTCTGTTGGTACAGAATCTAGTAGCAGTGGAGTTACATTTCTTTCTTTAAAAAAATGGTGCCAAAAATTCTTAAATGATGATCAGAATAAAAATAATCCATTGGAATGGAATTCCGGCAAGAGATGAATGCTTCCCGATTCAGGAACTGCTCCTTGGTGTTCTCTCAGTGACTGCTGCCTTCGTTTTGACACATGTCCTACTGCATCTAGGGACACCTCTCATTTGCTACCAGGACAGGCACCATGATTTTAAATAAAAGGAAAGAAAAAGAAAAACTTCCATTCTAGGGGCACCTAGGTGAGTCAGTCAGTTAAACATCCAACTCTTGATTTCTGCTCGGGTCATGATCTCATGGTTCGTGAGATCAAACCCCACTTAGGATTCTCTCTCTCTCTCTCTCTGTCCCTCCCCCTGCATTCTCTCTCTCTGTCTCTCCTCCCCCATCAAAAATAAAGAAATAAACCAAATTCTTTAAGCTTCTTTTATTTTCATTTTCTCTCTCTCTGTCTCTCCTCCCCTGTCAAAGTAAAGAAATAAACACCTTCTTTAAGCTTCTTTTATTTTCGTAGGGGTCAGTTGTTTGACTATGTCTCTATGTTGATAAAACTTCCAGTTAATTCTCACTACCAAGTGATCCTCTTTTTTAATCAATTCTATGCCTATACTGAGAACTGTATTTAGGATAAATAGATGAGCTTTTGGAAGACAACTTTTTCACATGCAGAGAAAGGATTGACTCTCTTCCCCTTAAAGCTATGTGACTTTGAGCAAATTACCTAACCTGTCTGGACCTCAGTTTCCTCATAAAGCTATTATAAGGGTTAAGTTGCAAAAAAAACAAAACTTGAATGTATATACATATATATATATATATGTGTGTATACATATATATACATGTATATATGTATTCAAGTACCACATACATGGTAGATATAATAAATGGAAGATTTGATGTTAATAAGTTGTCAAAATGACAATCATCATTGCAGCCTACAATTTTGATGAAAAAAGAACATAGTACACCTATAAGCATTTCTGGTCCCAGAACAACCTAAAGAAATTCAGAGAACCCTTTAAGAGGGGTTGTAAGAAAGATTAAGAAGTTATTTAAACATGTGAATATTTTTAACTAAAACTTACATAAATTCACTACATAGTAGCTCAAATTCCAAATGTGTATTTTAAGAGTTTAATAAGGAATGCAATGAATAAAATAATATGATTAAACATTTATGAATGAGAATGATCTTTCAAGATGATTTCTCTATGACGATCTGTTTTATTTGTGTTCCTCTGTGGGCACACTTAAGTAAAACCCTGCAAAACTCAAGAGATTACTTTTCCAAGGATTGGCATCTAGATTATTTTAAAATGACATTTCTTATTTTTAAAAAGAGATCACTTATTATTTCCAAAGGAGTAAAACAGTTTCTTGGCCTTCACCTCTGAACTCTCACCTTCCCAAAACACATCTCTGGCAATCTGCAAACCCGTCCATATGGAATGATTTAATTTGACAAAGGACTAAAATACCAATTAACTTTATTTTAATTGACTCAACTGTGTGATGTCTGGAAAAGTTGATGACTCAAAAGAAAATATGACAAGAATGTTTTCAGATCAGAAGGAAATTGTGAAACTTTTGGCTGGACACCAAATAGGCAAACTTTGGCAACATCCTGTAATAAACACCAGGAGAAAATTGCGAGGTATGCAACAATTTATTCAGGACAATTTTTAGAGGGTTTTCATTGGATAAAATGGCCTTTTCTTTTTTTTTCATTTAATCTTGAGTGCCTGTCTGTGTTTAGTATTCTTCACAACGAACTGCTAATTAGAACCAGACCGTAGTACAAGCATCTCTGAAATTCTCTTCAGTCACCGTTGACCTGTGACACCCTTATGAGTTCTACTGTGAGCCACTATTATGCAGCCACTTGCTTTAAAAAAAAAATTACTATTTTACTATTTCAGATGGATTAGGATTGAGTTGCAAACTTGAATTCTTCCTTAGTGTGGAGTTTCCAGACCAGATGGCATCGTACTCACCGAATGTGTGAAAGGTGAGGATACTGAAAAGGTATTTGTTATAATGGTTCAGAGCTTGGATTCTCGCACTGGTTGGGATCTCTATTTTGATAACATATTTCTTACATAGTAGCTGGATGTCCTTGAGCCTGTTAGTTAACCTTTCCATGCCTCATTTTCTCATCTACAAAATGGAGCTTACAGTATTAGTTCCTCCCATTTAGGGTTATAGCAAGGATAAAATAAAAAAAATCATGCAAAGTGTTTTAGCACAGTGGACCTAATTATATTAAATTTTATAGCCTCATCAGATTAAAAGGGGAAAAAAATGCTGATTTTATTTATGTGTGTTGGGTCAAATATTCAACCAGGTAAACAATTCCCATTACTTCACAGGATAGTGTAGCTAAACTATTGATCCCTTCTGACAAACATTAGTTAGTTTTAGGCTGCGGAGTGTATGAGAATTTAGTTTCGGCCTTCACATCAGTCAGAATGGCTGCACCAATTTTGTTTGTAAACATTACCTCAGGTAAACTTGATTCTGAAATCACGTAATTTTGTTGTGTTTTTTTCTGAAGCCTAATTCAGTAGTGGTCAGGAAACCTAGACCAACCAACTATAAGAAAAATAATACAATATTAATTTTTATGTAGGCCCCTCATTTCTATCTATTCAGATTGGTACAGACCTAAAACAATGATGGATTGATTGTAAAGAGTTCCCATGTCTTAAGAAATTTATATATATCAAAAGACACAAATTTGTATATATTAAAAGACTTCTAGAAAGAGGTAAACTCTCTAGACTTCCTAGGCACAGGTGACCTAAAATTATATGCTCACTGCTTTCTAAGAATCAACCAGGAGACTCCAAAGGACAGTATCCTACACCACGCTTTCCAAAACAGTTGAATTTAATTGCGGTGAGAAAAATGATTAATCTCCATGGTGTGTGGAGGGGGAACAGAAGCACCGCCGAAGGTGAAGAATTATAACACAAAGATGTGCGGTTTCAAACTGACATCTTGCATGGTATCTAGGAAAGGGTAGAATCAAATTAATGACTGCAAAACAATGGTCCTATTGTGTTCTAGGAATTTAATAGAAAAGTTTAGGAGGTAAAAAGCTTCTGGATGGTCTTCCAGAGACCTGTAGTAATATCCACAAGGCTTGGAGACCTATGGAAGACACTACATAGCTGAAAATGCACAATAACTAAAGAAGCACTTTTACCTTCTCAGCTCTTTGATAACCTCACAGAATATACTCAGATGCAGCGTTGTGCGAGGGGAAATCAAACTTAATCACTACAGAAAACTTATTTACTAGCAAGAATTTCCTCTTTTCTCGTCAGATTTGGCAAAATTTAGTTTAAATTTTATCTTTAACTCAAGCTCTTGGTGATACACTGAGGAAGTGTGAATGGAAAGAAAGACTCAAACCAAAGACTTTATGTGGCTCACAGCAACAATTTTTCTTAATTCAAGTTGGTCTCCTCCGTTATTCTTAGACCTGGATATTGATGAGTGTCACAAGGCAAAATGTAAGTCAAGAATGCTTTTGTAACTTACCAAAATAAAGGGAGATGCTTAAAAATTTTGGGAAATGGTCAAGATATGGATTTTATAATTCAGTAACCCGAAACAATTTTGATATGCAGGAAAGATGATGGTGATTTTCTGATACACAAGGAATGAATGTGTCAATATTTTCATATTCTAAATTTGTCTAAAAGAAGTAAATATGCTTGGCAGGGTGCTTGATATGTTATAGGCCTTTTATATATATAAATATAAATATATATTTTTATATATGGAAGGAACGAAAGGAAAGAATGTATGCATACACACTTAATTCGCATTAGCAGATGCATAACAATCTATTACATTAGTCAGTATCTATTTATTAATTTCCTATAGAATGAAATTCAGATTGTTTATATATAATGCTAAATTAAACATTCTTACACCCAAATCTTTGTGCACTTATATGAGCTCTTAAAAGTGGAGTTACTAGATCAAAAGGTACATATATTTGTAAACTATTAGAAAATCCCTAGATATGTCCATATTCAAACTCAAATTAAAAAAAAAGTCTCAATTGGGGCACCTGTGTGGCTCAGTCGGTTAAATGTCCAACTTCGGCTCAAGTGTGGGTTTGAGCCTTGTGTTGGGCTCTGGGCTGACAGCTCAGAGCCTGGAGCCTGCTTTGAATTTTGTGTCTTCTTCTCTCTCTCTGCTCCTCCCCTGCTTGTGCTCTGTCTTTGTCTGTCCCTCAAAAATGAATAAACATTAAAAAAATTTTTAAATCTCAATTAAATAAATGCAGACCTGAATAAAATACTCAGAATACAACACAACACGAATATAAAAGAGACTTAATAAGACATAGAAGGTATGGTGAAGTAGTCTAACATGTCATATTGAAGAATCAGAAACAGAAAATTCAGAGAATATGGAAGAGGCAAATTTTGAAGAAAAAGTGGCTGAGAAAGTTACAGAACCAATAACAGATATCAATGTGTACATTTTTTAAAGACCATAAATCAGTAACTAGGGCTATAATAATAAAGCTAGAAAAAGCTAAAATAAAATTTTAAAAACATAAAAGCAAGTAGAGAGAAAAGACAAATAATATAAGAGGGAAGTAAAATTAGACAGTAAACAACCAAAGAGCAATATTGAAAGTATGCTGTGAATTGAAACACAGCATAAGTCTCTGTGGTTTTGAGTTGAGAGTAAACTCAATTTCAGCCAAAATTAAGAAGCAGCTTCCAAAGTAAACTAATATGAACTTAGACCTTATTTATAGAAATCTAATGACTATATTACAATAAGGGGAAAGGGTTTAGATTTGCTATATTATTTACTTGGTAAAATTACATTAATATTGTGGGGCATCTTGTTTTAAGTGAAGAAACTCAAAGTTCTGTTATTGCAGGGGCAGATGAAGAAACTGGGGTATTTAACAGAAGTAACATATGAGAGTTCATTTTAATCAGCTGGCCCAAGGATACAAATTAACTGTGTCTTATATGGGAGAGATTCAAGTGCTTGTCTCCCAGAATAGGAATTAACTATGTTCTGCACCTGGAACTATATGCGCATTGGCATATTTTGAGGAAAAATAACCTAATTATTACAACTAAACACAGATAGAATGACCTTTTTCAAAAGATGAAATTCCTATCATTAGAGATATTCAAAAGAAAACCTAGAAAGCACTTGGCAAGTAGGCTATACAGAGAATTCAGGAAGTATATGAAAAAGAAAAAAAAAAGCTTTAAGTCATGTGTTAGTTGGCCTAGAGGGAGTTGAGCCTCCACTGAAAGTATCTCCCCACTGAAAGACCTCAGTCTGGCTCTATCATCAAGTCAAACCAATCAAAATGAAGGTTAAATTTTGGCCCTTTTTTCTAGATTTAAAATAAAAAAACTCAGTTCCTTCTATATTATGGACTTCTAGTGTAAAAAATCTGTTGGGTACATTTACTCACTTGCCTATGATGAGAGTCCAAGAAAAGTATCCAATCTCTAATGACCAATGACAATATTGGGAGTGCTGATTTCCATATTTTCACTCTGATATTTTGCGAACTACACTATACTATTTCTTTGGGTGAAGTTAAATCGCTTAGTGACACGGAGGAAAGGAAATTTGACCTGCTGAATCAAAATTCTATAAAGCAGAGAGGACACTAAACTCAGCAGAGATGTCAAAAGATGGAATCAGACCTGGATACAAGAGTTCACTCTGTCATTTACTAACTTACTAGTTGAGCAGGTTATCTCCCCTCTCTGCGTCTTCATTTTCCCATCTATAAAATGAGGATAATAGTAACTACCTTAAGAGTTATTGGGAAGTTTAAGAAGAGGGAAAAATTGTAGCCCAGTCCTGGCACAGAATTAGTATCTGAGATATGTTAGTTTTCCCGTCTTCAACTCATTGATTCTTGATTTGTTTGTTTTTTAAGGAATGAATAAAATAGTTTCACAAGACTAAACCGCATGAAGGTAAGAACCAAATCAGATTGTTTACCATTAGATACCTAGGGCTTGGCACAAAGTATGCACTTACAAATAAGTCAACATTATAATTTAGAATATTTTAATTATATCATTAACATGAAAAACAAAAGTTAAGGTCAACATTTCCCTGCCATTTTATGCCTTGAATTATTCTGCTAAAGCAATGACACTCTCTAAAACCTTAGGAAATAGTAAATTCGTTTTGTACTTTTAAATGCTGTGTCTCAATAGGAGCTGTAATTTCTTATTTTCCAATGTAAGAGGCCACATACTCTATAGGACAACTTTTTGGAACAGGACAAAAACCCCAAAAGCCCTAATATCTAACCAACTAAAGCTGCCTTTTAAGTGTGTATTTGTAGATGTCATTTAAAAAAAAATCAACTTTCCACTTCAGCATAAGAGCCGAGGACCACATTTTCAATAAAATCCATCTGGTTTGCATTGCATTTCAGAATTTAAACCCAGGTGTCTTTCATGTGTGTTTAATTTTAGAGGGAGAGAGTACCATAAGAAACAGAATGATTTGAAGTTGTTTAATAACATAGATAAAGGATATGCTGATACCGTATTGCCAAAACACAATTACTTCTTGTTGTTGCTCTTGTTGTTGTATGGACTGAATTTAAATTTTCTTTTAAATCATAAGCTTGGGATGTAAGGCAGTAAGCATCATTTTGGGTACACATTGAGCTTACATGAATTTATAGGTGTTCATCAAGAGTATGCATTCAATGAGAATTTCAGACACTAGACCTCTTCCCCCAAATAAGAGAGTGGAAAGGAGGGAGGGAAAGTGGGGAAAGAGAAAAATTCTTCACTAACTTCTTTATCAAACAATTACTCATTCTTGGGAAATGTGGTTCAGTTTCTTTGATAATGTAATGTTTAAACAAAAGAATAATTATTACACTAGTTACAGAAATCAAGCTGTCTTGGGGGAAAACTTTTTGATAAATGAAAGGCATTTCATCTTCTTGTGTACAGAGTGCTTTAAAATGATTTCCCTTGGGAGAACAAGTCCACTTTTAATGAAAATAAAGACCATGCTGGGACTCCATACACAGTGCTTTTAGCCCTGCCCCCAATCATCAGAAAAATCACTAAACATATGCAACTCTCCAGTGTTAACATAATAGATAGTATTTTATTTGCTAAAGCAAGTAAATACCACCAAAGATGTGACTGTCAAAGAGAAATTCCTGATTTGGCACAATCACTACCACCAAGAAATTTAATTTTTCTTGGAAATGTTAGTCAATAATGGTTTTTCTTGAACATCCTAAAACAGAAGTGGACAAGACATGACAGGACAGGCATCCAAGTGGAATTAAGATGATACACATTAAGAGTATTTTAACAAATTAGTAAACTAAATAATATATCCCCAAAACCTAAATGTATAATTTATTACAAGGCAACTGGCTCTGAATCTAAAATTTCCTCTCGAAATTTTCCATATGCTATATGCTCTGCCTTTAGGATGAGCTTTCAACAAACATAGTCCTTACTTGGTGAGCACAAGGTCTCCACATTCTCAGCTGAAAGAGAACTTCACTTCTCAGAATGCAAAGATAAAAAAATCAAGTTTATCAGGTTCAATGATTCATATCATGTCTTTAAAAAAATCTCTTTATCATCTTATTTCTTACTATGCAAATAATCAATACAAAAGCACCAGAAAGTATTTGGGTGGTGGAAAAGCCCAGGCACCTTCTTGCATTGAGTGACTCATGGCTGCAGGGATTGGGGAGGGGTGGCTTCGAGAGCTCTATGGCGCCACCTCTGAGGTGTACTTAGTTCACACTGACAGGTAAGAGTGGTGCAGTACCATGCTTCTATGCATTAGTCATGTATCTGGTAGCCTTTCAGGGAGCCCAACTTTGTGTCCAGTTCATTCAGGCAAGGCCAGCCCCATGGCTTAGTAGATATGTGACACTGATAAATAACATCACTTCCTTGAACTCCATTAGTAAGTATTAAATAAGATAACCTACCGCATACACACTGCTCATTTTCTGGTCCATAGTAGGCATTCAGTATATGACTACTAATAGTAGTACCATTACTATTCTTTTTATTAACCCCAAACCAGGAGGAAAACTGTTGCTTAATGAGGCCTTATCAGAGTGCACAGGGTCAAATATAAGGATTGTCGACCAACAAACTTAAACATTTGCAGTCATGTTCAAATTATAGAATAAAGAAACATTCCTACAAACTAACCAAGACAAAAGATCACAATTTCCCTTAAGAAAGGCAGAAATAAATTGGATTTTTCTGACTATCCCAGTTTAAAGACTATAAGCCTTATTAAACACACAGTAAATAATGGCTTTTCATTAATTTGATTTATTTAGATGTAAAGAAACTGGAGAGATGCACATCCTGAACTTATTATAAATCCCAAACTCCTGAACTGCAGAAAGAATGGAGTAAGCATACAGTCCACACTCCAGAAGCAGAAATCAATGTTTTAGGGGTTGAAACAATTTTGCAAACACATGGAAAGGATTTTTTCCAGATACACTGCAAAGATTTGAAAATAAAGATTGATTAATAGAAATACAACACAACCCTAAGGTGAACTTGGTAGGTAAACCAAGATTCAAGAGGTCAGAGAGTTATTTCCTTATGACTTGATCTTCACCTACCTAAGTTCCCAAGGGATCTGCAGACCTGGTAGTAGTTGACTGGCAGCAGCTGGGATGGTTATCAAAGCTTTCCTTGGATAAACAGTACCTATTATATAGTCAGACACTATGCCAGACTATAAAGACATAAAGATGACTAAGATCCTTCTCTTTTCCAATGTTTATTTACTTATTTTGAGAGAGAAAGAGAAAGCATGAGTAGGGGAGGGGTATAGAGAGAGAATCCCAAGCATGCTCCGTGTTCAGCTCAGACCCCGACATGGGCTCCATCTCACAACCATGAGATCATGACCTGAGCTGAAATCAGGAGTCGGATGCTTAACCACTGAGCCAACCAGGTGCCCCTGACTGAGCTACCTTAGAATTCTGTACCATCCAGTGACTCTAGAAACATGCAAATGAGAAGTTACTGTGCAGCATGGCAACAAGAGTCATCAAAGAGCTGCCAGAATGCAAGGTGCCATGTACACCTGTAGCAAGGGGCAGTCCCTCTACCCTAGGGAGAGAAAATATTTTACTGAGGTTGTAACACCTGAACCAATGGCTTTGGAATAGCTTCCTAGGACAATCTGGTCACAAGCAACTGACTTGAAGTTGTATTTATATAGCACTTCATATAAGATTTATAAAATGTCATTTGTTCATAAGAGAAAAAATATGGAGGAGGCATGACAGATATGAGGGCTCACTCTTAGTCTCTCTCCTCTCTCAGTATCATGACTGATTTCAACTAAGTACTTCAAGATAAATAGAGGTTTGAAGATTGAAATGATGAGCAAGGCCATCCCTGGAAGAAAAACAAGACCAAAAAAAAAAAAATAGATAGAGAGAGGCTTAGGAGTATTACAATAGTTTGATTTGGTGAGAAGAACTGGGTCTCATTCTGGCAGTAAATTAGAATCCCTTGATGGGTTATAGAAAAAATACCAATGTCCAAGTTTCACCTGAACTCAATTAAATCATGAGATCTGGACATGGGGTCTTGGCATTTGTCTTCATTTAAAGCTTCTAACTCATATGTGGATCTCAAGAAACTTAACAGAAGTCCATGGGGAAAGGGAAGGGGGGAAAAAAGTTACTCCCAGAGAGGGAGTGAGGCAAACCATAAGAGACTTTTAAATACTGAGAACAAACTGAGGGTTGATGGGGGGTGGAGGAGAAGGGAAAGTGGGTGATGGACATCAAGGAGGGCACTTGTTGGGATGAGCATTGGGTGTTGTATGGAAGCCAACCTGACAATAAGTTTTATTTTTTAAAAAAAGCTTCTAAGGTGATTCTACTGTACAGCCAGACTTCAGAACTATTGCTCTAGCATAATGCGTGTGGGAGAGAGAAAAGGGGTGCAGAGGCAGCAAAAAGTGGTGCTGGAGATGGGCACCTCCCTTTCAGATTATGAAAATTAGGTCTTATCACATAAGCAAAGTAGAGAACCTTTCATTAATTTTTCAATGGGATGTGGTATGGTAGGATGGACATTATGTCATTTTGGAAGAAGTAGTGCAAAGATTGAGCTGAGTGGGAAGTAGATAGGAGGCAAGGAGACCAGAGTTCATTGATTCCAGTCAAGGAATGATACTGGCTGCAATTGCAGTTGGGGTGCAGAGAAGGAATGGATTTGAGAGATGTTTAGGAGTCCAGAATCCAAGTTCCTGGGAGTGTGAGGGAAAGAGAAAAGTCAAGAAAAATAGTAATCTCAGGTTCGAGTAGTCTGATAGATGTTTTTTTAATCATCGAATTATCACATACAGAACAGAATAAAAGGAACTGGTCTGGAGGTAAGGAGATGAATGAGACATTGGACAATTCGAGGTCAGTGTGCACAAGCAATGACCAGCTGGAATTTTTCAGAGCATGTGTAGATGCTTAGCGGTGCCCAGAAGAAAGAGACAGGGAGATGTGGATATCAGCAGATAGCAATGGAAAGTCTCGAGTGAGGATGACTTCCCCTGGAGTGAATGCAGTGAGGACAAGAGATGGCAGAGGACAAAGCCCCAGAGAAATCTGGCTTTAAATGTCTACTTCGATTAGGGGCACCTGGGTGGCTCAGTTAAGCATCCAACTCTTGATTTCAGCTCAGGTCATGATCTCATGGTTTGTGAGTTCTGGCCCCTATAAGGTCTGCCCTGACAGTGCAGAACCTACTTGGGATTCTCTCTCTCTCCCTCTTTTTCTGTCCCCCTCTCTCTGTCTCTGTCTCTGTCTCTGTCTCTCTCTCTCTCTCTCTCTCTCAAAATAAATAAACTTTTAAAAAAGTTTAAATGTCTGCTTCAAGAAAGAGTGGCTCTGGGTCATATAATACTTCAGTTTGAGCATCTGATCACATACAATATCACCATAAACAAAATGTTGCTGGTTGAAGAATGCACGGTGAAACACTTCAAATTAAGATCCCCACTTTTTTAACCTATGTAATTAACCACCTTCACCACTCTTTTTAAATCTGAACTGCATATATATATATATTTTTTCTAATAGTATATCCTTATTTACAACTGGTAAGCTTGGTAAAATTGTAATTGGTAAAATTGTCTAAAAAGTTTAGATAGCATCTGAGGAGTATGAATCTAGAATCTAAAGAAACAACATTATTTTAATTTTTTTAATGTTTATTTATTTTTGAGACATAAAGACAGAGCGTGAGCAGGAGAAGGGCAGAGAGAGAGGGAGACACAGAATCCGAAGCAGGCTCCAGGCTCTGGGCTTTCAGCACAGAGCCCGACGCGGGGCTCGAACTCACAGACCGTGAGATCATGACTTGAGCCGAAGTCGGCCGCTTAACTGACTGAGCCACCCAGGTGCCCCAGAAACAACATTATCTTAGTAATGCATGTCATTGATGCTAGTCTATCTTAAGGACAATTATCAAAACACACAAAAATTTTTAATAAAAGGATATTTAATTCACAGTAACACTGTATACAGGATATTATTTATAATAATTTAAAAAAATCAGAAACAGAAATACCTGTTATTTGTGCTTTAACTAACAATGCACAAAAATGGCATATTTTGGTATTGTAACATTAAGAGAACAAGTTCTGAAATAAGATTTTACTTCCTGTTGGCTCTGTGACTGTGGGAAATTACTAACTTCACTAATTTTCCTAACTTTCCCTTACATTATCTATAAAAGAAAGATATTAATACCTATTATGTAGGCTTAATCTGAGCATTAACTGGGGAAAAATGAAAAGTAAAACTGCTAACATTGAGTGCTTACAATACCAGGCACTCTTCCAAGTATTAATATTTTATATATATTTTAAAATTAATCTTCATAAAACCATAGTAAAATCCTCATTTTAAAGATGAGGAATCTGATATACAGAGGATTGAGCAAGGTCACACAACTGAAAGATGTAGGAGTGTGAAGGCTGACCAGCCAGACTCCAAAAGCCTTGCCTGTAACTGCTGGGTGTCTGACATCTGGGAGGACTCAATAAATACAGATGATTATGGCTATTATTAATTTAAAACATCATAAAGAAATACATGAGAATAAAGCGCTTGTCTTTGGGTGGTGAGCCGATAAATACTATTTTTATTCTTCTATTCTTCTGTTATTTTTAATTTTTTTAATTATTAACTGTCAACTCTATAGCACAAGAAAATAAAACAAAATAAAATAAAACACGACAAGAGTCTGAGTTCTACTTCTGCTTCCACCACTGTCAAAAATAATTTTATTGAGTTGTTCACTTCAGTGTTTTTTAGGATTCTTAAATATAAAATATGGTGATATTTAACAGTGACTTTCAATATTTCTAACAATGGAATTCTTTAAGAAAATATATTTCAGGGGGCACCTGTGTGGCTCAGTCGGTTAAGTGTCTGACTCTTGGTTTCTGCCCAGGTCATGATCTCACAGTTTGTGGGATCAAGCCCCACATCCCACTCAGTGCTGAGTGTGGAGCCTGATTGGAATTCTCTCTTCCCTCTCTCTCTGTCCCTCCCCTGTTTATGCTTTCTCTCTCTCTCTCAAAATAAATACATAAACATTTAATAAAAAAAGAAAATACATTTTAGAAGCCTGGCAAACAAATCATCATATGTCTTCTTTGATTATACTAGAGAGGAATAGGAAATTTAAAGAGGGTAAACAGAATGAGAAGGCCTGAACTATCTTACCCCCACAACACACACACACACACACACACACACACACACACACAAACACACAGAATCAACGGAGGTTTAGTTATGTTGCAATAATAAGCAATCTCAAATTCTCAGTCACTTTACTCAACAAAAGTTTCTTGCTCATGCTACATGTCTAAGATACATAGTAGGGGTGATGAGATGTGGAAAAATGGAGGTAGTAGATTGGTCACTCATTGATCCAAGCTAAAGGAGTTTCTTCCATCTCATTGACTTACCTCCAAAAGTTCTTGGACTTCTTGGTTGTGAGGATAGGGGAAAAAAAGACTGGATAATTGGATAGAGTCTTTATTCTTCTCTACCAAGAAGTGAAGTCTGTCACTTCTGTTCACATTTCCTTGGCCAGTACTGGTGACATTGCCCAGCCAACGTGAGAAGACTGTGAAGTACATGTTGTTCATGCCTGGCAGAATAGGAGAAGCAGTCACTGAAGAGACTCAGCAATTTCCTCACATGCATCAAGGAGGCCCAAAAGACCCTTGGAGCGCAGTCTTAACCCATCACTCAATGAGATGCTTAATCATATCCCTCACACTCAAGTAGTCTGTGAGTCTTTGAGGTCTGTGAAGACTTTCAATAGCTGCCCTTTGATAACCCTGATATGAAATGGTGGCATGAATCTATGTTATAATGCTTCACTGACCCTTCCTGTCCTTATATTTTTAGGTATAAACAGATGTCCATTTTCCATTTTCATCTGAACACAATCAATAACACAGTTCTGTACTTTGCTTTTCATTTAATGTCACCTTCCAAATGAAAAAAATGGATTTGATGAGAACAAGGAACAAGGAAGTCTATGCTCAAGTAAATACCAGAAATACTGTAAAAAAATAAGTAGGCATATTTATTGCAGAATTATTTATCTTTAATATGCTAGCATAGTTGTAATTTTCCAAGAAGTAGTTAAACCATGCAGCATTTCCCAGTATCAAACTCTTTTCTCATTGAACTATTATTCAAAAGTCTTAAATCTCATGTTCCTTAGAACACATTTAAGAAAATGCCACATATTGTAAAATGTGTTATCTACAGTACAACCAATATTGTGATCCTTATAGATATTCTACATTTTGGCTTATCTTATTGTTTCTAATGCCTTCAACAGCCATAGGAGTGAACTACAGATAAGCAAGTCCCCAAATCCCAAATCCCACATGATAGTGGGAGTGAAGTTGCTTAGCATAGTGCCCCTGACCTGACTGTAATGGTGTTACCCGAAAACTTTTACATGGTGCTATGCAACAGGGGAGCTAGTTTTCAACACTATCCCTGATAAGTGAGAACGCCCACCACCACCACCACCACCCCCATCCAAGGGAGAAGAATGTATCATCATCTGTGTCAACAGAGCACATCCAGCAAAGAGAAGACCAAAAGAACTGAGCAGGCCACAGAGAGCTACAGAATCAAGCAAACAAACACCATGCCTGGAACACTCCAATATTCTGCAAAACCTTTTCAAGATAGGATTCTGAGTAAACAAATTAATAAAGATTGCTAAAGATTGGGTGACTTTTTATAAGTATATAAATGAGGCTTGAAAGTAAAGGGTCTCAAAAAGAGAAGTTACAGTGTTAACCTAAATGGTGATCCTTTGTAAGCTAATAATGTCACGTGTCACAAAAAATAGTTTAGTAGAATTCACTAGATTAACTCACTTTTGTCCAGAGTTTATATCACTAGATGCATTGACCACGAGCTTCTGCTGACTTATTTGTGAGAAAAAAGTAACAGTTTGATCGGAACCGTCTCTGAAGCCAAGAAGGTAATGTAGCCAGAATCCAGGAGTGGCCGCCTCCTGGGTAGATGCCTTTTTCCATCACTGGTCCCCAGAGGGACCCCCACCCACTTGACATGCTAGGCAGAAATGTTCTTTGTTACTTGATATGCCTTTGTCCTAAGTCCTTCTTGCTCTTCACAAGCAAAGAAAGACACACTTTCAGAGACAACTTAGAGGTTGGAACTTGTTACAGAAGTATGAGCTTTCTGGAAAGACAATTCTTGGATCACAGAAGTTCATACTAGAACCAGGGTTACTACTGACTCTAGTTTATAGTCAATCATGCATATTATCAAGAATCTACAGTGAACACCACCAGGGTTCTCCAAAATGTCTAAGTGTCTGAAGGGTTTCTACCACTGTCGTGTATTCATGATAACGTATGGTCAACTCCAGTACACATTTGACCTGTCTATTCATTTGTGACTTATGAAATAGGCTTATATAATTTTATTCCTAAAATATGTGTTTTGTAATTTTCATGTCACAGTATTATGGTTTTAATAATATCAATTCTACTTTAAATATTTTGGAAACTACAATGTTTATTATTTCTTGCTCTTCCATACATTTGGTCTAAATACTCATGCTTTTCTTCAAATCCCCTCTAATATATTTATGGTTTGAATGAGATGAAATATAACCACTTGTAGATATATGGAGAGTGAGAGATGTAGATAGAAACGTGGCCTCGAACAGGAGCACAATTCCCATATCATGAATGCAGGTACAGCAAAATATATATTGGCTCCCTCTGGGCAGGCACTATATTTCTCTTGCTTGCTGGAACAGATGCTATGGTAAGTACTTAATAAATATTTACAAATTATTTAAGCAATTCCCTAGGAAAATATAGAGCAGAAAAAAATTTCTTTTTCATTACTTTTCTACAAAATTCTACCATCAAAGAAAATTATGATTAAGAACTTGAAATGAGTTAAACTGCTTTGATTCAAATTCCAACTCCACCATTGAAATATCTATGATGTCAAGGGTTACACTTACCTTTTCTAATGCTTCAGTTTTCCTTGTCTTTATAATGGGAAAAACAGAAACCCCAACTCATAGGGTCATAATGAGGATTAGGTTAGGGTTATAATGAAGCTCAGGATTTAGGTGTTCAAGATGTAATAAGTAAGCACCAGGTAAAGTTTACTACTGTTACTACTACTACCACTGTGATGATGTCGACTACCACTGCTGCCATTTTCTCTGGACTGCAGTTTCTTCACTTATGAAACAATGTGCATGGATAATGAGTAGCTTTCAAACACTTTCAGTATAACTATTATGGTTCTATTAAATAAGTCAACCCCTTTAAGTGATGTGGGATAAAGGGGCTTATTTTCAGTATGATACCATATCCGTATCCCATGATGTGAATTGTGGAGCCTATGGAAGGCTATTGCATCTGTCTTGTAGTGGGCTTGAAATGGCTGTAGGTCAGCAGAATCAGCATCTGGGATGAATCCTAAACATGAAGCAGGGACAGCTTGAACAGACCCTCAAGAACAACATAAACCCATGAGGTCAAAGTGGAATTCAACTCTGCTTCTTACCACCTCCAACAGTGCTGATGTGGATGGCCTGTAGGAGAAGTCATCCCACTTCACCATAGCAGAGTTGCATCAAGACCGGCTGAGGACATGGAAAAGGTGAAGGAGCTATGGGACCAGTCGTTGTATCCTGCAAATAAGATAATCTGGCAGATCAGTGAGAATGTATATGTGATGGCCCCTCCACTGAACTTCAGAGTATGATGATACTTCTGCATTTACCTACCAGATCTATGCCAGCTTTCTCTCGAGGCCACCCCCAGTCTGGAACCACACAGGGAAGGAGAATCTGGAAAATGTAATTCTAGTCAGGTTACATTGACACAGTCCAAAGCCACAGCATTTAGCAACAGTTGAAGCATTATAAATGCTCATATAGGACCTGCAATATCAGAAAAACAAAGGCAAAAGTATTCTAGCTGAAGGGGGCAAGGACTGAGGAACCTAAATCTTCTGGCCTCTTCCTTGTATTTCCTCCACAAACTATGCCCTCCCCAGAACTCTTCACAGTTTGAAAGCAACCTTTAGTTGACCTCTCTTTCTCTGGAAAATACAGATTAGTGTGTAAAATATGTTGGATATGTTCTGTAACATCATAGAGCTATGATGTCAATTAGTCATGAGACTGTTAGGTAACATAAAATTGGATTTACAGTCAAGATAATACAAATTATTAAAAGCAACTCTAGATTCCGTCATTTTTCAATAATAATCCAACAGAACACTCAGAATAACTTAGTGAACAGCAAATGTCTTAATAATGACTATGCTGATGCTTCAGTCTAATGTTGATGCTTAGTCCTTAGGGAATAAGGAAGGAGGATATGGATGCTTCCTAAACCAGTGCAATCAATTTGTGAGGCCAGGATTTAAATACATTTAATCTGTGGGATTTGTGTTTGCACAATATGCTGCCTTTAGTTGTTGTTATTGTTGTTGTTGTTGTTTTTAACTATCATTATCTTCATGGTAAAGATCGTTTTCCTAATAATTTTTAAATTTAAAAAGAATATCTAAAATATGAAATGATAGTTCCGATAAATCAGAATGTTTGGAATGAAAACATTTTCACTTGGCATATACTCAGGATGCATTGTGTGTGTGTGTGTGTGTCTGTGTGTGTCTCTTTGTGTGTCTCTGTGTGCATTTCAGTAGCCAACTGGGATTTAGAAGTAACTATCTCTGGGGCTGGCAAACATTTTCTGTAAAGAGCCAGATAATGAATATTTTCAGCTATAAGGGCCATATGATCTCTGTCCCAATTACCCAGTTCTGCTATGATAGTGCAAAAGAAGCCATAGACTATAAATAAAAAAATGGGCATAACTATGTTCCAATAAAACTTTACTTTTAAACACCAAAATGTAAATTTCAGATAATTTTCACATTATTAATTATTATTCTTTAACATTTTTCCAACCATTTAAAAATGTAAATATTCTTAGATCACAAGAAATAATAATAATAATAAAACATCAACAGGCTGGATTTGGCTCACACGACATAGTTTTTACCAAGCCCTGACCTATCTCCATGGAAATCATTAGCCAATTAAGAAAACTAAAACGTTTTAACCAAAACCTGCAAATAGTTAACTAAATTTTCTCATGTAAAAATAGATTTAAGAAACTTGAGATTTTTAAATATCCAACTAACATCCTACCATTAAAATACAATGACTGAAAACTCAAATCCATTTGGATACTCAAAATTGCAATGTTTCATTTCCACGGTTGTACCTAAATAGTACATATGCTTCACATGCATGCTGTTGGGCTGAAAAACCTATTATTTTATTAAATAAGAAAAATAAATTTTTGTATTCGAGTTTGTTTTTAAATCACTGCAGGCCTTCAACAAAGTTAAGATTACTTCTTGGCTACATAGGAACATGTCAAGAATAATTAAATAATCTCCTGTCACATCATCACAGTTAGTTGTTGAGTATCTTACTTTTTCTATCTTATGGAAAAATGAAAACCTATGCATTCTGCCAATATGTTTCTTTTCCTAGTGCTTCAAAAGTTTACAAAGCCATCAGTTGCCATGGAAACAAAAGAATATAAGTTGTAATGCATAAAATATGTCCAAACATGGTATGGATTATCAGATCAATCTAGTGTGTGAGAAAGACCTTCACAACCCTGCCAGTTGATTATGGATTTTGTGTCCCCTGAGGGATAAGCTTGATATTCCATGAGGAAATATCATATTACGGTGTTGATTCCATTGTGTTTATCTTCAGCAAGTGTTCTGGGCAATGTTATCAGAGACAACAATTTTTGAAAAAGGGTTCCAATCTTTTAGCAAGAATCAAACTACAAATAAATCAAGGTTTAAATTTTCTCAAAAACGAAGCTGGATTATGATTTAATATACATTTCCAGGAAAGAGTAAAACTATTAAGCTCATGTCAAATCTCTTTTGTCTATAGCCATGCATTCTAAAATTATCTGTTTTATGCTAATTAAGTAATGATAATAACAAAAACAATAATAATAATAATATACAATGTGAAGAAAACATTTCATCCAAATAATCCAATTATTAATAGAGAAGACTATTAATCCAAAACATTCATATTATTTTATTTTATTTCTCCAAAACTCAGATTTCCCGAGTTATTTTTATTTATTTATTTTCTGTAGCTCATCTATTTTAGTTCTTAAGTATTTTCTCATTGAAATCTTTTTATGTTTATGAAATTAAATTGGTTACTAAAAATAAGTAATTTTATTATACATCTCTTGTTTTTACTGGAAAGAAGCTGAATAAGTATTGGCCTTCTAGATAGAGATTGGAAATAATGCATCAGGAAGTTAAAATATTTAGGGGGCTTTAAAGTTAAGACAAAGAGAATAAAAAATATTGACAAAATATGGTATTTCTACCTATTCATTGGACTCTTCAACTCTTCATTAAAAGTAAAGCAAAGGTGAGAAAATGATCAATAAAATAGAGTTTTTAATACCGCTCCAAATTCTTTGTTGTTATCCAATAAGTTCTTTTCATAAGGATGAATAGATAATAAATGAAAGTGTATATGTTTTCGCTATAAAATGCAATGTGTATTCATCAGAAATTCCACAGAAACAAGAACAAAAAGAATATGAAAATTATTTTCAAACAGATATCTTGGGGTGCATGGATGGTCAGTAGTTGAGCAACTAACTCTTGATTTCTGCTCAGGTCATAGGCTTGAGCCGCATGTCAGGCTCTATGCTGAGCATGGAGTCTGCTTAAGATTCTCTCACCCCGCTTTGCCCCCCCATCAGGTGCTCTCTCTCTCTCTCTCTCTCTCTAAAATAAAAAGAAAAAATTAAAAAATGAGAAGAAAGATATCTTATACCAGAGGTGAGAAGTTAAATAATTGCAAGCATAGTCCCAAAATAAATTTTTTTCATCATCTCCAAGCATAAATATATCTATGACGCCTCATTCCTAATCTACAATTACCTATCTATTGCAATCTTTCTTTCTACAAGTTGTTATAAGATGACCACTTATTTTTCCTCCATAGAAAAACTTGGTCACCCATGTGAACATTTTCGTTCTCACACTTCTGGTGTATCATCAGTCCTCTCTGAACTTCAGTCTCTCATTTGTAAAATGAAGATAAGCACATCTACATAGTCATGCTTGGGAGAAGGAAGTGAGACTACATACATGAAAATATTTTTCAAACTGGAAAGTACACAGGATGAGTCATCTATTATTTTTATGATTTATAAAATACTATTCAGGTTTCCTTCAGTACTAAGGCACTCCACACAACCACTATAGTGACATGATTAAAATAAGTGAATGATGGGGTGATTCAAGCCCTCTTGATATGTTGCATTACCAACAATCATTTGTATATGTTCTTATCCATTTTGGTGAAACCAACCAGGGGTTCTGGGACCACGTCTAGAGTGCAGTGGTGATGAAAAAGCAAGGCAGGCAAGAAGAACCTTCTTGAGTACATATTGCAACAGGCATTTTGCTAGAAATGTTCGCATCATTTTTTTAATCTTTAGGAAAACATATACATAACAATATTATGCCCATTTTAAAGATGGGCAAAGTGATGTTAAAATTCAGAATTTGTGGTAGAGGGTACTGTGTTGATATTAGTTCTGTCTCTCCAACATACCCCCTAAAGATAGCGTTTTCAACCTCTTAGGTAACACTTCCAAAAAAAAAGTCCCTCTGTTGATACCTTTCCATCTAAGTTAAGGAATCAGACAATGCCAAGTGTGGTAGTGAACAAACTCTATTGAGCGTCAATTAACAGGACATTTTTGGCAGTAAAGCAGCCATGAGTGAATAACTACACAGGTGATTCAGTGACTAAAAAAAAAAAAAAAAAAGGTGGCAAATGTCATTTTAAATAATATGCATCCATCATCCAGAAGTTAAGTCCTTCTCAAATTATTTTCTTCAGACCACCCTCGCCCGACCTTAGCCTTGCTCGTACATACAACAAAAGTTCTCCTTTTTGCTCCACATGCTGTAGTCACTTATCTTTCATCTCCAGTGGAATGAGTTATTTTTCAAAACAACATAGTCACTGTAATAAAATGGCCATGTGGTTAGGTTAGCACAGAGCATTTTTGTGCAGAATAGACCTACTTTGTTCCTATCTATTATATAACCAACATTCATTACTGAAGCCTTAAGTTTACATTTTAGATATCTAAGCAAAAATGTCAGAAAGAAGTTCCTTTATCTTTTTGTCCTTATTGTTAAATGGCCCTAATTCCTTTCTAACTGAAAAACGAGCAGGCTCAGTGGTAGAAGGCTTTTCCTGATCCTTTAATTATAGAAAAAGTTTGGTTCTTAAAGAGCACAGGCTTTGAACTCAGATCTGCAATGTCTACTCAGGATCTCAGTATGAGCTTAGGTAGGAACTTAAACTTCAAAGCCCTAATTTCCTCACGGGAGTAATAGCCACAACCTTGACTGACTGCTGCTGGGGCTAGCAAATGGGACATCTGTGTGAAAAAGTGCTCTTTAGATTTTTTTTTAATGTTTATTTATTTTTCAGACAGAGAGACAGAGAGAGAGTGGGGAGGGAAAGGAGGAGGCAGAGAGACACACACAGAATCAGAAGCAGGCTCCAGGCTCTAAGCTGTCAGCACAGACCCTGATGTAGGGCTCAAACTCACAAACTACTAGATCATGTCCTGAGCCGAAGTCAGATGCCCACACAACTGAGCCACCCAGGCACCCCAAGAAAGTTCTCTTTAAATGGTCATGTCCTGACACTTGACACCCTTTCTGCCATGACTTGTTCTCATTTGGCCACTTGTTCATGGAACAAGAAATATTTCCAGAGGGCCTAGTAGGTGGCAGGTGTTGTCTATCTGCAATGAATGGTAGCATCTCTTGATACTTAGAGAAAATTAGAAAAAGATAAAGAGATTGATGTTTTTAAATTTTAACAAACTTTTTAGGGAAAGGCAACTGAGAGCTGGAAAATTAGAAAAGAATCCAAAAGGGGGTATTTATATGGACATGATGGAGAATAAGAATATGTCTCATGGTATTAAACGTACTGAAGGTTTTGGCAGAGTGATTGGCATGGGATATGTCCAGGGACACCAGATTTTCTGTCATGGTGATGGTGATACCCTATGGAGACAAATCATACAGGACCTTGAAAATCGAGCCAAGGAATATAGATTTTATTTTAGTAGGAAATAGAGAGGCTTTAACAGTTTTGGATATAATAACGGTATGATAACAAACAGGGCTTTGAGAATGATGGTCCGAGGAGTTCAGGGAATACTTCCCTAGTGAAGCAAACGTTTAAATTATGAAAATTATAAAAATTATAAATAATAATTTAAAAACCACATGTCTCTGGAAATATTTACTGGGGAAATATTTATTCTAGAAACTCTATGATCTCTTAGTAAGAACAGCAAGAGTCTGTCGCATCTAAGTCAAAACCTACTCCTACCCGGATCAGAGTAAGGGGAGGTTTACTCCAGGCGGGTATGGCTGAGAAGTTGATGAAACAATGGGACAATTTATGCCTGAGGTCATTGTCAAAAACAATAGAGCAATCGCTTAGAAATTAGTGGAAGTTACCATTCGGAGGTTATCTAGGGGACCCTCAAAACTGCTCCCAGTTCCACAATTCACTAGGACAAATCCAAGGGCTCAGCATACAGTTGTACTCAAGGCTTGATTTATAGTTCAGTGCAAGATGACAAATTAAAATCAGCAAAAACAAAACGTGAATGAGGTGAGGCCCAGAGGAAAGCAGGTGCAAGTTTCCAAGAGTCCTTTCCCAGTGGAGTAACACGGGATTTATTATTCCTCTCGCTGCATATTGTGGTGACACATGTGAAAAGATGTTTAGCAGGGAAGCTCATTAGAGACTTAGGTTTTGACTGGAGACTGGTCATCTAGGCACTCTGTCTAGCATGGACGAAAATTTCAACATCCCAAAAGGGGCACCTGGATGGTTCAGTCAGTTAAGCATCCATCTTCTGCTCAGGTCATGATCTCATGGTTTGTGGGTTCGAGCCCTGTGTTGGGCTTTGTGCTGACAGCTCAGAGCCTGGAGCCTCCTTCAGATTCTGTGTCTCCCTCTCTCTTTGCCCCTCTCTTGCTCGCACTCTGTCTCTCTCTCTCTCAAAAATGATAAACATTGAAAAAAAAATACCAGACAAAAGGAAAGCAGGTATTTAGCATAAGCCACATTCTTTGTGCAGTTTAGCCACAGTGAGCCATTATTATTGGTCCTGGTAATGGTGGAAACCCTTGCTTAAATCCAAGTTCCTAGATATGAATTACATCACAAGAAAACTGTTAAAATAATGTAATCAAAGCTGAATTTCTGAAAGGCGAATGCAAACTTAACATAATGGGACTAGAGTGAAGAAAAACTGAACACGGAAGAGAGAGTTAGGAGGTTGCTGCAATAGTCCAATCAAGAAGTATCAAGGAGCTGAAGTGCAGAGGAAGAGAATCCTCAAATAGTGAGCAATGATTATGTGTGTATCATGCTTGATGTGGTCCAAACCTTCATTCACAATCTCTTTCCTGTTACTCTTCTTCATATACCCTATACTGTAGCTAAACTCAATACGCCCTGATTAAGGTATGTAAGAATGGTAGAGGAGATCATGATGGAAAACGTACAGTTACAGTTTTACTTTTACCATTTCCTATACACATTTCCTACATTTATTCAATGAGTTAAAAAACCCATCACAAAGTTTTAGACAGAAGAGGCTAGATCATGCTACTATAGTGGTACTCAAACTGTAGCTTGCATGAGAATATCCTGGAGGGATTTTTAGGAGATAGACTGCTGGGCCCCAGCCTCAGAGATTGTGACTGGGTATTCTGAGTGGCTTGAGGATCTGCATTTCTAATAAGTTCCTTGATAAGGCTATTGCTCTTGGTCAAAGGAATACACCCTGAGAATACCTGTGCTCTTTCAACAAACATTCCTCCAAATCCCTGTGGTTTACCACAAGAGATGATTTGTCATACATGCTACTTGTCCATCACAGGACACCTAATGTGGGATAGAGGTGCCAGAGGGTCTCTGCCCCACATAGTCCCTCAAGGACACAGGCTGGACTCCATATATCTGTCCCATCTAGAACTCCCCATATCATTGGCCTTTGACTTGGCGATTGCTCCTTAAAGATAATGGCGTATATGTAGGCAACAAAAGAAAAAATAGGTAAATTGGACTTCATTAAAATTAAAAACTTTTGTGCGTCAAAAGATAATATGAAGTAAAAAGATAACCCACAGAATAAAAGAAATATTTGAAAAATCATAAATTTGGCAAAGGCTTAATACCCAGAATGTATAAAGAATACATGCAATTCAACAACAGAAAGACAAACAAAGTGATTAAAAAAACATACAAAAGACTTGAATGGACATTTCTTGAAAGAAGATATACAAATGTATAAATGACCAATAAGAACTTCAAAATATTCCAACATCATTAATCATTAGGGACATGCAAATCAAAAGCACAATGAGATAGCACTTCACACCTACTAGGATGGCTGTAGTTAAACCAAACCCAGAAAATAGCCACTGTTGCTGACAATATAGAGAAATTGGAACCTTGTACATTACTGATGAGGACGTAAACTAGTGCAGCTGATATTGAAAACAGTCAAAAAGCTTAACAGAACTACCATATGACCTAACGATCCTAAAATAATTAAAAATGGGACTCCTGCAGAAACACACACATCAATACTTATTGAGGCAGTATTCACAACAGCCAAAAAGTGGCCAGAACACCCCAAGAGGCCATCTGCAGATGAATGGATAGACAAATGTGGTACATACACATAATAGAATATTATTCAGTCACAAAAGGAATGAAGTTCTGCTATATTGTGGATGAACTTTGAAAATATTATGCTAACTGAAATAGGCCAGACATAAAAGGACACGAAAGAATTCTACTTACATGAAATAGCTAGAAAAGGCAATTTCATAGAGACAGAAAGTATATTAGAAGTTATAGAAGGAGTAATGGTGGATTATCGCATAACAGGTATATAGAATCTATTTGGGGTAATGAAAAATCTCAGCGATAGATAGTAGTGATGGCTGCACACATTCTAAATATGCCACTGAATTGTACACTTAAAAATGGCAAATTTTATGTTCAATACATATGCATATAATATAAAAATTAAAAGGAAATAAATACTGATGTTATAGTGCCTATCTACCATACTAAAAATAATAGTAATCACATTCTAACATGAATATCCAAACTGTGTCTGTCATAATATATACCAGAACATGGACCATACCCTCAAATAATCGAATTTCTTTTTTTCCCATTATTTTGAATCTATTATTATTAATGAAACTATACTATTTTATGATTAATGATATTTCATGATATTATTAAATTATCATTTATCTGTAACTTAAGTTTCTTTAAGAAATACCAGATGGAGTTAGGCAACCAGTCAACGAAGTAGAATGGCTCTGAACAGAGATCTTGCATTTGGAGTTTGTAGGATTTCGAACCCCAATGCTACCATTTTTAC
Source organism: Paguma larvata (assembly GCA_030068075.1). Taxonomy (NCBI): domain Eukaryota; kingdom Metazoa; phylum Chordata; class Mammalia; order Carnivora; family Viverridae; genus Paguma; species Paguma larvata. The sequence goes on along the minus strand of CM057838.1, from coordinate 50,277,690 downwards.
CTGAGTGACCTTGGGTAAGTCACTTAGCTCCCTATGTCTCTTTGAAATAGGGCTCCCTATGACTTTGAAATAGAGCTAATAATAGTACTTACCTCTTATGTTGTTTTGACAATTAAATAAATTAATACTTCTGGAGTACATAAAATGGTGTGTCTGTTTCATGGTAAATGGTACACGTTTGTTATGTAAAATAAAATTTATCAGTATAGTGGTTGGCTGACTTACTCTGATTTCCTAATTTCCAAAGTAATGCTGATATAGTAGCTATAGAGGTAATGACCTATCCTTTACCTGGAACAAATTTTGCGGAGGTTATACACTTGAAAAGTTTTTGTATGATGGCGATACAATGTAACTACATTGGTGAGCAGAATAAAAATGATTGAATTATGTTAAAGCCATCTCTGTACATGAGAAAGACCCAAAGATAGTAGAGTTTGCTCTAGCGCTTCACGCCTAGTTCGATAGAAGATGTTGCCCAAATCTCTCTCCTCTCAGGGAACAGGAGCGTTGAACTGCACGCCTCCCTAATGGGGTCTACGAGGTGGAGATGGAAGTAGGAATCTCTTGACATTGAAATCCCAGGAGTCCACCAAACCAATTGTTGAGAAGGTTTCCCAAGTCCAATTAGGCAAAAACCTATGGCAGGCAGAAGGGAGCCAAGAGGGATGGCCATAGACTCAAGAACCCAGAAAAAAAAGTGAACCTAAGAATATCAAGTCAGCTGTTAACAGGAAGAGGTCTGGGGTCAACTGCCTGTAATTTTGCTTGTTGTCTAAAACTTGTTTTTATGTGCAAACCACAGCTATTGAACTAAGAGGCGGATTTGGTCATTTGTTCATTCAATGAGCATTTACACGTACATTGTCCCTGCTCTGAACACCACACTGCATGCGAAATGAGATGTGGAGCCTTCAAATACACTGATATATTGTTGAAAGGAAAAGAACCCTTGAGACATAGGAGGGATCCCTATGCTGTTGTTTTTAAAAGGAAGTGAAAAAGGATACTGAATATTTCTTGCATGATGTCTCAGCAAGGAAATTCTTACACCTAGCTTGAAAAAGAAAAAGAAAAAAAGAAAAAGGGAGATTAAATCAACTGTTGGAATAAATCTCTTTTGACCTGGTGACTTATCTAAGCAGAAAGTCGCTTCCCTTGATGGTAGTTGAGATGCCTTGTTTGTACTCACTTGATCCCTGGACTCCTATACCCTGCCCCCAACTCTCATTTGCCTGAAAACAGTTAAAAGGCAGAGCAGTAAATCAGGAAGTCTCCAAACACAGCAGGGTTCAGTTGACAGTACAGCAGGGTTAGGGCTGAAAACTGAAGTCGTCTAATTTCATTTTCAAAGCTGAACATCTAATGGCGGATTATCATTAATGACAGACAGTGTGGTGGCAAAGGGTTGTGTCAGGCTCCAGACCTTTTCATGCTTTACATTCCTGTGTTTAATCAAAGGTTAACCAAATCATTGCTGGTAGCAAACTGCAGCTTCGAGGTTCTGTGGGTGGTCTGTCTCTGCCACTGAGGCAGCCATTGCTGATAAGAAAAAGAATACACTTATAGTCCATATATGCACATTCCTGGATGTTTGCCACTTCACGAAAACTGTAACATGTAACTGCCTCGTGAGATACTGGCGCTGGAGAGGCTACGCCATTTTATCCTTATTTGGGAACTAATTTTATTATTTGGATGTATGATTATTGATTTATTAAATCATTTAATTTATTTATTGAAATAAATGTGTCCAAGGTATTTATTATTATTTTTTGATTTCTTGCTTCTTTCCCAGGCCTTACTTCAGCAGCTTCTCCAAGTGACTGATAACTTTTTTAAAACATTTTTCATGTTTATGTGTATTTTTGAGAGAGAGAGAGAGAGAGGGAGAGAGAGAGGGAGAGAGAGAGAGAGAGCATGAGCTACGGAGGCACAGAGAGAAAGGGAGACACAGAATCCAAGGCAGCCTCCAGGCTCTGAGTTGTCAGCAACAGAGCCCGACGTGGGGCTGGAACTCACAAATCAGGAGATCATGACCTGAGCCAAAGTTTGATACTTAACCGATTGAGCCACCCAGGTGTCCCTCCATGTGACTGATAACTTTAAGGAGCTTCCAGCTAAGCTTTTTGCTAGGCCTCCAAAGACAAAAGTAGGAGAAAATTCTTGCAAGTGAGTTCTCAGCTGATGGCAGGGAGAAAACCTGAGCTGGTCTACTTTATGGTGTGCTGGAATTCAGTAACAAAAGTAACAAAAGGGAAATAAAATTTCCTAAATACATAGCTGGAGATTTTTTAATGTTTATAGGTAGGGAGTGGTTCTCAAACTTCAGAGTGCGTAACAGTCACCTGGCTGCTTGTTAGACATGCAGAGTTTCTAATGTTAAACCTGCTGGAGACGATTGAATCTGCCCCCTCATTTCTCAGATACAGAAATCGGGCCAGGACAACACAGGGCCAAGCCCTGTGCCCAGGAGCACCAGTTGGTCAGAAGAACGGGGATTAGAATCCGAGTGTCCTGACTCTGATTCAGGTAAGTACTCATAGCTGAATGAAATAAGATTCTGTCCTTAACCTTGACAGACACATAAGCATTCAGTTCATTGTGATAATATATTAGTAGGGTAAACGAAGGGCTTTGGGACTATAGGAGAGAGTAACTGCTGGCCACAGCCAGGAGATGTTGAGGGTGGACTTGAAACGTGGGGTTTGTCTCTCTCTCCCTCCCTAAAATAAAAAGGGGGTGCCTGGGTGGCTTAGTCAGTTGAACATCCAACTCTTGATTTCATCTCAGGTCCTGATCCCAGAGTCCTGGGATGGAGTCTGGCTTCCGGCTCTGTGCTGAACATGGAGCCTGCTCAAGATTCCCTCTCCCTTTCTCTCTCTCTCTCTTTCTCTTCTCTCTTTCCCTCCCTCCCTCTGCCCCTCTTCCCGCTCATACTCTCTCTCTTTCTAAAATTAAAAAAAAAAAAGTCTTTATCAAACGGAGTGATCACAAGCATTTAAGGGTTTGGTTAGGAGAATGAAAATTTCGCATGTGTCTGTAATCCACTTGGGCTCAGTGTCAGCGCAGGGCTGCAGGCCAGGGCAAAGGCTGAACACGACTGGAGAAGTAGGTTAGGAACAGACCTTAAAGAGTCTTGTATGATGTTCTAAGGAGGCATCACTGACTCCTACAGGTAAGTAATTATCTACTTTATCATGCAGGCCCTTTAAAACCAGATTGCTGGGCCCCACTTACAGAATTTATGATTAAGCAGGCCTGGTGTGGGGTACAAGAATGTACATTTCTAACAAGTTCCCAGGTGATGCTGCTTACAGGATCACACTTTGTAAACCACCACTGCTGATTATAGGCAGAAGCAGTTTTAAAAAATAAAGCACATAATAGCTTTGAAATTGTGGAAAGAAAATCTAAGGTGGGGTGGAGAAATTAGAGTGTGCTGGTTTCAGGGAAATAAGAATCCACATCGTCCATTTGTTGCCATTTGCCCTGTAGAGCACTGTGTGCTAAGAGCTAATTTCTAGGTTTCATTTAACATACTTAAACTATACAATTGCCAAGTCTTAAGCATAAGGCTTTGGTTTGATTATTAGAATTCCAGCTAATAGCCTCTCAAGAAAGAGTAAGAAGAGGTACAGGTTGTTGGCCAGTGCTGGGACCAGCTGTTAGCTGCTGGTGCAGAGAAACATTTCCACTGAGTGAATGGGGTTTGGGCACAGCTGGCTCTACACCAACTGTGGTGTGGGAAGGACACGTAGCTCTTTTCACTTCTTCTAGACTCCACTGTCCTGTATATCAGGAGCCTTGGCAGCCTCGATCTGACCTCACCATCTAGCATAAAGGTGAGTCACCTAGATGTAGCTTAAAATCTGAACTCCTCATCCCAGCTCTCCAAATTCTTTTTCATCTAGATAACTTCTGTTACCACAACCCTTTAAACATAACTTGTTTATATTTATATTACCAAAATATGCCATTTTTGGTCCCATCCGCATGTCATTTTTCACACCAGCAATACTTATTATGCCTTTCTCCATCCCTGTCCAGTCACAAACCCTACCCATCCTTCAAATCCCAGCTCAGAATCCTCTTCCATGGACCCTCCTTGTATTTCTCTAGCCTGCACTGATCCTGCCAATTGTGAAATTCGATAACAGCGATTGACGTGTAACTCACACTTTAGTCGTCACCTGTGCACGTGTCTGACGCCTGCTCAGTGTTTCTCCATCCATCTTAGCCTCTCAGCCAGACTGCCAGCCCCAGCTGCTCGAGGTCATCTTCTCTTACCCAGGAGATCGGCAAGTGCTCTGCACACAGTAGAGGAAGGAGATTCCCATACTGATCCATAGCATCCGTTCATGTCAATGAAAACAAGTACAGCTAAAACCTGAATCAGACATACATTTTAAGTGGCACAGTAAGGCATTGTAGCAAATTACCTAAAATTTAAAGAAGTGAAGTCACCTAAGTGTATGTGGTGGCTATTCTACTTGCCCATCCTCCACTGGGTTTGCTCTATGGCAACATCATCATTACACCATTATGTTTGCTTGTCCCCATTTTTGCAAGCATTTTTCTTCTCTTTGCTTTAACTTTTTTTTCTTTTGCTAGTGTTAAGCTCCTGAATTGCAAGCCCTCTAACCATAGAGAGAGGCAGGATGAGTACAGATACAAAATCTTGAAACTCCAGACAGGAGTAAAGTGCCCTTAACACTCCCACCTCAGCCCTCCTCTATCTGTGTCTGGGACCAGCTCCAACTTGGCTTTGCTCCTGGATTACGTGGCGCCCAGACCTCCCTCTCCCTGGCAGGCCCCTACACTCCCAGCTACAACAGCACCATTTTGCAGATCATTCCCAGATCTACCTATCTAAGCCAACCTTACTACTCCTCCGGTCCAAACCTGCACTTGAAGCTTTCAGATGCTTTTGCCCGCATGTTTAACAGCCTGCAAACCTATCATCATATGGATTAACCTAACGCCTGCTGTTTTCCCCTGGGCCACATTCCTATCTTGCTTGTCTTCATTTGTAGTATGAGCTGCACAGCTCTGCAACTGTCATAGACAGCCAGTGCGGGGTCATTGTAAGTATTTCTCTTGGTTCATTTTTGTCTTCTGTACTCTGTTGATAATATTTACATAATATCCACATTTATCATCAAAGGTGAAATCCATGCCTTGCTAACCACATGGAGGAATTATGGTAATGCTGGTCTCCCTTTTCTTTTGTCCATTTGATTTGGATTGGTTTTTCTGTCCACACAAAGTGTGGCTGCAAAGATTCTAACATGATTAATTCACACATGTGTTCACACCATTTCTCTACAGGATTTTATAAACTTTTTAAAAGATGAGTGGCTTCAGGGCTGGCCACATGTGTATCCTTATTTGCATTCTTTGTCTTCTTCCTTTGGGCTTCTGGAATCAAGATAAACATCGGCTTACCTTCACCCCCTTCATTCTATTTATTAGCGCTATACTTTATGACATCCTGAAGTCTGGTACAAACTTTTTCTTGAGTTAGAAACTATTTTAGGAACCTTCCCTGTCAAAGATCAAGAATTCACTGAAGCATCCTACTTACAACACTAATCTTAAAAAAATAGGGAGATATACTGATTATTTTTAATTTTCCACTAATTGTGAACCTAGATTAATTATTTATACATTTAACTGGAACTTTTTAGATTGTGTGGGAAAACAAACAAAAATTATGGGCAAACCCTCTAAGAACTTGGAAGGAATACTTTGAGATAATGGGAGAATAGATAGTTGCAACGTTAGTTCCCCCCCCTTTTCTTTTTTGTGTTCTAGCATTTATCATGGTCTTTGATGCATGGTAGGTACTAAATAAATATTTGTAGAATGTATGAATTAACATGAAAATAATGGGTAAAAAGTAGTAGCACATGGAAGTATTCCTAGTAGTTCTAAAGTATGCAGTGTTCTTAATTCAAAATGTTATAGTTATAATTTCTGTGTTTTGAAAACAACACTGAGGATGCAGCCAAAATATATCGTGTACCCTACATCTAGAAAATCTTGCTAGTTTATGTTTCATCTTAGAAGAATGGAATTTCTAATTTATTTCCCAGAGTTTTGTCAAAAGGGTGGTATTGATTACAATGTTTTATTTATACTTGGGAATCTCTCTAAGGTTTAAACTCAGCTTGAAATCAGGGTCATGAATCTGTTCTCCTGTAAGTATAACACAAAGTTGCTATAATCAGATAACTTTAGTATTCACATTAAAATTAAAAATAACATTGAAGTCACTTTAGGTAGACAGTTTGCAATGGCTCCCCTGAGTCCCCTTAAATAATTTTATGTTCTGGAGACATCTGAAACTTTGATTGATGCATCGATAAATGCTTTCTTCTGTTTTAGATAACGAAGAAACCATTGACTAAAACTAAAGCCAAGTTTTGTCTTTAAAATATCCTCCAGTGAATGTCAAACTATATCAAAGCCTAATTCACACTGCCATACATATCATGAATATTGTACTGATCATAAATCCCAACTTCAAGTCCAGATCTTATAAAGACAACTCCGCTTTCAAACACTTATATTGTTGGTGAGATCTCTCTGAATATGGACTGAAAGGATTACAAGGTCATCCTTGGTTCCAGGGAAATCCATAAACTTGTGAATAAGAAGCCCTTATTTTTCCAGGGTCTTAAGTGTCATGATAAGGAATATGTTAATAACCTGCTCTGTAGGTTTCCTGTCTTAGATGTCTGGATTTGATCACATCTCGGGTAATAATTTTGCCTCATAATTATTTAAAGTGAATCATTTGGAAACATGGATAGCTAGAGTGACTTTGGAAATAATATTTGAGGTTACCTAGAACTCAAGCTAATTCATTAATTTCAGTCTATTTTAATTACTGTCAATTCCAACCAAAGTTAGTGTATTTTCAGCATTTCCTTGATTATTCATATTATTATTAATGCTTGTTTGTCTCAAGTCGTTCCTTCATAAGTGAGGTTAAACTAATGCTGACCTTCAAGTTTAATCCAGATTGCAGTCATGATAGACACAAAAGCTTTCTATGCATTAATTCTCTGATTGAAAAACTAGATGTTCTCTCTCCCTACAAATTCCGTTATTCCTAATAACTGAGAATAACTCGTTCCCTAGCCACTTGAACGATGCCCTACTTCTCGGCGTGTGCAGTGGACTCAGCCTTACATTTTCGGTGTACATACTTGATCTTTCTTGCTTCTGTGCCCTGGCCTTCAATGCCCTTCCTTTCACTTGCTTCAAAGTCAGAAAACCTTTCCTGACAGTTTCAGTTCCAAGATCCCATTCCCTTTATTTTTTTTTCATTTATAATAGTTTATTTTCAAATTGGTTTACATAAAACACCCAGTGTTCATCCCAACATGTGCCCTTTTTTAATGCCCATCACCCCCTCTCCTCCCCCATCCCCCTCACCCCCATTCCCTTTATTTTTAATTTTCCAACCCATTTAGCTCTTTGTACTACTCTTTTTTTCCCTTTTTTTATGTGTCATTCTCAAAAAGGCAAAAACAATGTGGTTTTTCCTGGGTATTTCACCCAGAGCCAGCTGAAATACTCAGTATAAGGTAGATGCTTCCTACTTGCTGATGAGTGATGGGACATCAAAGCATTTGGGAAAACTTCTTAATAAAGTTGCCTTATCCCTTCACAAATTCTCTGTTAACCCCCTGCCCAACTGTTTGTGTTGAAAACAAATAGTAACATGAACTACTGTTACATGTTACATCCTACCACTCTCCTTTCTGATTACCATTCAAACTAGGAAGTCTCTGGAACCATATTGCCAAAGGGCAGACACTTGGAAAGAAGGGAAGAAATAAAGGAAAATGACTAATCCTTAGGCTGATAATTCAGGATTGGTCTTATTGATTAACAGTCATAACTTATTATGTAGTTCTAATAGAAACAGGATTTTTAGTTTAGACACATAGTTTGAAAGAAGTTATTCTATTTATAAAATTACAAAAAGAAAGAGTTAGGAAATTCCACCTGCTCGGTACTGTTAGATTTTTCTAGCTAAGTTATTCCTGAAATAATCTAGATACAGAAGTCTAGTTACTCTTCTGGAAGTCCGATATTCTTGTTTCTTCTAGTAGCAAAGTAGAAGTAAGCTGTTGAATTAAGTGGAGCTGAAACCAAGCCTTCCTGCACCACACCTGTTAATCACTGAAATGAAAGGCCAATTCAAAGATGTAACACAACACTGTTGGTCGTCAAAAACTGCTTGAGTTACCACAGATTCATTTATGACTCTCTTGGGAGCATCACTGCTGTGAAATCTATCGAATTAGGAACTACCCCCACATTCTGCTCAGTAAAGAATGCAAACATTTCACTCAAATGGCACTTGTTTGTCAAACCAGCAAGGGCAGGGAAATTGATGAGGGTGCTAATTATTCTTGAAAGAGCCAGAAAGGAGTGAAGAACATTCAAAGACTTCATAAAGAAGTGAGGAGCAAGGGAGTGAATTTCCCCAGACTTTAAAAGGCTTCAGATCCACAGACAGCAGGCCTGGTAAACAGGGCAGGGCTTTCTCAATTAGAAACAGGTCTCCTCCTCTGTTGCAATCTGGACATTTCCCTTGTGGATTAAGACAGTTGGAGTTGAATTTTTGAAAATTGTGAAATTTTATATTTTCTTTCCAACACTGAATATTTATGCATAATAGGGGGATATAGACCATAACCATTTTGTCTAATCTTTTGTTCTTCCTGGGTTTTACAAAAATGTTTTTTTTTTTGTCCAAATACCAGAAAGGAACACCATGGTAGTTCAAGTGGTGAAGGCTTTCAGGGAAAGAAGGGTTCAGCTACTCACTATTTAAGCTAGCTATGCTAATAAGCAGCTCTTGGCCTAAGTGAAATAACTCTGGACCTAGACATGGCCAAGTAGAATTTAGTTTTCAATCAACAGGTACTTGCCTCTAACAAGAATTTCAAGAAGAGTTAGAATAAATTCTTTGACTTAATAAGCTAATAGAAACTGGCATCTATTTTTCAGTTCCATGCAAGAGTAAATAAAATATCCATGTTCTCTTCTGGATCCCTTCACCAGATGTTAGATAAAGAAGGTACTAGAAAGCAAGGACCTGAAAGAGAAATGCCTTGAGAAACCAGGCACCCATTGTCATAGGGGAGACCTTAGGTTCCCTCTGTCCAGGTGTGTTTGAGTTTTTACTGGAACATAGTTAAAGATGAAGAAACTTCCAAGCCTAAAGAAATGAAATCTTATTGTTAGGGAATCGGGTGGTATTACTGGTGTATAGGATGGAAAATGTGTTTAGAATGGGAAATACTTAAATGTATGCCAGAGTAATATGAACTATTTGATATGCATTAAGTTTTGCCAATGAGAGAGCAAAAGTTTTTCAATGAAAGTTTGCCATTTGCACAGCACTGTGGCAGGCTCCCTGAGAGCTTGCACTTGCCTCACATTGGTTTTAATTCAGTAGTGTTGTAAGAAATACATCACAATCTAATGAAATAATGTTTAGTTTGAGACATAGTATAGGAAGAGATGTCATGTGAAAGTATGAAGATAGGAAAACCAATTCTCCATGCTGAAATGGTGAAGAATATTTGTGGCAATTAAACATGCATAGTTGCTTGCTTTGCCTAATTGTAGAAACATTCCTACTTGTTAAACTATGCTCCTCTTCTTCTGAATTGACCCTCACATCTTTCATTATTGATTTAATGGGGATTATAGTGATCTTTCCAAATCCTCTTCTCTTCTTTCTCACCTGATATGTCACCTCTTGACTACTATGACAAAAGGTGGTTAATATAAGGTTTGGCACAGTGACTATAATTATTTTATCCATTATAAAATATTTAAACTACATGAGGAACGCAGAGCTGGGCATATCCAGATAAAAGGTAGTTTTGGGCTATTAAAAGAAACTACCATGGGGAGTTACGGTTGGATGACCGCATTTGAACTAAGGAATTATCTTGGAAACACACTCACACAGGACAGAAAAGACATGTTCTTCCAAGAGGTTTTGCCAAAGCTTGTTCTAGGTCAGTACATTTGATCTCAAAGATCTCCCACAACTGGGACTGTGACTCAATAAAATGGAATTATATCATCCCTAGTTTCCGAAAATAAATATAAATTTGGGGTGGCCATCTGGACTCGCACCAGTGCCCATCAAGCCAGGGCAGTACATTCCGTCTAAGGATGCCCTGATCATTGTTTCAGAGATGCAACCAAAGGCAGGAGGAAAGAGTTTCCAGACAGGGCGGATTATTCAAAGGACTTATAAATGTTTTATAGCTATTTAATTTCACAACCACCAGGTCTGGATTACAGGAAACTATATCTAAATTAGTATTGAAAATCTACAATAGATGCAATCCAGATTGATTCCTGGATAAAGACAGTGACTTAAATCCTTTAAAAAATGTTGTTTTGTTTTGTTTCTGAAAGAGCTGCTAGATTGGCCAAGCGTATGTCCATGGAACAGCAGAGTGCACCCACTATCTCAGGCAGATTATTAACTTTTCTTTTCTTTTCATAATATGTCTTCACTCTGTTGACTGCATACCTGAGAATTAATTACATGTGTTGTGCTCCTTTCTTTATAGCCACGTCTAAAGCAGTAAATTATAGGTTGTTGTCTGGCTATTTTCTTTTATGTCGGAAAAGAAATATCAAGGAACTAATTGACACAGAAATTTTCTGCCCAGTTTTGTGTGCCATGGGGACCTCAGTTGTAAAAAAGACTCAAACCGAGAGTGAAGAGTGGGTAGGAGAGCACTGTCCTTGGACTTCTTTCTAGGAGAGTTATTGGTTATATGTTACCTCTCTTCTGCCATTTACATCCTCCCCTCTCTTGTGTTTTCTTTCCCCTGCTTTGAACTTTGGGCAATAATCAAGGCTTCAACCTATTGTGTCTTGAATATCTCAGCAGTCTCCAGAGATATTAGAGACACTAGAGTTTTGGACTGGCCACAAACCACCTTACACACTTGGCAGATTAGCCCACTCTTATCAAAATTGCCATGTTCTCAAATCTTCTTTATACAAGGACAATTCCCTTGGTTGGAGGAAGATTTTCCTCACCAGAATTTTAAAGAGTTAAAAAGAATTTCCTCATACAGACCACTATTGCAGAACCCAAATCATTCACAGCTTGTATATGACTATAAAGGAAGTCTCCTCTCAGTAGACAGTATCAGCTCCAAACCCAAACAAACGAGCTGAGTTCCATTCAAAGCAATAAGAGCACACACTCTATGTTTCCCCCTTTCTGAAAACAGCTTAGCACCTCAAAATAATGATATCCTCAAAGAATTGTGATGAGCCAAGGAATGAGAGCATGGGGCTGGTCTCCATCAAACCATGGGCTTGCTAAGTATAGCTTTATTGGACTGCTCAGAAGGCTTGTGCAATATCTCTCCCGAATGTGATTAGAATAGACTGATGTATAATTTCTGAGTAATTTGCCGGCCCTTCCCCCTTTTTATCATAATGGGTTTATGTTAATCATCATCTTTGTCTTCAGGGATCTCATTTTGAGCTCAACGAAGTTGTGAAAATATCGACTGATTTCTCCAGTTTCTACTCTAACATCCTTTATCAGTCTTGGATGTATAATGTTTGGCTTGCTGCCCTGTCAATTATAACATCTAACACTTGTAGAGTTCCAGCCAAAGCTGTTAGCACAGTCTTACTCTCCATTTGATATCCAGAGCAATTTAATCCCCACTTTAAGCAAATCTCACCCCTCTCTGTCCACCATGATTTTGGATGGGGAAATGACAATTGTTCTGCTATTTTCTACTTCCTTGGGTTTCATTTCATTTCAAAATTATGCTCTTTTTTACTCTTCTGAAAATAGTGTTTGCTATCACCAGTTATTCGTTGTCTGTAAAAGAAACCTGATAAAGCTTAATGAAAAGAACTGCAGCTTTCATTAAAGCTGAAGTTAACTCAACGTATAAAAATATGTATTCTCCTTGCAACTATAGGTTTAAATAATTTTTAATTATTATTATAATAATTTAATTATTATAATAATTTTATTATAATTATTTATTATTTTAATTCAAATAATAATTATGTATAATTTGAGCTTATCCACTTGGCAAAATAAAAAAAAGATAGATTATTGATGAAAATATAATTGGTATACCCTAAGAAAAAGCAGGAAATATGTATCAAAAGTTTTTAAATCCACATTTATTTTAAGTACCTTCACCTTAAAATTTTTATCCTGACATGATTATTAAAATCATGGGCGAAGAGACTGATGAATAAGGAGACTTTGCTGAACCATTACTTGCAATCAAATTTCCTGCAATAGGAGATTAACTGGTTATATTCATAGAATAAAATATTATGTGGGTATTAAAAATCATGCTTAATGTAAATTTTTTATACTTTTTGGTAAAAATTGAGCAGATTATAAAACTTTACAAATAGAATGAAAAAGTACTGAAAAAACAGACATATCTTTAAAGGGGAAGTTATTTTTTTCAAGAGTCAAGTTTTTAAATTTTGTATACTCTTTTATGATAGATCAGAGTTATAATATAATTTCCCTATTTAAAGATATATAGAACAATAGGCGTTTGTAAACATTGATTGTAAGTGTAAAGAGATGATCATTTGCAGGTTTTGACTTTTAAAATAAAGTCTATCACCTTAGACTTCAAAAGCAAGGCTAACCAAAGTATGTCCTATCATGTATTATCATAATACACATTTTTGAAAACTGATAACTGAGGTTGCTCTAAATATAGGAAACTAAAATAAATTATTCAAAGACAACTATTCTCTAATAGTCAGTCATTGGGTATGAAGTATTCTTTTTCAGAAATACTGGGCTATAAAAGTTTGCAGAGTGGGTCTGTGGCAGTTGTCTGTCTACAACTAGTTAGCAAAGTTAGGAGCCAGATCCCTGGGTGTTAAGAAGATGACCTAAATACAGTTGCTCTAGGGTAATGCTGTTGCTCTGTTTAAAGCACAAGCAGGAAGGCAAGGTGCCAGCCCTCTTCCAACTGAACAGGCGTAGTCAGTCACATGTGAACCCTGGGCCTTCATTGAAGATCTATTAATTTCGACAGTTTTTAAGTGAACTTCTCCTACATTCCTAACTCCGTCTTAATCATATAGATGAGAAGAGGTAGAAGAGTGGTTGCATTATAAACTCAAGGATGAAAATCTTTTGTTTTTAAATGTGTATTTTCGACAGAGAGAAAGAGCCCACAAGCAGGAGAGGGGCAGAGAGAGAGGGGACAGAGTATCCAAAGCAGGCTCTGTGCTGACAGCAGAGAGCCCGATGTGGGGCTCAAACTCACAAACCCTGAGATGATGACCTGGGCTGAAGCTGGTTACTTGACCGACTGAGCCACCGAGGAGCCCCAAGAATTAGAATCTTAAATAATAAACAGCAGCGCAAGAAACAGATTTTATATGATTTCACTCATATGTGGAATTTGAGAAATACGACAGATGAATGTAGGGGAAGGGAAGGAAAAATAAGATAAAAACAGAGAGGGAGGCAACCCATAAGAGATTCTTAAATACAGAGAACAAACTGAGGGTTGGGGCTGGGCTGGGAGTGGTGGGGGTGGTGATAGGCATTAAGGAGGGCACTTGTTGGGATGAGCACTGGGTGTCATATGCAAGTGATGAATCACTGGGTTCCACTCCTTAGACCAAGACTGCACTATATGTTAACTAACTTGAATTAATTAAAAAAAAAAAAGTGCGGCACAGGAAAAAAAGAAGAAATAGCAGCACAAATGAAAACATTAGTAATAAACATACTTGAGGAGATGGAAAAATCATGGAAATCAAAGGCATACCAAATCATGAAAATGGTCAAAAGGGTATCAGAAAAAGATTACTGGAAAGTCTAAGTATTGTTAGTATTGAGTAAACTGGAAAATGCAAACTCAAACAACCATAGGGCTGTGTGTGTGTGTATGTGTGTGTGTGTGTGTGTGTGTGTGTGTGTGTATTTTGAAGGGACTTATTAAAGGGATTTGACTTTGCAGTTGCCAGAGCCAGTTACATAGTCTGTTTGAAGCTCTTGTGTCTTCTTCTGTGTCTCATACTGGAACCTAAAGCACAGAAGCAAGCACTTAAGAAGGGAGGACAGACAGCAAGGAAAAGCAAGGAAAAACTGGAGCCTGTAAGGTTGATGTGAAACCCACATGGAAGAAACTGTGGGCAGACTTGCTTCTCCTGAGCAGCCGAGCCAGGATGCAAGCACTCACGTGGGCAGCGGCAGAGCGGCTTGGGTGCTCCTCTCACCTAAAAAGATGCCTGTGCAAGTGCAGCACCTGCCTTTTCCTCATTCAGCTTCCCTACTCTTGGGACAGATGTGTTAGCTGCTGCTGCTTCTCCTCCTTCTTTTTTAAGTTTATTTTGAGGGGAGGGGAAGGGGCAGAGAGAGAGGGAGAGAGTGAATCCCAAGTAGGCCCCGCACTGTCAGCACAGAGCCCGATGCAAGGCTCGAACCCACAAACCACGGGATCATGACCTGAGCCAATCAAGAGTCAGAGGCTTAACTGACTGAGCCACCCAGATGCCCTCAAAAGTGTTAGCTTCCTGATGAAGGGTACCAGTGTTTCCTTCAAGACCCTTCCATCATCAAAGGTGGGGTCTTGGAAGAATGAAGAACTTGCATGAAATGTTAAGGAATTTCAGTGCTGGACTTTGCTCTTTACTGGGTTAAATGACCCCAGGCTAGTCAATTCTTTGGTGGTCAATTTTCTCATCAATAAGACGAAAGAACTTGGGTCACCTCTAAACTGGCGAGCATTACTAGGAAGGTAATACCTGTGACAAGGAAAGGAATATGCAAAAATTATACTGGGAGAGGCTGTTCACAGCCTTGTTACTACTAATGGAGTATCTGAAATTAAGACCACAGGCAGGCCAATCAGAGGTGACCGTGTGAAACAAGGAGAGACAGAAAGATGGAGTGTAGTGGAAATAATAAGATGGAGAGTTGGAGACTGAGCCTTTTGTCCTGGCTTTATCACAGACTCCTTGAGCTAAACTCAATCATTCAGCTTATGAGGGTCTCAGTTTTCTCCTCCACGACATGAAGGCATGAAGCAGTGTCACTCATCATGACTCACAATGGAATCCCCTCAGGAGCTTTAAAATGTATTGAAGTACAAGTCCCATCCCCAGAGATATTGATTTAATTGCTCTGAGATGTGCCTGGGCATCAGGATTGTTTAAAGCTCCCAGATTTTAATGGGCAGCTAAGCTTGCAAGTCCTTTATTAGAATTTGGTTTGGAAAATGGCAGTATGATTTCAGGGTTGTGGGAAGGCTTCCCCCCAACCAGAAGCATGTATGTCTGTTACAAACCTGTCAGACTGCATGTTAGTTCACCCTTAGAGATTCATCCCTTTGAGTATTGAAGCCTCTTAATTACTTATTAAAATTCATATGCTCCTGCTAAATGTGACATCTTGAATTTACAAAAAGTATATCTTACTTAGAATCATAAAAACTCATTTGGAAAAAAATCTCAGAGGTCACAGTTCAAACTGGCAAGTATTTTTATTGTGATTTTTATAGATAAGAAACTGAAACTCAAGGATGTATTCAGTGTTAGGCTTTTCAATAGCATTTATTGCAGATATGGGTGGGGTTTTAATTCACGTCCTCTCTCTTACATAATGGTTTTTTTCAGATAAGAGGTTTGGGACTGTAATTAGGTGACCATGCATTTTAAAGAGCCAGCTGTGCTTTTATCTCAATCTATTCTAGAGTTTAAAATCCTTTTCTGCATGGGGATTCCCACAAATGACGTTTTAGCCTTTAATGTGTCTCATTTATCTAAATAAGCATTTCCTGCTCTGATTTATCATCACCCTGTGATTGCTTCCTATGATCTACCTTTCAGTCTTTCTGCCTTTCATCTTAATCCACAATATAGCTGCTCTGCTGGCCAAAGAGAACATGTCACTGCCAGATTCCAGATCCAAAAGATCTCCCCCTATATCAGAAGACATAAACAACTGTCATGTAACGTACATGTCTGTTCTCAAAGACATGTTGGGCATTCTGCCTGTCTGGGAATTGTTTGGGGTTCCACTGGGGTGAATGGATCCAACTCTATAATTTATAACACATTAAATTCATCAATATCTAAAGGTGAAGTTCTAGTCTATTTAAGATTTGGTTATTCTAACTGGAGCACACCCCTACTCTCCCCTCTCAACAGCACGGTTCTATCCAAATCTGAAACTATCTGAATAAAACTGGAGGTATCTAAGTACCACATGCTGGTGAAGTGATGTTTGCAAAGGGACGGCCTCATCAGGAATTCCAGTGGAAGGGTCTCTAACAGGCTCACACACGCAGAGGGTTATGACCAATACATGTATTATTTTGGGACCTAAATTATAATTGGAATCACACAAATCCTGTCAAAATTCTATTGCTGGTTTACTTCTCTAATGGGCAAAAACAATCATTTTTCTGCACAAAAATAAACATTTGAATAATTTTTTTAATTTTTTTTAATGTTTATTTTATTTTTGAGACAGAGAGAGACCGAGCATGAGTGGCATGAGTGGGGGAGGGGCAGAGAGAGAGGGAGACACAGAATGTGAAGCAGGTTCCAGGCAGGCTCTGAGCTGTCAGCACAGAACCTGATGTGGGGCTCGAACTCACAGACCGAGAGATCATGACCTGAGCCGAAGTCGGCAACTGACTGAGCCACCCAGGCGCCCCAACATTTGAATAATTTTTTAAAAACTTCATCAGCCTGATGTTTTTCTTCCTTTAAAGATACAAAGGTTAGCACAGTGTTAGAGTACATTATATACTGTTTCCATTAAGACATTTCATTTACATGAAGAACATTGCTCTTATGTATTGCGCCGACAAACTACTTGATATGTTATACTCTCCAGTCTGAGAGAGAAGCAATCTCTTAAGATTTTTCATAAATACGAACAAGAGTTTTCCATTGACTGGTCTCAAGAAATCAGTTTTTAAATAATTGAATGAGCAATAAAAATTGTTGATGATGCCTATCCAGGAAGCATGCTTCACTTTCGCTTGGAAAAGTTGTGAATGTGACCTAAGGTACTGCATTTTTAAGACTTAATATTTGAAGAGCCTTGGGAATTTTCCTTGAGACCTTAGGATTTATTCATGAATTAATGACTTCTCAAATTTCAATTCTCTCTGCTTCATTTTGAATCAAATGTGCAAAAAGCATTTTAATAAAATTTGTTTCAAGTATCCCTCAGAATTTTCAATTACAGTAATCAACATAGAATGATATAACTAGCATCTGAATTCTAGTCTTTATTCCACCATGTATTAGTGTTAAAATTGGCAAAGTTGCCTCTTTACAAAGCTCTCATACTCTCATTTGTAAAATTTGTTGTGTGGGAATGAATGATAATGTATGTGAAACACCTTGAAAAGTGCCTTACAAAATAGCAGCTACTTAAGAGAAAGAGCCTATAAAACAAAACATGTTTATCCATGGGAGATTTGCTACTTAATAAAATACTCCGTCCATTAAAGATTCTATCTTGTATCTTCTCCAGACTAATATTTCCCCAAACATGGCAAAACCTTGATCTCACCACTTCCTCCTCATTCTTAAAGTCTCTTCATACTTTGCTATTTGATTATATTCAATTTGTAGTTATAAAAATCTTTATTTTTTTGTATGTTTAATTTTCTTATAGAACTTTGGTATGACACATTTGAAGAACCTCATAAAATAGTATATTTCATCAGGGAGACGTGTATTGCGTGTTTATGCATTTGTGTACATTTTGTTATTAGGGCTGCATTTATTCAATACATTTTATTTGTTTATCTCAATATAACAGTTTTACTGATATGTAATTCACACACCATACAGTTCACCCTTTTAAAGTGTACAGTTCAATAGTTTTTAGTATACCCAGAGTTGCACAACCATCACCACAATAAATTTTAGGACATTTTCATACCCTAAAGGAAACCCCATACGTATTAGCAGGGACTCCTCATTTCATACCAACTTTACCATCCCAGGTAACCATTTTTTTAAGTGTATTTATTTATTTTGAGAGAGAAAGAGAGAAAAAGAGAGAGAAAGCATGCACATGAGTGTGGGGGAGGGGCAGAGAGAGAGGGAGAGAGAGAATCCCAAGCAGACTCTGCAGTGCAGAGCCTGATACGGGGCTTGAACAACTGTGAGATCATGACCTGAGCCAAAATCAAGATTTGGGCATTAAACCAACTGAGCCACCCAGGTGCTCCCATCCCAGGTAACCAATAATCTACTTCCTGGATATTTCATATAAATTGAATCATATATCATATTACACATACACATACATACGTGTGTGTGTGTGTATATATATATACATATATATATTATCACTTATTAGATGATGGATTTTTGGGTTGTTTCTACTTTGGGACTATTATGAACATTGCTGCTAGGGACATTCACATAGAAGTTTTTGTGAGGACATACGTTTGCATTTCTAGGAGTAGAATTGCTGAGTGATATGGTAACTCTATGTTTGAACGTTTGAAGAACTAACAGACTATTTTCCATCATTTTCCATCCCCAATAGCAATGAATGACTGTTCTAATTTCTTCATATCCTCATCATCACATATTAGTATCTGAATTTTTAGTTAAATCCATCCTAGTGGGTATGAAGTGGTATCTCATTATGTCTTTGCCTGAGCTCTGCATTTCTCTTGATGGCTAATGATGTTGAGCATCTTTTCATGGGCTTATTGTCTATTTGCAAATTTTCTTTGGAAAAATATCTGTTCAAGTCCTTTGCCATTTTCGATTGATAAAATTTGTCTTTTATTGAGTTGCGAGAGTTCTTTATTCTAAATACAATATTTTCTTTCACTGTGGGAGTTGTCTTTTAACATACTTGATGGTACCCTTTAAAAAATGAAAGGTTTTAGGGGTGCCTATGTGTCTCAGTCAGTTAAGCATCCAACTCTTCTTGATCGCAGCTCAGGTCTTGATCTCAGGGTCCTGATTCAGGCCCTGCATTGAGCTCCACACTGGGAGCCTACTTAAAAAAAAAGAATAAAAATAAATATTTTTTTAAAACGTTTTTAATTTTGATCGAAGCCAATTTATCTATTTTTTCTTTTGTTGCCTAAAGTCTTTGCCTCACCCACGTCACAAATATTTACTCATATTTAATTACTTTAATGGTATGTTCACTATTTTTGTAGTTATTTCTCTAGTGGTTACTTTAGGATTTACCATATATAACTAAACTTGTTAGAATCTACTTCAGATTTATACTAACTTCATTCAAATTAGATACAGAATTGTTACCTTAGGTAACTCTTTTCCTTCTTCCCTCTTTTTTGTGCTATTTTTGCCTCCATCTCTACATGTAAGCCATCAATATGTTTTTATACTTATTCCCTTATGCTATTATATGGCTTCTTAAGTAGCTGAGAGAAGAAAGTAGAGCTAGTATATATTTATGTCATTTGTTATATTCTCTTATTTACTATTTCTTGATCTTTCCACTTCTTTCTACAGATTCCAGTTTATCTGTGTCATTTCCTTACTATAATACCCCCTTGATTCCTACCCACCTTCTTCCTGCTGTTATTGTAAAATATATTTTGGTTGCTTATGTGATAAGCCAAGAGCAATTGGTTTTTAGTTCAATTAAAAGAAGAAAGTGGAGGAAATATGTCATTTTTACTGTCTTTTGTAATTAGCTACATAATTACCTTTACTAGAGCTCTGTTTTTTCACATGGGTTGAATTACTTACTGTCTGGAGTCATTTGCTTTTAGCTTGAAGAACTTCTATTAGTATTTCTTACAAGGCAGGTCTGCTAGCAATAATTTTTCTAGGTTTTGTTTGTCTTGGAATGCTTTTATATTGCCCTCACTTTTTCAAAAGAGTTTGCTGGATATAATATTCTTGTAACTTTTATTTTTCCAGAAATTGTAATATCATCCTACTGCTTCTGGCCTCCATTGTCTCTAACAGGAAATCATCCATTGATATCTTTCTGATGGGTTGTTTTTCTCTTTTAAGATTCTCTCTTCATCCTTGGCTTTCATTATTTTCTCTCTAATATGTCCGAGTATGGATCTCTTTCTGTGTATCTTATTGGGAATTCCTTGAGTTTCTTAGGTTTATAGATCAAAGTTTTTCATCAGAGTTTGGATAGTTTTCTTTGATTCTTTTCTCTAACCCTGTCTCCTTCCTCTCATTTGGGCCCTCCGCCCATGAGTGAGCTTAGTGGTAGCCTGCATTCTCCTGAGACTGTGTTCATTTTTCCTCATCATTTTTTTCTCTGTTCTTCAGACTGCATAATCTCTACTCATTTATCCTCAAGTTTGCTGCTGCTTTTTTCTGCCAGTTCAAATCCACTACTGAGGGCTCTCGTGTGAATTTTTCATTTCAGCTATCATACTCTGAATTTCATAGGTTCTTTTGCCAATGGCTGTTTCTTTATGGATATTCTCTACTTGATGGGACATTGATATCATATTTTTTTCTTTAATCATGGTTCCCTTTAGTTCTTGAAAATGTTTATAATAGCTGCTTTGAAAGTTTTGTCTGTTAAGTCTGACATCTGAGGCTTCTTACAGGCAATTTCTTTATGCTTCACTTCCTGGTTTCTTTGCATTTCTCATATTTTTTTTTTTTGTCAAAAATTTGACATTTTAGAAATTCTGCGTTAGTGGCTCTGGATACTACACCCCTGAACCCCCTCCCCGCCCCCCTGCTGCCAGGCCTACTGTTGTACTTGTTTGCTTGTTTATTTGTTTAGTGGCCTATTTGAGAGGAGTCTATATCCCTCTCAGTATGAAATCTCTGATGTTGCCGTCTCAGAGGGTAAACCTTGATCATACGCAGCTCCCTACTATGACAGTAGTTTTAACAAGGTCTTTACCTTTTTCCCTGATTTATGTTAAGCTACCTGCCTCTTTTGGTATCACGCCCAGCTGTTAGCTTCCACTCACTGCTATCTGATTGCTCTATTGTTTTCAACAATTCTCTGGGTCATAAACTGCTCTGCAGTCTGGTCTAATTAAATTCAGATGTCTCTTTGAAGGGGTACATTTTGAGACCAGGCTTTGAGGTTTGTTCTGGATCCCAGGAGTGCTCTTCTCTCTTTGAACTAGGTGGCTGAGGATTTACTCTGTTGATTTCATGGAGCTACCAGCCCTCTTTAGATCTTACCACCTAAATCTCCATGGTTTTCAAGCATGCCAATAGGCTGAACTTCCACCTTCTATTCTAAATAAAGTCATTTCCTTAGGGAGAGCTTTGAGGCTCTTTGTTATGATGACCTACCTCTCTCCTCCTTGGGCAGAATCTCTGAGCTTTTACCCCAGAGCTGGAGTTACAGTCTGCTTGATGAGCAGGTCACTCAGCAGGGACAGTAGCATCTAGTCTTCTCAACTTTTCAACCAGTCAACTCCCCCACAGTGGAACTTCTGCCATACAGCTGAGCTGAAGTGAGGTGAATTGGGGCCCCTAATACTTGGCCTGCAATACCTGGAATAAAGCCTCCACCCCTCTGAAGGGTACTGTGTTGAAGAGGCCTGTCGGCCTCACTCACCTAGAGTACAGTCTCTGCAACACAAAGCTGAAGGGGATGAGAAGTGTTGTCCTGCCCACTTAAGAAACCATAGCCCTCAAGGAAGAAGTGGGGGACAGGGAGAGAGGGAGCAAGAAGTTTGCATTCTTGGCTACATTGACCTAAACTAAAGCTTCTGTCACACTGAGCTGGGGCAGAGGAAGGAGGGAGCAAGTCATGCTCAAGCACCACAGAACTTCACTGTATTATGGAGACTTAACAGATTTTCTTGAGTAATTTTTTTTTCATTAGCTCCATGCCCTCAGGAATATTTACAGAGATTTTAAATGGTTGTCTTTTTATCATTTTCATCAGTTATAGTCTTTCTATGGGGAGCAGATCTGCAGAGGTCCTCACAATGCCATGTTAGAAGTGAATCTTTTATTCAAAAAATTTTCAGTTCTACAGTAAAAAAAAAGTCTTTATCCCAACACAAATAATCGTTGCTAGAATTTCTATGTATTTCTTTCTAGGACATTTTCCTAGACTCAATTACCTACATTTGGCCTTCCTTCCTTCCCTCCTTTCTTCTTTCTTTTCTTCCTTTCTTTTTATTTAAGTATTAGAAATCACCATCTTTGAGCAGTTGGATATATTTTATTAACATTCTAAGATAATAATTTTATACATTATTCCATTTTCTTTATAAGTATCAATATTAATAGGCACATGCTATTCTATCAATTTGATCTGTTGAATTAACCTAATAGTCATTTCCCTACAGCTAGATATGTATGAGTGGTGTTGTATCACTGTCATTTACTGAGCACAGGAACTCAGAACTTCATAATACCATCTCGGTACTCATAACCGAATGAGGTAGAACTTCTTATCATGTTTTCCAGAAAACAAAATTGAGGCTTACTCAGAGAGCAGTAACTCTCAAAGTCCTAGAACTAGTCACGGGTGGGGCCAGGGTGACCACAGATCTGTCAGATTCAGTGAATATGGTTGTGCATAACTTTTCCCCCCTATATTACTATTTCTCTTTTCAGGTAGGTTTCAAGAAGTAAAATTAGTAGGCCAAAGGAGATTACTCCTTAACTTTTCTTTGCAAGAATTGACAAATTGATTTCTAGAGTATCATTCTTTATTCATCACTCTTCTGTGCTGCAATCAGTGGGGCCAGAATATCCCTTTCATTTTTCACCAGAAGAAAATAGCACTGCGTAATCAGCTTCATTTGTATCCTGTTATTCCCAATGTTGGCAACATTTCCATGCTCTCAATATATGTTAGTTATTATGCATTTGGTAGGTATGTCTGTTGAGACTCTGGAGGCTTTTTTCCTATTTTTATGAGACCTTTCTATAATATAATATAACAGCCATCAATATGATATTTGCTGCAAGTAATTGTATTTAATGTATTTTTCACTGTTTTATTTTAGCGGAACACATTTTTTTATTGGAGAATTTATGCATAGTCAGATTTATTAGCAGAGCATCTATTTGGTTTTTGATATGACAAAAAAAGAGGAATAAAGAGACTTATTCTAGAGATCACAATTCTGAAAATTATTGTCAGTCACCTTTGGTTCACAGGGTGCTTCCTGGGGAGTGACTCCACACTGGCTGCAGGAGCACTACCTCCTCTGTAAGACACACCTCTCCTTAGAGGTCTGGCAGAGCCCAGGAGTGGGTATCTCGTCAATTTACTTTTTGCCAGTAAACCCTCTCTTAAGTAGCTGTGCTTAAGATTCCAATTCCATATGCTTGCAGGTCCATTTCTGAGTTTTTTATTCTATTCCATTGGTCTATGTGTCTGTTTTTGTGCCAATACCATGCTGTCTTGATGACTACTGCTTTGTAGTAGAGGTTAAAGTCTGGGATTGTGATGCCTCCCAACTTGGTTTTATTCTTCAGTATTACTTTGGCTCTTCGGGGTCTTTTGTGGTTCCATACAAATTTTAGGATTGTTTGCTCTAGCTTTGAGAAGAATGCTGGTGCAGTTTTGATTGGGATTGCATTGAATGTGTAGATTGCTTTGGGTAGTATTGCGGGGGGGAGGGGAAGAGAGGAAAGAAAAAAGACACAGAGAGGGAGGGAGACAAAACATAAGAGACTCTTAAATACTAAGAACAAACCGAGGATTGAGGGGGATATGGAAGGGGGGAGTGTGGGTGAGGGGCACTGAGCAGGGCACGGGTTGGGATGAGCATTGGGTGTTGTATTGAAACCAATCTGACAATGAAGAGTTAAAAAAAAAAAGATTCCAATTCCAGTGGGCTGGGCTCTATCCACATATTTTTTAAACCAGAACACTTTAAGAACGATGATATTATGTATTAGAGACTACGATTTTCCTTCATTCAGACACACATCTTTCAATTCACCTGATGGGTTAGCTGGAGGAAGCTAACCAGGTAATGTAAGCAAAAGCACGTTTTTAAATTCTAATTCATTCATTTACCTGTTTGACTGAGAACACCTGAATTCATCTTGAGTAAGTTTATGGTGACTAATCTCTTAAATATTCCTTAGTAGGTGGGCACCTGTATGTGCTCTCTAAAGCAAGTACTTTA
The DNA here is from genome assembly GCA_030068075.1 of Paguma larvata. Lineage (NCBI taxonomy): Eukaryota > Metazoa > Chordata > Mammalia > Carnivora > Viverridae > Paguma > Paguma larvata. The sequence continues at coordinate 50,253,547 of CM057838.1, read as the reverse complement.
TTATTAATTTAGGATCTTAGTTCTTAAGTCTTTCTTAGACAGCATCCTCACCTATTTAAATGCTCCTACACAAGCTTCCACTTCTTTCCTTAAAGAGGGCAGCTATATGTAGTTAGTCATTAGTGGCGGATCTGTCTATACAGCTTAACCTAGAGTGTTCTAATGACTGCATGCTTCTAAGTCAGCTGTGTAGATGCATAATCACTGTCGATTCTGCACCCTACCCCCCCCCCAAATTCAAACCAACAGGCAATGAAAACACAGCACATACCCTGCAAGTTACCGACTTATTATTAATTTGAAATAGGATTAGTGACAAATGTGACTTTATTCTTTCCTTAAAATATCGTCCTAGTAGTGTTATTTATAGAAAATATTGATAGAAATAACTAACAGTTCAGTTAATTTGGGAGAGAAATCAACTTTTACAAGAAAATAATTTTTCTCTTGTGATATGAAATAATATATAATCATATTAATTTAGTCTAGAAATAAGTCAAAATTATGTGTTATCCCACATTCTCCCTAAATACACATCATGGACTATAATAACTTGCAGTTTTCTTCTGCCATGAAAGAAAAGCTTTCTGACTGAAAACGTTAGAATCATATAACCTATATTTTATTTGCAGGGGTTGGGGTGTCTTAAATATGGAAATTCCAAGCTTGCATTTTTTTTCTAAAATGCAAGAGGGCTCACTTTTCAGATGTGACCTTATCCTGAACTCCTCTGAAATAGCACAAAGAATGTATTTAACCCTATCAGTTTACTGAAATGTGAAGCTATCTATCTATCCATCCATCCATTTATCTATCATCTATTATCTATCTCTACAGTATATCTATCTATCTACCTATCTATCTATCTATCTATCTATCTCTACTATCTATATAATGCCCGATAATCAGGTATTATCAGCAAAATGCTAATCCAAAGTTTCAGGTATTCAAAACTTCTTCACATGAAAACATGAGTGATTTTTTGTACTAGTTGAAAATGTTCTACCTGTTATTATCAGCTACTATGCAAGTCTTCCCTTTATAAGCAAAATCATTAAAGAATACAAAATTAAAAAAAAAACATAATTACTAATTGTAAATTCCTCAGAGTATACTGTTGGCCCATATCTACCTTGAGGAGGGGAAAGGAAATCAGTTACCAAGTTCGTTTCGGGGAATTGCTATGGCCGCAGTTACCAAGAAGATTTTTCAAAAACAATCTCGCAGACAATTTTTTATCGTCAGTGAATTCCACCAAGTAGGTATTTGACAAAGATCCCACCCAATAACACCACAACACACCATGCTATGTCAACATATCCTTACCAGAACCACTCTCAGTGGCTCAGAGACAAAAACAATATAAATTCCTCTCAGCAAGAATATGAGCCAGCAGATCTTAACCTAGTGGAGAATGTTTGGTGATACCAGCCTTTAAAAGATTTAATATTTTATGAAAGTGGTTTTATAAGTTTTAATATATAGACTCGTACATTTTGCTAGTGATATTTTTAAATAAATATTCCACCAATTTAGTTTATGGATCCAACTTTAGACAGGACTGAGAAAAAAATAAAACCTTCCAAAAGGGAAACATGTCCACCTTTTGTTTTGAGCACTCATATGCCTAAAAGCATTCTGTAGAGAATACCATTTACCAAGCACACTTGGCCCAAACATCTGTGCTCTATTGTGTTTTCCTGAACAAATCAACCCATTCAGGGACTATAAAACAAGAATTCATATAAAAATGTATGTAAGGAAGACACACTTCTCTTTTTAAAAGCTCATTCATCCATGAGAAGCTATTAAAAGAAGGTTCAAGTTAACAATAAAGAACAAGAGACAATTGTGTGGATATCTGGGGTGGGGAGGCCCAGACAAATGGCAGTGTGGTTAGAACGATGGAGACCTAGTGACCAGACAGACCACAGGGATGTTCTCTGAGCTTATTTGAGTCAAAATAAAGAGAGGGGGATCTACACAGATGTGCCAAAGATTTGTGGTAAACAGCTGGCAGATATTTCAGTCAGTGAGGAAAGCATGGTACCGGCATATGCTGGGGTTATAAGAGGAGAACAGGCAGAGCATGGGAAGGGTGGTGGAAAGAGATGAGCAGTAAGCAATCCACAAAAATATACGAAGAAGAGCAGTCAGAACCTGGAAAATATAGCCATAACATGTACCAGGAGAGATAGGTTCAGAAATAAATCTCTGATATCGCAAAGAACTCAGGTGCTAGAGAAACTGGAATAATGGTGAGGCTCACAAGGCCAGGAGTATAGCACAAGTGACCTTGCTTCTGAAATCAAAGTTCCTTAAAAGGATTCCCAAAAATGGTAAGGGGTCACTTCCCCCCGGCAGTCTATATCAGAATGTGCTTCCGGTAAGGAGAAGCCATTTTCAACTTATTCTGTCCCCATCCATCCTCCACTCTGTTTGAATAGGCCACTGTTATGGATAGGAAAGCTTCTTATTGCACAGGTGTACCAGGGGGGGAAAAAAAAAAAAGGCAGAATGCTAAAAGTCACTGAAAAAGGGGCTTGTTTGCAAAAACTAAATAAATAAATAAAAAACCAGCAAAGAGCTCACTATAGCTCCTGAACACCATATCAGAAATACAGTTGCATTAAAATCAATCTTGATGCTGAGCTGTGAACACCAGGCAGCTGATATAACAGGAAGCTCATGCACCTTGGAATCAGTTGGCCAGGGTTCAATTCCCGATCAGCTACATATCACAGGCATGTTTTTAAACTCACTGGCTCTCATTTTTCTACTATTACTTTAGATCCACACAACCATGTGTTTAGAGAAAAAGTATACATCTGGTGATCCAACTTGGAATTCCAGAAACACATTTTCTATTGTATTTGGTTCTTCAGCAGTTTATAATGTCCTTCCCACCATTCCTCCATTATCCATCCCTTCCTAACCAGCTGGAAATCTGTCCCCCCCAATCTAATTCTCTGGGGATGAGTCTCAGGCAGAGGAAGTTGTGGGAAAAGCAAGAGATATTGATGAAGAACTATATCCAATTGGTAGTTGGATGGAAGAGTAATGATCATGAATACAGGCTCTCAGCAAGTCGTGGGAAGGAAGTGCTGAAAAGGACCTGGGGCCCCTATGTAAACCCCAAGAGGCAAGTGTTCTGCAATGGCCAGAGGTGGACCACTGCCTTTGTGTTCTTCTCAGGTCCCTAACCACCACCTGCCATCTAAGACGAGGGTCTCTTGATCCCTCCCCTCCTTGGTTCTCTGAAGAATGAACTATTGTTTCAAATTTTAAAAATAATAAATAGCACAAATAAGTTTATAATTACAAATCAAGCTAAGTGCTAAGTAAGAAAAGAAGAGGATGCAGTGAGAAAACATAATAGGGATCTGATTTAAATGTAAGTATTGGGTTTGAGAAGTGGAGAAGTAGAATACATAGAAGTTAAATATGTAGCGAAGAGAAGGAAAGGGGTTTCTAGGCAGAGGGAGCAGCAAGACTTCTATTTTAGTATCATTGTGATAATGACTCTAAGAGGCATTATCAGTATTTGTGTCTGTTATCCGGAAACCAGATGAGCTTTAGAACTCTTTGACCCATGAATGATTTGATGCTTACAAATTAAAAAGAGAAGAAGAAGAAGGAGGAGGAGGAGGAGGAGGAGGAGGAGAAGGAGGAGGAGGAGGAGGAGGAGGAGGAGGAGAAGAAGAAGAGAGGAGGAGGAGGAGGAGGAGGAGGAGGAGGAGGAGGAGGAGGAGGAGGAGAAAGAAGAAGAAGAAGAAGAAGAAGAAGAAGAAGAAGAAGAAGAAGAAGAGGAGGAGGAGGAGGAGGAGGAGGAAGAAGAATAATAAAGCCAACACAACTTAAATTCTTGAAGAATAAGGCGAAACCAGCAATATAAACTGAGAAATTAAAATACTTTAAATAGTAATGATATGGATATAGTCATTTCCATCGTGATCTAATAAGTGTTCATCACTTTTCCCAGGTCTCAACGAAGGCAAAGAGAAGAGAAAAAGTAAGAAGCCTCTGTGATGTTTGAAATTTTCTTCCCCTCCTCCAAGTTCCTCAACCCGTCACTGATGTTCAAGGACTTAGACCCTCTCACATTCTTCCAGAACAGCGCTGGAAGTCCTGGGCAGAGGATCTCACATGCACTCCCTAAACTAGGACTTGGCCTCTTCCAGTTTCTCCTTCTTCATGTTCTTCTCCTGGCTAATGACCCCGAAAGCAGCACTTTGCCTTCACTCCTCCGGGGGTTGGCCACAGGTTGATGGGCACCAAAGGGAAGGCTTTGCCAGCCTGTATTTTCTGTCTTGAGGCAACTAATTTATGTAAAGGGCTATACCGAATGTACCTAAGAGTGGCTTCTGTCATTATAGAAGTTTCTGACACTACTTCTCATCGTCACAAGTAGTTGTTAAAAGCTTCTGATATCATTGCGTCATAGAGATTACACTGGAAAATAAACTAGGTTTTACTCATTTCTGGAGAGCTCTTCACATGAGGATTAACTCATGAGTCCTATGGGACTGTACAGGGGAATGAGTAAGACAAGTCCAAATAACAAGTATAATAATCATAAACAAGGTAATGCCTTACATTATCAATATGTTTTTCCTTTTGCCTTTCTGAATACCAGACCTCCACCCTCACTTACCCAAAACATTTGTGAACCTCAGCCTTCATTCGGATATCATGAGGAGAAAGAATAAGATGTTACCTAGCTTCTGAGACTGTTGTTATGAGAATAGAATGTTCAGGTTCCATTGAGCCTTTGTTGCCCTTTTAGGTTATAAAAAGTATGCTCAAGGGACTCACTGTTTTGTGGAAGGCATGCTCCATCTGAAGTAAGTGAATGTAAAGAAAATATAAGATCTGGGAGAAGTAGAAGAAATGCCCAGGGGAACGCCTGGGTGTCTCAATCAGTTAAATGCCCAACTTTTGGCTCAGGTCATTATGTCATGGTTCCTGAGTTTGAGCCCCAAGCAGAGCCTGCTTGGGATATTCTCCCTCTTTCCCTCTCTCTCTCTTCTTCCTGTGCTCTCTCTCTCTCAAAAATAAATCAATAAACAGAAAGAGGAAAGAAGGAAGGAAGGAAGGAAGGAAGGAAGGAAGGAAGGAAGGAAGGAAGGAAGGAAGAAGGGAAGGAGGGAAGGAAGGAAGGAAGGAAGAAGGGAAGGAGGGAAGGAAGGAAGGAAGGAAGGAAGAAGGGAAGGAGGGAAGGAAGGAAAGAGGGAAGGAGGGAAGGAAGGAAGGAGGGAAGGAGGGAAAGAAGGAAGGAAGGAAGGAAGGAGGGAAGGAAAGAAGGAAGGAAGTAAGGAAACAAGGAAGGAAGGAAGGAAACAAGGAAGGAAGGAAGCAGGGAGGGAAGGAATGCCAAGCCCTTTTAAGGCCTAGGAGATTTGTGGGAAAGAAAAGAGAAAAACGAATGTTAGTCCAATAGATCGCTTCTGATGTCCTTTCTGTGGTGAAAAGGAGAGAACATTCCAGAGAGGTGATGGAAACACTGAAGACAAATAAGAGCTTTTCTCTCTCCATGTGAAGACTCCTAGAAAGATGTCACCTCTGAAACATCTCCTGGTCACCAAGATGGGCAATGGCCATAGCAGGTTGGCAATTCTAGGAGGTCAAGTGGAAGAATTCTCAAAGATTAATGTTCTGGTGTCACCCTGGGTTTCAGAACAAATGAGATTATGGCTGGGGCGCTTGTCATACTGGTTTGACCACATGACTTCCATACCAAGGGTTACTGAGCAGACTGCAAGGCTCAAGGTCAGCTGACTTAAACCCTACAAGGTCTATACATAAGCACAAGTCAATATGAGACTCCATTGCCAGAGATGGCTTCTCAGCCCTGACTACACTGAAAAAAACCAGCTCATGAATCTTACCAGCTACAGACTTTAGCGGCAAATGACAAGATGACTGGGTACACAGCTGGATGAGGGACATTGTCCTAGAGCCCAGTATGACAGGTAACACTGGGCCTGAGGGCCTGGCCCTTCTTATTAACTAAAGGTTATGTGGCTTGGCACCTCCTTCTCCTTATTCTCAGACACTAACTTAAGGAGAGTATGAGGATTTGAATGACTATTTTATGACACTTAATGGACTATTTAAATCAGACTAATATTGATACCAGATGGTTTGTTTATTCTTGTGATTGATTGGCTTTTTTTATCTTTTGGAAGAGGGTGAATTGTGTAAGCAACTTCACATCAAAGACTATGTTTCGTTCATTTTTGTGTCTCTTCTAGTAACTGACCCATGACTCTATATAAAGGAAGCTCAAAAAATGCTCTGTAAATTAACAGTGAGTAAATAGATATTTTTACATCTCAGTGGTTCAAAAAATTCTAGGGAGCAGCTCATGGTATCTTAAAGTTTATCTCCCTGTTTCTATACTTTCCTAACTCAGTACTCTAGAGGTAAATCACCTTGAGTAAGAATAAACCACATCTATATGACCGGATTTGTAAACTTGAAGAATTTTTGTTTTCCAGTCATTTGTGTGTTGGAAGGAGGGAATCACATTTAGTTTGTGCAACTCTGGCTAGAAGAGATTTTTCAGTCAACACACAAATGTTCACAGAGGTTGTTCCTTCCAAGAATAATGTCCCAGGGCCCCATTCAACAATAAATATTGCCTAACTTCCCCATGCAGAAGTCAGCGTAGGCTGCAAACACTAAGGAAATTGCCTCTGCGTCCAGCCAGCTGATTTGGTAGGCCGAAAGCCAATGCACAAAGAAGGTCTGTCTCTGTTTGTTTTCCTCATACTTTTCCTCCTTTCTGAGTAGTAAGCCATGAAGAGTTATGGCAAAGCCTGGGAAGAATGTGTTAGAGACTCCCTCTTCTCGCAGACCCCCCCTAATTACAAAGAACCATAGGTTTTGCTTAAACTGACTGGGTAGTCATGATTCTGACCACTGGATACACTGCTAACATGGACTTCTGTAAACCTCATCTTGAAAAAAGTCTTGGGAGGAAGGCCTCAAAATTTTCACTCACTTTGTTTCATTTTTAGTCTCCTTCTCCTAGGAAAATTAAAATAAAGACAACAGCCATTTTATGACTCATCGGCATTGTTACCCAAAGGGACATTCTTCTTCTAGTGTCATAGAAGGAGTACCGAAATAGCAAGCAGATTATTATCTTAAAAGACCAGGATTTAAGAGATGTAGCTTATGATTCGAGTGTGAAAAAAAGGCACTGGATCCCTGCATGACATGGGTCAAGTCCCTTTACTTGTCTGGGTCTGAATTTCCATCCTGAAAACAAGGAGACCTTAATGTGTTTGAAATTCTGTCATGCAGAATAGTTTTGAAATTATTAGCTGGATGTAAATCTTGACACTCTCGCCTGAGTTGCAATTTTTTGTATTTTTTTTTTCCGAGAATATATTTAAGTGATTTTCTAAATCCCTTTCTTAAATCGATTAGTTTGTATTATTCTCAAATAAAAATTTTCCTTTACTAGCTATCTGTATATATTAAGATAAAATTCATATAAAATATATGGTAAAAGTATTTCTTTCCTAATATCATGCATTATAAATCGATGCCAAGAGAGCCTTGATTTATGCATAGAGTTGTTTGGTGGTGATTTTTTCTTTGGAATTGTGTCACTGTGTTTTTATGTTAACAGATGTAACATGTACCTTGTTGATGAAATTCAGCTAAAATAAGGTATTTTCTGGAGTCAGTCTTGGTTCATTTACTAATTTCTGAATTTAAAAAAAAGCTAATAGTTTCATTAATCAAAGGGCTGTCATGCTGTATGATCTTCAACTGAGCCATAAAAAATCTAGTCAGACAAACTAGATAGTCTCAGTGAGAGAAGAAAAGTTTTTGTAAATAAAGAAATAACATCAATGACATATTGAAATTACAGCTAAAAAGTGGTGACTTTGTATTAAGAAATGCCAAGAAAGGGATGCCTAGATGGTGCTGGCAGATAAGCATACCTCTCAGGTAGTGTTCCAATAGTTCGTGAGTTCAAGTCCCTGCATCGGGCTACTCTCTCTCTGCCCCTCACTCACTCATCCTATCTCTCAAGAAATGACAAAAAAGAAAAAAAAGAAATGGCATGAAAAAGAGGTCTGCCATATACATTCAGAAGTGATTAAACAAAATTATTTCCACAGTATGTACTGAGTGGGCAAAATGGATGTCAATATGTTTGAAAATTGTATAAATATTAGAAAAAGGACATGTTTTTAGATATTTTAACTAAATTATTCTATTTTGGGACACCTGAGTGGCTCAGTAAATTGGACTCGAGTCATGATCTCACAGTCTGTGAGTTCAGGCCCCGTGTCGGGCTCTGTGCTGACAGCTCGGAGTCTGGAGCCTGCTTTCGATTCTGTGTGTGTGTCTCTCTCTCTGTCCCTCCCTTGCTTGCGCTCTGTCTTTGTCTGTCTGTCTGTCTCCCTCTCTCTCTCGAAAATGAATAGACATTAAAAGAATTTTTTAAAATATTCTATTTATAGTTTTTGGAATATTAGTTTCTATTATATTAAATATTAGCTTCTATTTTGAAGTTAGAGTCTAAACATACTGTTCTATTATCAATAACCACTTGATTTTATTAAGTTCTCAAGAATATCTGGGTTAGCAACATCCTATACCTACACTTGGGTCAAGTAAGTGCAAATATCTAACAGAAATCAATAAAGAACATGACGTATGGAACCATTACTTTTCCAGTGACAGGTGATTATGTTCAGAAAAGAATGCAATAATTCCTTTAATGGCAACTCTCCTTAAATTTCCATTTTCCACCTTTGTCTCTTGCCAGAAGCATAATAATTATTCCAAACCCGGGCTATGTAATAAATGTCTGGGAATAGTTTACTTGCTTGAGCTGTTTCTCATACTAAGACATAGAACATATGGTATTCCACCATCTGGGTCTTTTATATGTGACTTTCCCTAGTTCTCCACCAGAGTTAGCTCCATGCTCTGAAATATAATAATGGAAATAAGAAGATATTATTTCACCTTTGGCTCAACCTATTATTCAAAAAGCCTAAGGAAGTCAATTAAACTGTTCATTTTAAGTAAGGTTGAAAAAAAATGTCGTGTTGGAAAAATAATGCAGAAAGTGCATTTGTATTTTAAATTTCTAAAACTATTACCAGAGTATTAGGAGTATAAAGCTTGATGGAAATCCTCCAACAAAAAACAAGTAGAAGGGGATATTTAGGAATCAAATGTTCATGTTTTAACCTGTAACCTGGGAGGGTGATGAAAGCATATTAAGAATTTTAAAAAAATCAAATACTAGCAGATGTGGAATATTATACAAAGTACAAGCTCAGTAGGCATCCACATAGAAAAGAACCATCAGAATGAAAGGCTGAAAGGAGTTTCCTGAGGTTGTTTCTATATTCAAGTAGGCCTAGAAATTTGGTTTGCCCAAACTGTATGCCTGATAAATAGGTCTAGAATGAGGAGATAAGTGGTCAGCCTAGTGAATGGAAGTATGGCCTGGAAAATATAGATGGAAGACATTCCAAGTTCTGGAATATAATATGTATATTATACAGTATACTCTTGGAAATGAGAACACTGGTTTTTCTGGATACTTTTTTGTGGACAATGGTCTTGAAAATGGACTTTCTTGAGTTTCTCCCCTGACCCTCATTCCAGGTCCAGGCTGATCATGTCTATACTTAATCTACGAAGCAGATGATTTCCTTGAAATTCTCACCTGGTTTTACCAGGTAACCACCAGAGCTCTCACAAAGAGACATCACAATGAGTCAAACATTGTTCTTCAAGAGTTTGCTATTACCTACAGAGCTCTCATGTGATCTGGCCCCAGCTCCCCTCATATAGTTCAGTTGGAGACACTCTGTGTTACCTTCCAGCTATGCTGTATTTCAGTCAATCTCTAAAATATCCCAAGCTCTTTTCTGTTCCCATCCTTTCCCTCTGCCCAAAATGTTTCTCCCAAGTTCTGTCTATCTTCGAGTTGGTCTCATTCTTCAGATTTTGGCTTAAATTGAACTCTTCAGAGAAGTCTCTCCTGAATACTAGGTAGAGTGCTTTTACTTCAGTTAGAAAGGAATCTGTCTCCTTTAGGATCTATAACAGCAACCCATTACTCTCTTGATTATGGCTTTTGTCACAAGTGTACTGTTGGTTTTCCTCACTGGAATGTAAACTGGTCAGGGAGAAGTCCTGTCTTCTTCATTATTGCATCCATAGTGCCTAGTACAGCTGAAACATGAGAAGCCTCAGCATAATGTTGTTATAGAAGTTAATGAAGATTTCCTAGTGAAATGGAAAGATGAGAGAAGTACATGGGAACATTGAAGGACAGGAGAGAGAATACGGGTGAGAGGTTGATTACCTGTGGGTTATTTTTAAACCCCTAATTTTCTCCCAGAACCTAAACATCCCAGGATCCTTTTGGAATAGAACTCTGGAATTTGACCTTAGAAAGCAAAGGAAAATAAGAGAATGTCCAAAATGCCACAAAAATAAAAGCCTTTTTAAAATACTATTTAAAAGAGTATCTAAAACTCTATAAGAACTAACTAAGCCTCTTGATCACTTATAAACTGGTTACCTTAAACACCTACTCTGTTTGTAAATTGGGAAACTCAGCTAGCTACAAGATTAAAATTTAACCTCTTAGGTGTATTTACTCAAATGATTTCAGAGTGGCTAAAATGAATAACTCAGGAGACTATAGATGCTGGAGAGGATGTGGAGAAACGGTCACCCTCTTGCACTGTTGGTGCGAATGCAAACTGGTGCAGCTGCTCTGGAAAACAGTGTGGAGGTTCCTCAAAAAATTAAAAATAGAACTACCCTATGACCCAGCAATTGCACTGCTAGGAATTTACCCGAGGGAAATAGGAGTGCTGATGCACGTGTACCCCAATGTTTACAGAAGCACTTTCAACAATAGCCAAATTATGGAAAGAGCCTAAATGTCCATCAACTGATGAATGGATAAAGAAGATGTGGCTTATATATACAATAGAATACTACTTGGCATTGAGAAAGAATGAAATCATGCCATTTGCAGTAACGTGGATGGAACTGGAGGATATTATGCTAAGTGAAATAAATCATTCAGGGAAAGACAGATACCATATGTTTTCACTCATATGTAGATCTTAAGAAACTTAACAGAAGATCATGGGGGAAGGGAAGGGAGAAAAAAAAAGTTACAGAGAGGACAGAGGCAAACCATAAGACACTCTCAAATACAAAGAGCAAACTAACGCTCATTGTGGGGTGGGGGAGAGGGAAAAGTGGGTGATGGACATTGAGGAGGGCACTTGTTGGGATGAGGACTGGGTGTTATATGGAAGCCACTTTAACAATAAGTTATATTAAAAAAAAGAAAATGGAGGACAAAACGTGGAACACAATTTGTTAGAAGAAAGAAAAAGGCAGTAAAAAGAATGCTTATTATATCCACATTATCAAACATTTAGGAATGAGGTAAGATTAGAGAGGTACATGTGAGAAGGTGAGTAAGAGCTTGATCCATATTATGGCTGAGATAACCCTGTGGTGATGTGTGGTCAGATCCCCTCAATTACAGAACACCTACCATCATCCTGTGGGTTGGTTCAGGAGCTCCTTGACCTTCCATGAAGCGGTGTTGGGTGTTGGTACAATGTACCGGTGAAAATGACTGTTTCCACTGCTACTGAAGATGGGGCAGCATTTTCCTGGTGTCCATTCGATGGACCTTAGACTCTAAAACAACAGCAATAAAAAGAGACTAGACAACTTAAGCATTTTCCTATAAGCCCAGGGATCTCATTTGTCCCTGCCAAGGGCTCAGAGTCAGTCTGCCTTAGCAGCAAGCTGAAACCCGTTGAGCAGACAGCTGCCGCTGGCCTGAAGCCCACTGTGGACCTGAAAAGAATAAGCTCCACTCCATTCAGGGCTGAAAATAAAGCTGATTCACCACTTTGGACATACACAGTGTGTCAGCCTGGGGAAGGCTGAGGTCATTGCTTGAGATCGTCTCAGGTCGGACAGGAATAGAGGCCTTCAGAAAATATGTTAACCAAGCCAAAAACTATATTATTACTTCAGTTCACTGATTTGAATTATTGTCATGTTTACTATGCAAAAGATGGATAGGTAGATTTTCCAAAATTATTTTTGCTTCCCCACTGATTTCAGAAAGTTAAAGATGACTCTCCAGACCTAAAAAATATTTCTAAATTAACACTTTCTGAAGAGATTGCAGAGATCTCCTAGACCAGTGTGTCTGTGGTCCTAAATATCTAGGGGCATGCAAGGATTATTATCAGGAACCCCTCTATTTCTGGTCCCTTATTTCTGGTCTCTTATCAATAAACAGATTCAACACATATTTTCACAAACTAAATTTATCAACCAGAGAAAAGATGAGACTGTAGCTTTCAAAAATACCCAAATACTGTAATTTCAAAGGTTTTCTGGGATGTAACTCCCAGAGATCCATCTTCCTTTTTGACAAAAGAAACTTCAACACATATAATAATTCACCATATACAAAGACTCTGTGTCATCAGAAACAATTTATGAAGCAGTAGGAGGTTGTGTGGGGCAGTATATTAAACACTTCTCAAATACATAAACAGTTGGGTTTTTTTTCATATGCAAGTAATTTAAGTCTTCTGTTAGTCATCTCATGAACTTTAGAGGAAATTGGACAGCATATAAATGATATGGAAGCCCTGGAAGACACTGAAACACCAAATGAGTACATCTAAGAAACTAGATAACATTTTAATGATGTGTATTTTGTTATAGACTGGTTCTTTGAAAATTGGCAAACTACTTCTGTTTTTAACAGGGGGGATCCAGATGGACCAGAATGTTCCAAGTTCTTTCTATTTTTTTTTATCATTTCATTTATTAAGTATTTGTTGACATCAACTCTTTGCCAGGCACTGTGCTAAGAACTAGATGAATAAAAATTTTAAAAAGGCAAGACCCATGCCCCTATGCAACTGGTTACCAGAGGAAGCAGACTAATTTGCATATTTAATTCTGTAATTCTGTCTATGAAAAGTGCCTCGCCCAGAGAAATAAGTGGTATTAAAAGAACTCGTAACAGGATATCCTAAAATGTTGGAAGATCAAATGAGGGTTCTTTGATGAAGTGACATTACTCTAAGTTCTGAAGGGTGAGTAGTTATTAGATAAAGAAGGAGAGGAAGAGCATTCCAGGCAAGGGAACAGCATGTGCAAAGGACTTGGGACGGAAAGAAGCTTAGCAAATTTAGTAAGTGAAAAAGTGCCGAAACGTCAATCAAAAGCCAGAAGGGGAGTGATGGGAGATGAAGGTAACCAGGATCTTGCTGATCTTTTATCTTAAAACTTTGGAATTTTAAAAGTCTTTGGGAAGATTTTGAAGTATTAGATACACTGGAATGCTACCATTAGAAATGTATTTATTATTATTATTATTATTATTATTATTATTATTATTGCTATTTAAAAGAAATGAACTGTCAAAGGAATAAAGGATGTATGTAGAGATGTATTTAGCAGCTTTTGCAAAAGTGCAGAAGAGAGATAATTGTAGGATTGAAGATGAGAGGTAGTAGCAGTGGAAATGAAAAAAGTAGGTTCCTCAGCACTAGAATGAAGAGTGTGTGATTTCCCTGGCACTCAGTGGGCTTCCAGAAACATTTGTTGAGCAAGCGGATGATTAGTTGCGCATTTTGGAAGAGAGAAAAATCAGGGATACCTCTTACATGGGTCTAATTAGGAACTTTTTATACATAAAGTTGTTCTCAGTTCAGTGTCATCCACAAAAGTAGCAGCAGCAGCAGCACCTGAGAGCTTATTAGAAACGCAGAATCTCGAGACCACTAGAAATGGGGCCTTTAATGAGATCCCTAGTGGTTCGTATACACATTAAAGTTTGAGAATTGTTCCAAAGTAAGGCAACACTGGGGCTGAGAGACACACGAAGTTAAGAGAACAGGATAGAATCAAAACCAAAAAGGGGAAATGAAGGTATTTAATTTATACTTGGATCAAGAATAAGAACCTATTAAATATGGGCTTGAATATAAAATTAGGTAAGATTCCTTTCAGAAACTCATCACCCAAATAAGCAAGTTAAATTTTCAAATTCCAAAATGTGATAAGACAGTGATAGTGATGACTATTTCTCTGCCTAATAATAAAAGTAATAATAATAACTATGATAATATAGTAAGTTATAACAATAAGACTTGTATTACTTGATGGTTTTTCCATGCTTGCTTTTATATACTCTTTCTATTGGAAAAACCCTTAAGAGTATAGGAGAAAATGGCATTGTATTTTATAGTGTGTGTAAGTAAATGGTGAAATTCTTTTCTCCCATGTATTTTGACAGAGACTAACTTGAAAATAAAAAATGAGATCAATACTGAAGCTATACATAATAACCTCATAAAATCTGTTTGCCCTCTGTATAAGACCAATCATGTCGGGCCATTTCTATAGAGCAAGCATAGAAACATTGGAACATAGAAAAGAAGTGTATCCAGCATGACTGTTGCTATGTAATTATGAAGCTCGATAGGAAGAAAATTCCAGAAATAGTGCTGAGCTACACTCTAACTCAAAGTACCATGCAACCAGGTTTACTAGGCTGCTCACCATTATGAACTAGATCAGTTCCATATACCCCCAAAATATAGGAGGTGGGGGAGGATAGCCACAATATTTCACGTATCTTTAATATATTGCCAAAAAGTTCAATTGTGCTCAATGGCTCTTGAGGTTATGGAACATCATTCTTTTCCAAAGTTCCAGTTGGCAGTTGCTTGCCCTGACTCTCATCTGCTCCCTTGTGTTGATTTTATATTCATGCACATGACAGCAGAGTTACCAAATCCTCCTGTGCAATCTTACAATTATTGTTTTCAGAAAAACACACATGACAGTTATTAGATCAACAATTGAATAATTCAAAGCAGTCACTTAATATTAATATCATGTGTGCATAACTTGAAGAGGGCACAGAGAGGAGCAGCAAGAATGTTGCAAGGTCTAAAAATTTGACCTTGAAGGAAAAAATGAAAAAGGTGACTTGTTTGACCTCGACAACAATAGGCTGGGAGAGAAATCAGAAGCCTAAGAACATAGAATGGACTTGAAAGGCAGAGGTTCTGGGACTTGTGAGCAGGGGAACTGAGGGACACAGTGGGAATGAGTTTTAATGACCACAACAGAAGTGGAAGATAAACATTTAAGTAATTAGAGAACCTAGTGTAGTATTGTTAATGCCAAGCTTTGGGCTTTGGTGTTCCTGAATTTAAATCCTGCCTGTTCCAGATTAAAATAAAACTGACCAGAAAACTGTGGATGGAGGGAAATTGTGCACTTGTGTTTTTGTAATTGTTTGGAAAGGGCTAGAGCATGACACATGAGAATCAGAGTATTTGAATGCTCTTAGGTAGAAGATTGGAACACATAACCTTAACCCCTGTATTGATTCTGGCAATTACTTGGTAACTTCATTTTTTTCTGACTCAGTACCCCTCCCCTTTCTTGGGGGCACCTCTCCTGAAGTCACACCACCTGGGTTTGAATCCTGTGTTGGAATATTTACCAGTTATTCATTCTCTTTAAGTGTCAAGTCTCATACTTGTAAAATAGAAATAATAATAGTACCTGTCTTGTATGTGTTTTAAAGGATTAAATGGACATTTTTAGACTGATCGGCACATCATAAAATCCCAATAAATGTAAGCTGTCGGCATTGTTATTCCTGGTCCGCACAGAGCACTCCCTAAGGTCTGTGAAGAAGTCAGAGATGAATCAGATAATGAACCTGAGCTGGGAGCTTTAGAATCAAGCAGGGGAAAGAAGACGTGGACTCAGATGGCCATAATAAAGAGGAGGAAATCTGTCTCGGGAAAGACACAGGTGTTAATCTGAGCATTTAAAGAAGAGAACTGACTTTAAAGTGCAGAGGAGGAAGACATGGGGGTGCAGTTTGTGAAGATGGTGGTATTTGAGATGGATTTAGAAGTACAGAAAGGGTTCGGCCGTCTGGAAATGGGTGTGTGGCAGGAGTGGTGGAAGTATCGTGGGGTGATGCATTCCTAGCTGAGAGAGTACGACAGGCGTTCCTCTTGCAAAGTTTTCAGATTCTAATACTGACTCGAAGATATGTTTCAACACATTTTCCAGCCTAAGATACTCCAACTGTTGGCTAAATCTTCAGCAGTCAGTCGGCCGCCCACACACCAGCTTCCAAAGCAGTGACATACCAATTGCTAAGAACGGCGTTTCAATGAAATACCATGGCCTAGCATCACTACAACCCTCATGAGTTTTCATTCTTATTCCATTATGGAGTTTACTTCCAAATTTTATCGTTTAATCATCCGCATTGTGCAAGAACAGTAGTTTATTCATGATTGTTAAAAGGGAAGAAAAACCTCAAATATTCAAAACAACTGATTTGGATTCGAACGAGTACAAAACTCACAGTGTATCTTTTGGGAACTAATCTTTTATTTCATACTTTGATTAAAACTAAACTGTTGAAAATCATGAACATCAACAAATTAAAGATGCTAGAAAAGAGTGGATTCATTTTCTGAGACACATAGAATTTATTGGGATTAAAATACTAGAGGGAAACATTCTTGGCAAAATATAGTCTAGATTTTTCCTTCAGGCAGTTAGTTCGGAGACTTTTGGATAGCTTTAAGGGACTGACTCCTAGACATAGTTGTTTTTCTTTTTCTTCTCACCTCCTGCTTATACATATAGTATATAAAACTTGGGGCGCCTGGGTGGCTCAGTCAGTTAAGTGCCTGACTCTTGATTTTGGCTCAGGCCACGATCTCACAGTCCATGAGTTCAAGCCCTGCATCAAACTCTGCGCTGACAGTGCGGAGCCTGCTGGGGATTCTCCCTCTCCCTCTCTCTCTGCCCTTTCCCTGCTTGCACTGTCTCTCTCTTCCTCAAAGTAAATAAATAAACAAAAAATGTAATATACATATGTTTATATAAATTAAGTCGGTGACATTTATGTATTCTTTTTTTAATTTTTTAATATTTATTTATTTTTGAGAGATATAGAGACAGAGCACGAGCAGGGGAAGAGTAGAGAGAGAGGGAGACACAGAGTCTGAAGCAGGCTCCAGGCTCCGAGCCATCAGCACAGAGCCCGAGGTGGAGCTCGAACTCACAGACCGTGAGATCATGACCTGAGCTGAAGTCGGCCGCTTAAACAACTGAGCCACCCAGGTGCCCCAACATTTATGCATTCTAATAGAAAGCTTAATCATGTAGCACGGGGATTTAAATTCTTATCTATACTCAGAGGGCTTTATTTTCTGAAACATTGCCGATTATTAGACAGTCAGAATTCAGTACAAGAAGGGGAGGATGGCATCAGTTCACAATTTGACCCATCATGCAGACTGGCTGAGAGAAAAGCAGAAGCAAGTACAGATTAAAATAGCCCACACTGGGAGACATTCACACCCTCAGCTGGGGTGTCCCAGTGAATCAAATATGCTTCCTTGAGTCACGTGGAACTGGCAAACAATTGAACTCAGGTTCTCAGTGATAATGTCCGTAAGCAACGGCACATCCCCTTTCTTTGGAATGAATTGAAGTTTCCTCGAATTAGAGTAGCACAAATTATTCAGAATTAAACCTACTGCACGATCACATTTCCTTTGATAAAAATCAAATTTACCGTTTCATCAGAACTGATAAGAATTGAATCTAACTGAATGCAGAATCCCCTGCTTGTGTTATACTAGTTCTACTAGTTTATGACACCCTCTCTCCTTTTTATGACTGAGACACCATTTTATTTTTCAATAAAGGAAGCTGTTCAAAGAATTGCTTAAGTAGGATAATGTACAGATTTATGAGGAAGATCATGTCTTGGGAAACACATTTTGTCATAAACATTAAAATACTTGTGTGAGGCTGGACTGTGTATTGTGGGCAATGGAAGATCATGTTTGGAAGGTCTTGCTCTTACCTGTACGCCGTATGAGCCTATAGTAAATGGCTGCGGTATACATATGCATTTCTTCACACATTAAAAGTGATGGCTACATCCAAACTCCCATTTTCTAAAGAAAACCACATTGAGAATCATCCACATTGTAGCGGCATACTGAAGTTTATCTAACACGGGTGAGGACAAAATTCTTCAGTGAAGATTTCATTTTATAAAAATATCAATGAATTCTAACTTCTAGGTCATGAGAAATGCCAAGCACTGAAAAAGGAATGTTTTGCATGTATATGTCAAACAGAAGGCACAACAGTATTTTTTTTTCCATTTTAATAGGAAGATAGTGTGCACAGTGGAGAGAATGTGAACTTTAGAGTCAGAAATAGTTTGAACCCCAGCTCTGCGACTTAAAAGAATTTCTGAATTCAAATTTCTTAAACATCTAAGATAGGAATAATAATAATGCATATTTTGAAAACTAATTGTGAATACTAGGTAAGATCGCCTGTGTATCCAAGGTTATTCTGCGTTCCACAAAACCATAGGCACTTCGGAGTCTCATTAATCATATCAATACAGAGGTGCCTGGGTGAGTCAGTCAGTTGAGCATCCTGGTCATGATCTCACAGTTTTGTGGGTTTGGCCCCCTGTCGGGGTCTGCACTGACACTGCGGAGCCTGCTGGGGATTCTCTGCCTCCTCTCTCTGCCCCTCCCCTACTCTCACTCTCTCTGTCTTTCTCAAAATAAATAAACTTAAAAAAGTCTTAACAGTACAGGTTTCAGTATCTCTTGCCTAGCTCCTCATAAGGGAGGACTTACAGTTTATCCAACTCTCACCCAGTTACTTCTTCATATCCCCAGAGGGATCGCCCCCAAATATTTAACACCCCAGTGCTTTCCTTCCTCAGTATCCTTTGAGCCTGAAGCCGCCCACATGCCAGGACAAAGTCTACAGTGTGCTAAGAGTGTTGGCTTCCAGCACTGCCCAAATGGGACACTCCAAGATAGATGAGCCACTGCCTTTGCCTGAATCCTCACTGGACTGAAGCCAGGATGAGATCCACTCAGAAGTGAGAAGAGAGTTTCTCTTTCTTATTCTGTGTCACACCATGTCACCCGAGGCCAAAAGCTGCTTGTGCTGCCCTGGTTTTCAGAGTCACTCACAAAACCAGCTTCTTCATCTTTTGCCTATGGCGTTGCTCTCTGTGAGGCTCAAAGTAATCCACCCAGGCCATGGAAGGTCAGCTGTGTGACTACTCTGTACCTCAGTTTCCTACTGTGTTAAATAGGTATTATAATAATGTCTACTACAGATATCGTCATAACCAAATACATTAATATATGCAAAGTGTGCATTGTGAGTAGTACATAAGCATCAATGGTTATTAGAACTTTTATTATTCTCAAGTGTTCTAGAATGTAGACCCTGGAACAAGAAAACATTGTTGGAAGAGGTTAAAGGATGATTCATACTATTTAATTTTATTTAACTGAAATATGAAAAGGAGATGTGACTTACACTATACCCCCATTCTGGTATAGTTATTGCCAATCAGAAGACAATAAATAGCTTCAAAAAAATATCATAACTTTTCTGGGAACATAGAGAGGAATTAATTTATTCTGGGGAAGCTTAAGGGAGAAGGGAGAGGATTCACGTTGGAGTTAGTCTTTCCGAGAGGCTAGGAAAAATTAGTGTGACTTTGAAAGAAGAGATGAGGTGGTAAAGCCAGACTGATGGCAAGTCATGACTATAGAAACAGCATGAACAACAAGCACACACGAGAATGGGGAGGGCGCACAGGGTAATGGACGAGGGGAAACAGTGAGTGCTCTAGCTTGAAAATAAGCTGGGATTTTAGGTGATACGGAATAGCATGCTTAAAAGTTTAGATCTTTTTTAAGGGAAGGAAGAAACACCAAAAGTTTTTGTAAATAGAGCCCTTGACCATTTTAATATTTTTAAACGACACTCACTTTCAGACAGTATGTTCAAAAACCCTAAAATTCCTTTTTATGTTCTAAATGTATATTTGTACCCCGTCTGATATGTTACCTTTTGATAGTCCTGCTTGCTCACTGTCTAATTTATATCAGCATCTTAGCATAGAAATTTATTTTTATTTTATTTTATTTTATGAATATATTTTATTTTCAAATTGGCTTACATACAACACCCATTGCTCATCCCAAGTGCCCTCCTCAATGCCCATCACCCATTTTCCCTCTTCCCCAGCCCTCCCCCCATCCACCCTTACTTTGTTCTCTGTATTTAATAGTCTCTTGCGGTTTGACTCTCTCCCTCTGTGTTTGTATTGATTTTTTTCCCCTTCCCTTCACCCATGGTCTTCTGTTCAGTTTCTCAAGATCCACATATGAGTAAAAGTATATGATATCTGTCCTTCTCTGACTGACTTATTTCACTCAGCATAATACCCTCCAGTTCCATTCATGATGCTGCAAATGGCATGATTTCATTCTTTCTCATTGCCAAGTAGTATCCATTGAATATATAAACCACATCTTCTTTACCCATTCATCAGTTGATGGACATTTACACTCTTTCCATCATGTGGCTATTGTTGAAAGCGCTGCTATAAATGTTGAGGTACACGTTCCCCTATGCATCAGCACTCCTTTATCCCTTGGATAAATTCCTAGCAGTGCTATTGCTGGGTCATAGGATAGCTCTATTTTTAACTTTTTGAGGAACCTCCACACTGTTTTCCAGAGCAGCTGCACCAGTTTGCATTCCCACCAACAGTGCAAAAGGGTTCCCGTTTCTCCCCATCCTTGCCAGCATCTATAATTTCCTGATTTGTTCATTTTAGTCACTCTGACTGGTGTGAGGTGACATCTCAGTGTGGCTTTTGGTTTGTATTTCCCTGATGATGCATGACATTGAGCATCTTTTCATGTGTCTGTTGACCATTTGGAAGTCTTCTTTGGAAAGTGTCTACTCATGTCTTCTGCCCATTTCTTTACTGGATTATTTGTTTTTTGGATGTGGAGTTTGGTAAGTTCTCTATAGATTTTGGATACTAGCTCTTTATCTGATATGTCATTTGCAAATATCTTTTCCCATTCCATTGGTTGCCTTTTAGTTTTGTTGATCATTTCCTTTGCAGTGCAGAAGCTTTTTATCTTGATGAGGTCCCAATAGTTAATTTTTGCTTTCAATTCCCTTGCCTTTGGAGATGTGTTGAGTAAGAAACTGTTGCGGCTGAGGTTAAAGAGGTTGTTGCCTGATTTCTCCTCTAGGATTTTGATGGTTTCCTATCTCACATTTAAGTCTTTCATCCATTTTGAGTTCATTTTTGTGTATGGTGTAAGAAGGTGGTCTAGTTTCATTCTTCTGCATGTTGCTGTCCAGTTCTCCCAGCACCATTTGCTAAAGAGACTGTCTTTTTTCCATTGGATACTCTTTCCTGCTTTGTTAAAGATTAGTTGGCCATACATTTGTAGGTCCAATTCTGGGTTCTCTATTTTATTCCATTGGTCTATATGTCTGTTTTTGTGCCAATACCATGCTGTCTTGATAATTACAGCTTTGTAGTAGAGGCTAAAATCTGGGATCATGATGCCTCCCACTTTGGTTTCTTCTTCAATATTACTTTGACTATTCGGCTCTTTTGTGGTTCCATACAAATTTTAGGATTGTTTGTTCTAGCTTTGAGAAGAATGCCGGTTAGCCCAGAAATTTAATTTAAACAAAACTGTAGTTTTATTGCCTTTCATTCATTATTTACAAACATTACCCTAAAAAAGTTCTGAGATTAGTGACAATAAGCAAAGATCTTGTGAACTTAATAAACTTGAGATAAAGATGGGAATCATTAGGCTAAACATAGGGAATCATCGAACCTAAGCTTATTGACTACATTCATAATTAAGAAGGAATAAAACAAAGTGAAAAACAACAAAAAAAACTCCTATGATATGTTAGTTATAAAATTTCAGCAACCATTTCTAGAAGGTGAACTGTAATTAGGAATTTGGAATCAATTTTTAGTCGTCCAGAGGGAGATTTTCTTTACACATAATTCCATTGGTGTCCTGCATATATTTGACTTTGGTAAATTTTCAGAAATATCATCATGTAAGAAAACAGGACTATCTGAAGATATTGTTTTAGAACGTTAACTCGAATAGCTATATGGCTAAGGGAAGAAACAATTTGGGTAAGGCCAGAATCCTTTGTTATAACCCCAATTAAGGATGATGGAGATCTAAGTTCGTAGCAGCTGCTCCAGAAGATAGAAAAGAGAGCCAGGAAGGATAACCTCCTGCAGTATCTCTCTCAGCTGCCCTGTATTGGCAAAGTTTAACTCATGACTGCTGTCAAAGGAAAAATATTTAAAGGGCCCATTTTCATTTTCACAGAGCAGGCAAAAAAGTGTACACTTGGAGCTGAGAAAAAAGGAATCGATAACTGGCACAATTAGTAATGAAAACCTGACAAAAAATTTACAGTAACAATTATGATTTATTTTAAAACATTCCCTTTAAAATCAAGAACAGGACAAAGATTCTAGCTATTACTGCTTCTATGCAACATTCAGCTGGAGGATCTGGCCAGTACAATAAGACAGAAAATGATACAAAACATATTAGCATTGTAATCAAATGAAAGAAAATTCTAATATTCATATGAGGATCATAAAAGAGAATATAATAAGTAATTAGAAAATTAGAATTTATAGAGATTTTAACCTAGGCTGCCAGACTAAGGGTTCATGTTTTTAATTATCTTAATATGTTGTCCTTTTAAATAATATTCAAAGGCAATTCAGGCTGTAAATATTTGTCTGTGGCACATTTTCAGATTCATGCTACTAAGGCCGAAGTAAATACTCTGAGTATTCTCCACAGATATTGAAGTTCAATAAACCTCCATTAGTACCCAAGCACACACATAGATACAGTGTCCACAAACACACAAATAAATATAGCAAGGAAAGAACTTGGAAATCAGATTACAGTACCCAGGGGATTGTGGCCTGATTTTCATTTCATCTGGCTATCTGATGCAGTGTTTCTTTTTATGGTTGAGATTCAATATGTAAACATCCAATGAATATTCACTGAACACTTGTCATAGGTCAATCTTTTAAAATGCTCTGAAAATAGCTATCAAAATATAGGCTAAATCCTTGCTCTCTTCAACTCGCATTCAAACTAGAAAAGCACTGTGAAGAAAGTAAAATATAATGATATACTAGGAGTGTCTTGGTGAACTTAGCAAAAGTCTCCCTTTCAACAAAACAACTCAATATATATTGGAGTGCTGTCATCAGTCTTATGAGTTTACACTCTGGTTACAAAGCTAAATTTAATAAAGCATCCCTTACCCAAATTAACTTCCCAGTTCATAACTTTCAAGATTATGCAATGCCTAATGGGCTATTGAATAAGCATACTTTGATTGGTAGTAGGCATGGCCTACCACTTATAAGTTATTTATAAGACCTATCAAATGGGGGTGATAAAAACAATGATAATACATATCTCAATATGTATCATAATGTATAATCTCATAAGGTAGTCGTCAGAATTAACTGCAGAACTGACTGCAGTCCCTAGAAGATAGTATTCAACAATTATTGATGATAGTGATTACTTTTATTTTCTGTTAAAAGTCATACAACCTGAATCACAAGAAGCCATACGACTTATCCTAACAAAAACATGTAGCCAATCCAATGACATACCTATCTGATAGTCACCGAGATGGGTGAATGAATTTGTTGGTCTACATCCAATTAAGATTAAAGGGATCTTCTGGTAAAGAAACAATTAAAGCTAGGGAAACAGAGTTCTACATGTTTCTCACCACTGGGTGTAGGCTGTCCAGATTTAGTGGAAACACATTTGTGGGCAACTTTACATTGAACCGTAGTTTAGATTTGCACTAAGCTATACTTTGCCACGCTACGATGACAAAAAGTCAAGGCTGTAAGCTCTGTATGGGAAATGCTTACAAATTGACTCCAATGAACAAATTAAAGCTGTTTCCAGAAGTTTTAGGGGAAAGAGAAAAAAACGTCCCAGAGATCCCTATGGGGTATTTTTATTCTTAGTTGAATTGTTAAATTGTCATTTTGTGGTATTCTTTTAAGTGAGAGTATAGTTAAAATTGCAGAAGTTATCTCATGAGTCTTTTGCCAATGGCAGATACCAGAGAATGGATACCGTTATCAAAATAAAATAGGGAGAGACAAAGCAGGAGAAGGAGGGAGGCATGAAGAAGGATGAGAGAGAGATTCCTTCAGTTCATGATAATGGTCCATATGTTGTCTTCCTCTTAAAGCTGTTGCTGAAACATCACTGTCAACGGAATTGTTTTCCTTTCCTTCTCACACTCCACACTCTCTCTCCTTCTCTTACCCTCCTCTTTCTATATCCCTTGACTTCTCTCTAAACTCGGTTTCTTATGTTCATTTATTTTCTGTTTGTTAATAGAATGGAATTGACCAGTTCGGAAGAGGAGCTGAATATCAAGCTGTGCTCTCTTCTCCTATGTAAATAATATAACACAACCAAAGCTTTGCATAGAAAAAGGAATAAAATAAATTGTCTAAGAAGTTCTTCCTGGATGGAAGGATTTGGATAAAGATTATTCTTCTGTTTTTGATCTTTAGAAACAGGCTATAGTAGTATTCTCTAATAGTACCTTAGTGATACCTCTACCCCTAGATAATACTATATAATATTATATATAAAATATAGAATCATAGAGTTATGGCAGAGTGCCTAGTTATTCTACCTGTCCAGAATTCTTCTCATTCTTTTTTTTTTAAGTTTGTGTATTTATTTTGAGAGACAGAAAGAGAGCACACATGCTTGCAAGCCAGAGAGGGGCAGAGAGAGAGGGAGAGAGAGAATCCCAAGCAGGCTCTGCATCATCAGTGCAGAACCCAATGTGGGGCTCAATCCCATGACCTGTGAGATCATGACCTGAGCTGAGATCAAGGGTTGGACTCAGCTTAACGAACTGAGCCACCAAGGCATCCCAGTTCTCATTCTTAATTGCATCTTGATTTCCATTCTACGTGTTGTCTTTTCCCCATTATGTATAGTCTTGGTGGGAAGTAGCTTCTGCTTTCTATTACAGAGTGATGGGGAAGAGATAACCCCTCTCCCCGGCACTGTGCATACGGTGGGTGTAATGTGATCTAAGCCAGGCCAATGAGATTCTCTCCCTAGACCTGAGAAAATGATGCAAGGATATGAGTCATGGCCAGAGGTTATTCTTTCCCACTATAGGGTTGACAAGCTACCTAAATTCCGGCTGTATGCCATTCCATCTGTGAAACCCAGATGTGATTCAAGTAAACCCTTTTGCTTAAAATAGCCACAGTACATTTTTGTAGCTTACAGTCAAAAACTGAATTTTATAGAAGTCTTGGAAATTCTTAGGAAATATATAAACAAGGTAAGTGGTCTTCTGGAAAACGAGGTTCAGAAACACTAATCCTGTGCATGTACATCCATCACTCTCCCAGGAAGACTCATGATGGATTTGGAGCACACAGTGGTTTTATCAATAGAGGGCCATTCAAACTTCTGCACGTATGGATGAGGGTCACTGTCTTGGGAAAGGGAAGTCACACTCAACAGGGAAAAGAAAAGTCAATTCTCAAAGAATGAAAGAAACCTTTAAAAAACGTTAGGGTACCTGGATGAGCCATATGCCCACTTGGGAGAGCTAAGAATCGTTCATACCTGGCACCTGGTTCTTGACTCATTTCTCTTGACCTCTGTGCCATGTTTCCTAAACGACTTATTGAATGATTTGATAAACAAGTTGGCTACTAAGAAATTGATCATAGCTAGGTGAGCTGAGAATGCCAAGGTATGAATTTAAAAAGTTAATATTGACCATGGAATCTGTGACTCAGCCCAGATATTAGCCATGAGAGGTCCAGTCTCACTCCTTTAATTGCTACAGCACCATGCATGCTTGGGAATTGCTAATTTGCAGTGGTAGGTTATGAGTACTTACAAAATATTTTACATCTCTTTAGTATTGTCCTATAACTTTGGTCTTTTGAAAAGATACCAATTAGTTCATTCATGGAGAAAGATTGCAAAGGCTCTCAATGAAGAAAGACCTCAAAGGCATATTTTTACCATTCCTTATGAAGCAGCATGACATTTTATAAAGTTTGATCAGCTGTTTTATAGTTACTGCTATTGAACTTTTGCAGTGCGCTTCAAATCCTACTCCCTAATAATTTTACAATCTTTATGATCTGACACTACTAATCATCAGGAAATATGATTAATAATAATAGAAAGGATGTTTCTCATTTAATCTTCAAAGCCATTTTTATGTTAACCAACATTAAAAAGCTGTGGGTATATTCATCTCTTTCCATTGAGAACATTAGTCTTCCCTTGTTATAGACAACTTTTTTTTTGTCCTTCTTTGGGTAAAACTTAATCCTGCTGAAATGAGTTGCAGCTGTTGTACAAATTCATATTTTTATACTGATAGGAAGCAGTCAGACATTTCAACTATTCAGTTTTGTTTAAAAGTAAGTTAACAGTTCAGTTCACTCTTTAGAAGACACAGATGAAGGAATTGTACAGGAATGTGTTTGTGGTCAACTGAATGTTTGTGATTAAAAATACTTATGAAGGCAACGTTGCCGGACGTGAAAAAAGTTATAAAGTCCTACCGCTTGGGAGAAATTCATTGAGGGAGAATCCACTAATGCTTGAAGTGGTAGCTTTTGACCTCTGGCACTGGTAAATACCAGCCAATGATGCACAGGCTTCCCTTCTAAGTGACTAACTCTTACATAATTTCCTTTCCTTAACAGTTCCATGAAGTCTCCAATTTTTAGAATTACAGAATCTGACATAACAAGATAAACTTTGATACCAGGCTTCCCTAAACACTGGCCATTTTCTCCTCATATCTCCATTCCTGACTCAGAACCATATTGATTTCCTTTTCTGGGAAATTAGAAAGTATTAGGAAAATTAGTACTTGATGCAATTTCTCTATCTCAGATTCCCCACTAGCAACCCACATCTTACCTAATCTTATTAAATAGTGGTTAAAAGCAAGAGCCGGAGGTTAAACTGATTGGAATTAGAATCCAACTAATGAAAGTCTCTTTGAAAGCAGTCTTGCCACTTAATAGCTAAGTCAGGATGAGTTAGAAAAATCTTCTAACCCTCAGTTTATTCATCTATTCAAGGAGGATAACATTGCCTACTACAAAGGATTTGGGGGCATTAAAGAAAATAATCTATATTTAATGTCTGGTATCTAATCATTCGTCAATTAAAAAAAACAACAGTTATAGGAAATATTAAAAACTTAACTTACAATCAAACACATATTAGGTCCACCTCCCAAGCTGGTAAGAGTCAGAACTAACTCAAATTAAGGAAAAAATTAATTTTTTAATAGTAATTCAAAATAATACTGGGGCGTCTCATAAAACCCCAGGACAAGAAGGCCACTGGGTCTCAGGAAGAATTAGCAAAGAAAATTTACAGCTAGCGGGAATCTCTCTGTCCCTCCTCTATTCACATTTCTGAATCTCCCCTTGATCCTCTATCTTCCTCTCTCGTTGATTCCCCTTATCTTGGCCATGTGGAGGAAGCTCTGACTATTAACATCTCCCAAGGGTTATAAGGTCACCCATTCAAGAAGGGAAAAGTACTTACCTCTTTATATTCCATAGCCAAATCTCTGAAGGAAAGCTCTGCTGGTCCAGTTTGGATCATGAGCTCACAGCTGGTCCAGTAACTGATGACAGGTTTCTCCTTGCTATACTCCTGTTGATGGAAGGGATTAGTTATAGGAAGGAACAATTTAGTTTCTAGGAAAGGAGTTTCACAGGTGGCCACGAAAATCACCAGCCTTCCCCAACTCTGTCCCACTCTCTGCTCATGTTGGGATAAGTGTATTTGGATTTGGGAGAGAGAGCTCCCTTCTCGCTGAGTCATTCTTGGTCATCCTGGCTGCCATTGTTGTTGATGCCATTCTATTTCCAGGCATTGAACACTTCAGCTGCATTATTTTAGCAGCACAGCAACTGCCACTGATACAACATATAGGTTCTCAAAAGTGCTTATCTGATCCATGTACCTTTATATCTCCTTACCCTAATGGATTATAGAATTTTGTTACTTAAAGTAAGTTTAGAAAACAAAAATCACACACACACACACACACACACACACACACACGTTTTAAAAATGAGAAAGCTGAAGCCAAGATAGATGAAGTCCTTAGCTAATATCACATAGCAAATTTATAAATCAGAAGCAGAAGCAAGGTGTCTAGACTTATAAACTACTTCCTAAACTAAGTTGGATATTTCTTGTTCACCATCACCACTCAGGATTCAGGTCTTTCTCCACAGGATACAGTTGTATCTGGGTCTGGAGCTCTGTTCTTCAATAAGAGTAGCTGCCTTTATCAGCCTATCCTGATTATGACTTTACTGATTGTATCTGACTTCAGAAAAAGCAGTTGCTGCACATGACTGTGAATTTCACTTGCTTTTAGCTTATGGGCAGCAATCTTACCTGAAGGCGATTTAAATTTTAGATCATAATCATTTATCTTTGTTATTCAATTTTCCTTCATAAGTATCTTCTTATTAGTGCATAATATTAAGAAGCTAAATATCCCATTAATGATACTTTTGAAAGATACTTACAGATGAAGACAGCAAAAAAATATATAATAATTGGTTGATGACATTTTGAGACTTATGATTATGCCTATGCCTTTAAGGTACTTTGCCACTTTTGCCCATTTCTAGACAAAAAGAGAGCAACGAATGGTTCCTGAAGAAAAAGAAAGATAAAAAAAAGAACACGTGTAGAGAGGCCCTAATGGCCTTCCTTTCATCTACTTTTTAGTGATTCTTCAAATAAGCCTAAATATTATGTATTTGAAAAAAAATAAGGATTATTCTATAATTACTCTCCAGTGCCAGATATATTTATATCATGATGCACTGAGCTTCGTGATTAGTTATTTATACTTTATATGTACTACTTCCTGTTGACATAGTACCTGTATATCTTTCCTCCTATCATACACAGTTCATATTTATTGTTTTGGAATTATCATAATAATATTCTAATTTTTAAAAAACCACCTCTTTTCTACTGCAGTCCATGAGGTTCTATAGAAGATGTCTCTACTCTTGGATCCAAGGGGTAGCATGTAACTAAGATAGAGCCAATTAGAGCACTGAAGTCGCCTGGCCATGGTGATGGGGGCTCAAGAATAAGTATGTGTCCCATTCACAGCCACTCAAACTCAATTTTAAGACATTTGTTGAAATCATTGGGTAGAATGCTGAAAAGATCAATTGTAAGTTGAAGTTTGTAGCAACGCCAAGGAGAAAGTCTTTCTGAGGCTTGAGCCAACACAAAACAAAGCCAAAGTGAAACAAGAACAGAATAAGAAGGAGTTCAGTTAATATCGTTTGAGCCCCTTGCTCCAGCCAGGCATGAAGTTTTTTCTTTAAACTTAAGACTGCTTTAATTATTTTTATCTGTCACGGCGGGAAGAATCCTAACCAAAACTATGTAAAAATTTCTTTTACAAAGCTATATCTCATAAAAGCACTCTTTAGTGTATCCATCATAATTTTAGAAAAATAGAATTTATCGAAAAGTGCAATTGGAAACAGTGCAAGATTCCAAAATGGAGGATGTCGTGTTTTCCCAAATGAAAAGACTGATAATTAATTTTAATGGATTGATCCCAGAATTTGAATTTTTAAAAAGTAAACTATAGTAATCAAGTTGGGAGATAAGCACACCTTAATTAATGGAGATGGAGAGGAAGAAATGAACAATGCAGATGCTGAAGAGAAAAAACATCAGCACATAGAAATAATATTTACCTTAGGGTTTTGTGATTTTTTTTTTTTTTTTGGTGATTGGGCAGCATGAGTTAGTGCATTTGGAGACTGGATGGGGGGTGACAATCATGAAGTAAAGTTCACTGTTCTATCTTTTCTGAATTTCTTTTGATTTGGCATCAAGACAGCTAGTTCGAGGACTCTGGGAACTGGATGATAGGGAGATAAGTCCCTTTCCATGCCATGTGTGTGGAGAAGGTGTTTTACTGAAAGTAGGAAGAATTGGTTACATCGTGGCTGATAGAGTTTAGAACACAAAGCCCAGGCTGGGGTGGCAGGAGTTCACAGAAATTGTGAAGAGAACTGAACAGAACATGCCATGCAGAACCTTAACAGGTAGAGGAGGTAAACTGGACAAGGATATATGTTTTCTATTTTACCTATATAAGAAGCCAAGGAAGATTAATTAAAGGTAATGTTCTAGCCCACAGCCTATGTTTAAGAGGCTACCCACGTTATCATATAAATTAGGAGAAAAAAATGGAATTCTTGAGTTCTACTTTAATGTGAATTTAGACATCGTGTAAGTCAGTTTTCTTCATAATCTGCTCCTAGTTTGTTTGTTTTACAAAAGTAATGTGGCACTTATGGCAATGTAGATGGAACTTGAGGGCATTATGCTAAGTGAAATAAGTCAAAGAAAGACAAATACTGTGTGATCTCACTTATATATAGAATTTAGAAGCAAGTAAACAATACAATGTGTTAGATTAACATCCTCAGATATGTGTTCAGTGCAAGATGTGATACTAAACAAAATATTGCTATTGTCTTCTTCTTATAAGATACCACATAATGACTATAATTAATGATAACTGTATTGTGTACTTAAAATTTGCTAGAAGGATAGAACTTACATGTTCTCACCATAGAAGAAAGAAAGGAAGGAAAAGGTAAATGTGTGAGGTAATGGATACAGTAATTAGCTTGAATGTAGTGTTAATTTCACAATACATACATATATCAAAACATCAAGGGAGCACCTGAGTGGTTCAGCCAGGTTAAGCGTCTGACATCTGCTCAGGTCATGATCTTTCAGTCTGTGGATTCAAGCCCTGTGTCGCGCTCCGTGCTGACACCTCAGAGTCTAGAGCCTGCTTTGGATTCTGTGCCTCCCTCTCTTTCTGTCCCTTCCCCGCTCGCACTCTGTCTCTCCTTCAAAAATAAACATTAAAAAATTTTTTTAAAAAATCAAGTTGTATACCTTAAATATATACAATGCCTATTTGTCAATTATACCTCAATAAAGCTAAAAAAAAAAAGCCATGTTTCTAAACATCTAGATTCATGGATATCAACCTAACGGGAAAATCCTCTTTAAAAATTTAGCACTGATATTAGTTTAATAATATCTGATGATTTATGGTATATGGCATTGTCAAAGTTTTAGTATGCTGGTGTCTGTCATAAAACATTTTAAACTAATGCAACACCTTAGCATACTTTAATTTCTAAACATATATAAGTGTTAGTGTTCTTTCATATATAGAATGCAAGAATCTATCCTTTGAATTTTTAATTTTTTTTTAAATAATCTCTACTCCCAGCATGAGGGTTGAACTCACCACCCTGAGATCAAGAGTTGCATCCTCTACTGACTAAGCCAGCCAGGCACTTCAAGAATCTATCATTTGAAATAAAGAATAAACATTGCATAATTCTTAATTTTTCAGGAATCACTCAGAAAATAGATCATTATTTATATGTGTAACTTGAATTAATATCTTAGTTCTTACAAGCATTGCATTATATTAGCAGAATATCAGGCATAATGTATAATTTAGGAAATAATTACAGAAGTTACATTAATAAAATAATTCTGATAGAATTTGCTTTATTTACTTCATGGAGCCATGTGACAATGGTTGTTAACTAATCCCTTTACTTACAAAGTCCAAAGATACTTTAGATTCCTAAGGAATAAACATTTGCAAATTTTAGATTTCATGGAAAAACTCTTGTAAATTTGGACTTTTACAAGAGTACATCAACCAAAAATTGAAATGTCACAGGACAGCTAATGAATATATTATATACTATTTTAATACTCACTGACTTCTAAGCACAAAAGTACATTTATATAATATTCATGCCTAAAACCCACCTGCTTTCAAATTGCTGTACCTAAGCACCAAATTCAAAAGGACTAAAAAAACCCCAAAAAACAAAAACAAAAACAAAAAACAACAACAACAACAAAAAAAAAAACACAAAAAACCCCGGATATTTGCCGTTCTTTTCACTTGAAGAGAATCTAGTTCTATTGTTTCTCTAGGATGAGAGGGATTTAAAGGGACACAAATACCCAGAATGAAATTAGAAAATATAATCTAGATTTGATTGTCTAACAATCTGGAAATCCTTAAGAATTCTTTATGAGATCATTCTTGGGATTCAAAGGAAATAGAACCTGTTACTGATGTGGGAACAGTTAGATTGTATTTGCCAAACTCTTTTCCTCTCTCTTTGACTTCCTGTTAGGATTCTCCACCGTCCACTTCCAAGACCTCCTTTAAAAAAAAAATCTCCCCCAAAGTCTCAATTTATCCATAAGGCCCTCTCTGACAATTCCTACCTCCTTATTGCCCCAACTATTTTTAGATGATAGTCATAATATGAGGAACAAAGTATAAATGACCAGAAGTGTTAACCACCATCTGTAAGACTAAAAATATGCTGCTAGTTGATGTGGTAAGGGTCATAGCTTTTCTATGACCTGTAGTTTTTATGCAGGCTCCACAGTTTCTCTCAGTCTGTTTTGATCACTCGGGCCATATTATCTTCTCATAGAAGAGCATTTTTTTCCCTTTTATATCCCTAAAATTTATTTTACACGCTCAGGAGTTGGACTGCCTCTTATAAATTCCAATAGTTATTACTATCTTAAATGTACTCTAGAGAACATTTTGATTAAAGAATCTAACCATAAAATCATCTTCTTTAATCCTCAAGATTTATATTTTTGTAAAGGCTTGTATATTATATGTACACACATATATATTATATATTATATACGTGTGTGTGAATATATGTGTGTATGCATATACACATATAAGAATGTGCTTCTAGTTAAAGGTATAGTACTTAGAAGCACACAGTGAAAAGACTACAGACAATAATTTAAATGAAGTACATGACATCGTTTATTGAGTAATTTACTATTCTAAGTAGAAAAATTTTCATGTAGATGGAAAGGACCAAAAAAAAGTCACAGTGGTGAATTGTCAGTAGTAGTAATAACAAAAGTTTCCTATTTCATTATTCCATAATTTTTCTACTTTTTATAACCACCCAGAAACAACAAACAGCACACTGTTGCATTTCTTCTTTGTACTTTTAACAAGAAATAGAACATGATTATTTCAAACATGATTATATCCACATAATTTAAAACAGTAAATTTATGGGGCGCCTGGGTGGCTCAGTTGGTTAAGCGTCCGACTTCGGCTCAGGTCATGATCTCACAGTTCGTGGGTTCGAGCCCCGTGTCGGGCTCTGTGCTGACAGCTCAGAGCCTGGAACCTGCTTCGGATTCTGTCTCCCTCTCTCTCTGCTCCTCCCCCATTCATGCTCTGCCTCTGAAAACTTAAATAAGCATTAAAAAAAATAATAAATTAAAAAAAAAATCCACACTGGGGTTTTGCTCTTTGCCTCCCCAGCATTGTCCCTTCCCATAGTATCCATCCTAGATTTATGTTCAGGAATGCAAATAGTCAAGGCTGCAGACTACTTAGGCCTAAACTGTGCACGTATCCTATTACTAGGGTTACTTTGGTGATTGATTCCCAGAGAGGCGTTTCAGGGAGAGGTAGTGAGGGGCAGTGGATTTCAGGGGAATGTTGTGAAAGAGTCTGCTTTTCCATTAGTATGCAATCAGGGAGCGTGTATAGAGATGATTCAGCCACCTTGCCACCACAACGGAAAATCTTGCAACTTCTGAGGTCATTTTATTGGGCCTCACAATAAAACCAAAACAGGGACAGGAAGGTCTGATAGATGAAGAGAAACTGAGTCCTAATAACATTTGAGCCCCAAATCCATCCATGTTGGTGACCCCACTTCTGAATGTTTCTGATACTGATAACTGTATTTGACTGGCAAAGTCTCTTTTACTGTTTTCTGACATAATCTGAGCACACAATCCTTGGTTAGGGTGGGATTTCTAAAAGTATTGGCAGTATGTTTTCCAAAGATACTGCTACCAGGAAATTTCTTATCAAAAGGTTTCCGTGGTCAAATATAGTTGGGGAAAGGTAAATATGATGCTATATTTTTCTTTAAGAAAATACTATTTTAACACCAGTTCCCTCATCAGAATCCTTTGTATTTAAAATAAGAACTATCTTTTGTATGGCCTCTATGATTCCACATGAATCTATTATTCTTCCGCTTCATCTTGGGCCTCCTGTTCCCTGTACCCTGACCACATTGGCCTTTTCTTCCTTTCCTGTAGCAAATTTTCTTTTGCCTCAAGCCTTTAGGTTTGCTGTCCTGGAAAGCCCCTCTTTGTCTGGATAAATTTTCTTATTTTTCTTCATCCTAAATCTCACTTCCTTTCCGAAATCCATCCTCCCATTAAATTGATACCCTCATTCATTCTTATGGCGTCTTATTCTTTCTCTTCATAGCATAATACAGTTTACTGCAACCTAAATATTTATGTCTTTATTTGTTTAATCTCTCTCTCCCCATTACTTTAAAATCTGCGTGAGGATAGAAACCATGCCTGATTTGCTGACATTTCTTTGGGCAAAACATGATGCCGTGCTTGGCACACAGTAGGGACTGGATAAAATATTGCCTGAATGCTATCTAGAGCCATGGGACATTTCAGAACATTGTAAGCATTTCAATAAAGAATCCCATTTAGATATGTTTAATCCAGAATTTCCCCAAGTTACTTAAAAACTGATGTCTGAATATTCCTAGATACTATTATTCCATAGCTCACATATCAAAGAATACTGTTTTACATGTTTTAGGCCATTTGTCAGCTAAGAACTCAAGTCTAAAAGCCTAAGCTTAAACTTTTATGAGCATTAGATGGATCTTAACTTCAGAGGTTCAAATGAGACATGGCAAAAGTGATGGGGAAAACTAAAACATTAATTTGAAAAGATATATGCACCACCATGTTTATTGCAGCATTATTTTTACAATAGCCAAGACATGGAAGCGATCAAAGTATCTATCAACAGATGAATGGATCAGGAAAATGTGGTATATGTACACAATGGAATATTACTCAGCCTTAAAAAGAATGAGATCATGCCATTTGAGATAACATGGATGGTCTTAGAGAGTATTATATGAGGTGTAATAACTCAGACTGAGAAAGACAAATACCATATGATTCCACTCGTAAAGTTCATTTAAAAAATTAATAAAATGCAGAATCAGAACTATAAATACAGAGAACAAACTGATGGTTGCCAGAGGGGAGGGAAGTGGGGAATTGGGGAAAATGACTGAAGGAGAGCGAGAGATACAGGCTTCTAGTTGTGGAATGAGTAAGTCATGGGAATAAAAAGTAGAGCATAAGGAATACAACCAGTGATATTATAATAGCAGTGTAACGGGACAGATGGTAGCTGTACTTGTGGTGAACACAGCACAATGTATAGAGGTGTCAAATCACTAAGTTGTACAACTGAAACCAATGTAACATTGTGTGTGTGCCACTACACTTAAAAAAAAACAAACAAGACTGCTATACGTTGTCTAAAAGTATACAAAAAAAAAAAAGAAATATGAATTAAGTATAGGAAAAGAAATTGCTTATTCATTGTGTATTGAAGGCTATTGTTCTAGCTTATATTTTTTAGGCATACTTTAAATTAGATAGTAACAGTCAAATACATTGTTATGAGGACTAGATACTATCCCAAGGGCATATTCTAAAGTTCATATAAAAATAGACTGAAATCTCAATAAATAGTGATAATTTTAGCCATGTACCAATTTACATTTGAAACGTGTATTTTTACCAATACAGAAAATTACATATAAATGCCCTTTTAAAAAAATCTCCAAAAAACACTTAAAGCTAGCTCTTGCAATGCTTTCCCTTTAGAATTTAGAGCCTAGCTTTCTAACTGAACTCTGCCAGAAACAGATGAGGCAAGTCCAGGAATATGTTAAATGGCCACACACATCAACAATCAAACCTTCAAGCCCGGGTTCCTAACTCTAGAGCACAACAGAGTGCAGAAAGCCTTTAAAATGTCCATTAAGCTGAGCATGTGTAGAGCGAACTATTATTTGCTCAACCAGCTGGAATTCTACTCCCAAAACAGATTTCTTTCAAAAACCCCAAGCTCCTCTCTAACCACACACATGCATGACTTGCTCAAGGAAGTGTTGGGAAATGTCATCAGCTGAACCTGACACTCCTTTTCTGCTTGTCTAGATCTAACTTTCCCAACTTCATTTTAAGCCAATAGATTTTGAACCAAAATTTACCAGGAAATATTAGTTTTCCACTTGTGGTTTACCTAACACTATCTGTGAACGGCTTTTTTTATGTTCGAATTCATTTTTTTTATGTTTATTTTAGAGAGAGAGAGAGAGAGAGGGGAGAGAGCACGTGCAGTGGAGGGGCAGAAAGAGAAGGGGACAGAAGATTGGGCTTTGTGCTGAGGGAGGAGAGCCTGATGCTCAGACTCACAAAACCATGAGCCTAAGTCTGACGCTTAACCAATTGAGCCTGACAAGAGTCCTCCAGTTCATTTCAATAGCCAAAGAATGGGGAGAATTTTCTCCCCTTCTTACCCCTAACTTTTATTACTTCTTTCTCAGTATTGATATACAAGGAGATAAAAGACATTGCTAAGACTATAACAAATTTGAACACAATTAGCAAGACTGATTTAATAGACATATACAGAACACTGGACACACCATTGCAAATACATATTCTTTGCCAACATAAAGTGTATATATGTATGTATACACACACACACACACACACACACACATATATATACACATATATAAATACACATAGTAAGAATTATATATAATTACTATTTATATATAATTTATGAACCCATATATCATTTCAAAACAAATTTCAAACATCTTTATACATGGACATAGTTATCTATCCAAATCCAGTTTTAGAAATGAAAAACAAGAAAATAAACCTTTAAAATATTAATACTTATGCATCAAAGAAGAAATAATATTGAAAATTTAAAGTACTTAAAACTGGGGCACCTGGGTGGCTCAGTCGGTTAAGCGGCTGACTTCAGCTCAGGTCATGATCTCGTGGTCTGTGAGTTCGAGCCCCGCATTGGGCTCTGTGCTGACGGCTCAGAGCCTGGAGCCTGCTTCGAATTCTGTATCTCCCTCTCTCTCTGCCCTTCCCCTGCTCATGCTCTGTCTCTAAGTCTCTCAAAAATAAATAAACGTTTAAAAAAATAAATAAAGTACTTCAAACTGGTCATTATTTCATAATAATAAATTAGAGATGATGTTAATATATTAACAACTTTTAGTCAAAATATTGAAAATTGAGGTAAAATAGACAAATTCCTAGATTTACAAAGTGCCAAAATTGCCATAAAAGTATAAATATAAAGAGAAGAACTTTGAATAACCCTACAATTTGATAACTTTGATCTGTCTTTCAAAGTTTTCTTCCAAATACTATAGCCTTGATATTTTGGTTCACATTACTACCAAACAAAATCAAAGAAAAACCAAAAAAAACACATATTTTTATTAACAAAGAAAGATCATCTGGTCTACATAAGAATATAAAACAAATTAAATATACAAGAGTTTAAAAGTAATAAATGATAATATCTTTTTTTATTCTGTGGCTGTATACATAGAAAGCCTAAAATTCTAAGTGGACAGATTATTATTAGAATTAATTGGAGGTATTAGCAAGATTGATATATAATTATTAGAGAAGTCCATTGTAGTTCTTTATACCAGAAATAAAATGTTAGACAAGAAAATCTAAAACCCCTAGGAATAAATCTAGTAATAAGACTATTTTGGAAATTTACCAAACTTTAAAAAATGAGTTTTATAAAAGCCTACATAAGTGCAAAGATATAGCACAGTTATGGAATAGGACACAGTAGCTTACAGACATTAATTTCAATTCTATTTAATCTATAATTTGTGTAAAACCCAATTAAAATTTAATAGGACTTTTCTTTGATGAATGTTAGATTTGTTTGAAAAGGCCCAGGAAGAAGTAAAACATTCCTGAAGAATTAACTGGAGAGAAATGGTTTATTGGATATCAAAAAATTTTTAAAGCAATAGTGAGCCAGAGTGATAGTAGAAGAACATTGGACACATTTTCTAATGAAACCCAATAGAGGGCTCAAAAATGACATGAAATCCATGGAAACAGGTGCAGGGCAGAGATATACTGCAGACAAATGGAAAAGGGAAGGACTACTATTCGGTACATTTTAGCGAAACAAATATAATTGTGGGAAAGTGGAGATGGATCTCAATATACAGGAAACAATTCCAAATGGATTAAATTATGACCGAAATCTGAAAATCCAAGCTTTAAAACTTTTAGAAAATATCTAGAAGAATAATTATATAATCTGTATTTAGGGAAGAATTTTTTAAAATTTTAACCTTTATTTATTATTTTTTTATTTAAAAAAATTTTAATGTTTTTTAATTTGCTTTTGAGAGAGAGAGAGAGAGAGAGAGAGAGAGAGAAAGAGGGCACCAGCAGGGGAGGGGCAGAAAGAGGGAGACACAGAACCAGAAGCAGGCTTCAGGCTCTGAGCTGTCAGCACAGAGCCTGACACAGGGCTCGAACCCACAAACCGTGAGATCATGACCTGAGCCTAAGTCAGACACTTAACCAACTGAGCCACCCAGGTGCCCCAACATTTATTTATTTTTGAGAGACAGAGCACAGGCAGGGGAGGGGCAGAGAGAGATGGAGACACAGAAGCAGAAGCAGATTCCAGGCTCTGAGGTGTCAGCACAGAGCCAATGTGAACCCACAACCTGTGAGATTACGACCTGAGCTGAAGTCAGATGCTCAACTGACTGAGCTACCCAGGTGTCCCTAGGGAAGAATTTCTTAAGAAT